>PVLA01000976.1:0-266561 GCA_004027455.1 Hydrochoerus hydrochaeris
AAGCAGTCAGAGAAAAGAAACAGATTACCTATAAAGGAAAACTCATCAAAATCACAGCGGACTTCTCAGTGCAAACCATCAAATCAAGAAGAGCTTGGAGCAAAATATTCCAAACCCTGAAGGAAAATAACCTCCAACCCAGAATGATGTACCCTGCAAAACTGTCTCTCAAAATTAATGGAGAGACAAGATATTTCCATGACAAAGAGGAACTGGGGGAGTTTGTGACCGCCAATCCAACCCTGCAAAGAATACTGAAGGACATTCTAGAGAGAGAGAAGAAAATCACCAGAGTTCCAGGAATAATGGCAGAAGGGCCTCAGAGAAATGGGCAGACAGTGGAATCAAGGAGAAAAGTAAACAAATAAAAACAGAAAAATAGCATGGCAGAGGTAAGACAGAGAAAATTGGTTATATCACTGTTTTATCTTGACTGATTTTATTTGAATCTGGTAGGCTTGAGAGTGTCGAGTCTGAGAGTAGGGGCAACTACTCTGAAGATGACAGGACTCAATAGGAAACCCATTCTGGTTTGATTGTTAACTGGCTTTGAAGTCCTATAATGTCTCCAATGTTTAGATTTTATTAATAATGTAAAGCAATGCTAAGTTTATATTATATTTGATGATATAGACAGTTTTATTGAAAATAAACAAAAACATCCAGCAAAAACACAACACTAGGTGATCTGCAGTAGTCACTATGATGTCTCTTGTTATTTTCAATAAAATTGTATTGTCAAATATAATAGGTCACCTAATGTTGTGTTTTTGTATGTTCTTTTCATTTCGTGTTTCTCTAGGAATTTGTATTGTTGACTTGTTTTGATTTGTTTCTCCCTCTAATACAGAAAGGCTAGGTATATGTGTAGAGACTTAGACATGTGTAGAACTTCTAAGTAGTTTACGAGAATGGATTATAGTTATTGTAAAGGAAAAAAAGGAAAAGAGAATATTCTAAAGGATATAACTGCATGTATGTTTGAGTGTGTGGAATTAATAACCATGTTGCTAAAGTTTTAGTTGAATGGATGAGCAAAACTGACTGTGATCTCACTATTTGAATGTCCACTTTGTGGACGTTAGTTTTGTAACTTGAACAACTGCATCTAAGAGGAAAGAATATAATTATCAACTAGTGATTTTTACTGGTTACTATTTTTGTTTTGTTTTTGAGATTCTGTATTGTTTCTACCCTCTTTCCATTTCAAAATTTTTTCTTTAAATAAAACAATTTAAAAAAAAAGAAGCAAGAGGAGGAAAAGAAAGTGCTCTAAAATAGATAACTGTATGTAACCTTAAGTGTGTAGGATTGATAACCATGTTACTAAGTTTTTTTTGGATTGGTGAATAGAACTGTTTGCAGCTTCACTGTTTGAATGTCCACTTTGTATGCTTTAATTTTGTAACTGGAACAACTATATCCAAGAAAACAATATGTAATGTATCAAATAGTGATTTCTTACTGTTTATTTTTTTGTTTTGAAATTCTGTATTGTTTCTACCCTTTTTTTGTTTTGCTTCCCCCCTCTTTAAATAAAATTTTTTAAAAATGTACTTACTTATTCATTTATTCAATAAATACTGGTGTGTGTTGATCAATTACTAGATCTGAGGCTTAGTACCAGAGAGATGTCTGTGCCAGACTGCTGAACCCTAAAAATAGGTATTATATGTACCAGGGCATAGAGCATAGAGAAGAGATATCTCATTCAAACGTGGTGAGCTAAAGAACACTTCCTAGAGGAAATGATGTCTAAACTGAGACATAACTCTCATATATTAGCTAGAACAAGATGGACAGTAGAAGACAAGAATTACTAGGAGAAAAAGGGCTAACTTAGCTTCTTAATAAAGGCCAAGAAACAAAGGCTAAAGAAAGCTGTGCTGGTTCTTTCAGGTTGTGAAGAGAATTGTAACGTGATTGCTACAGTATAAGCAATAGAGATAGAGATGATCCTGAAGAAATGAGCAGAGAACTGATCATGAAGGGCTTCACACAACCGCAAAACTTTCTGTGGTCACATCTCTAACATAATGGTATCAAAACATGGTGAGCTTGTCATTTGATTGATTAATTAATCCTTATAAATCCTAAAAGGCAAGTGAGATTTGATTATAGCAATTTATTATTTTTGATCTTTAATTTCCTGTAAAGATCTTTATTCCTTTGTTTCTTATCTTTTTTCTTTTCTTTTCTTTTCTTTTTTCTTTCTCTCCCTCCTTCCTCCCCTCCTTCCTCTCCTCCCTCACTCCCTTCTTTCAATAGAAGGGGATAGGAAATCATAAGAGTGACAGTTGAAGAAAGGAAGGCATTTTGTGCAGGCTTAGAAATACTCTGACTAACCAGTTTGGCATCTTAAAAGATCTAGAAATTAACAGTTTCCTCCAGGGTGGAGTATGAATGCAAGCTGAAGCAGGCTTTACCCTTTAGGGAGGGAGTAGGGGATGAAACTGGCAGCCTAATCCAAACACAAGGAAGAATTTAATTATAATTTAGTTTTTAAAGCACTCCTTTGGATAAGAAAACCAAAGTACATAAACAATTGCAGGTTCCACTAGCCTATTTGATTCTTTTGCCTCTCACTCTAAAATACATTTTATGACTAGAAATCAGATGAATGTACCTACCAAGTCAAATTTCCTAAAGAGAAAGTCTTGTTGGAATCAGTGACTAGACCACAAAATTACTCATGTTATTTAATTTGCTTAAGTAAACCATTAACCAGATTAAAAATTGCCAAAAACTGGGATTGAAGGCAAGAGTTGTTAGCATTGAACACCTACATCAAGACAAAAATGAAATTGTAACTTATGAAATTAGCATTATTACCATTTTTATAAGCAAAAAAGGGCAGTGATATGTTGGGTTTTTGGTGAACAGAGAAACAGATTATGAGAGAAAGCTTAGATCACATTTTACCCTGGCCATCTCTGAAAGTTCTTCAGAGGACAGAAAAAAGGTTCTTCAGAGAGCAGAAGAAAGCACAGAAAGGGTAGCACACATGAATCACTGGGAGGATTTGTCCCAAACCATGGCATAGTCTCTTGCTGAGCTGAGCTAAAATGAACTGAGCTAAACTAAACTAGGCTAAGGGTACTTCCTTGCTCTTTCTGCCTTGAAATATAAACCATCAACTAAGGATGTAGCTTAGTGGTAGAGCTCTTGCCTAGCATGCTCAAGATCTTTGGTTTGATCCCTAGCAGCAAAAATAAAAGAAAAAGAAAAATAGACTAGACTTTATTTGCCCTCTCTTCTTACTAATCTAATGGCGACAAAAGAGCAAAATAAAGAATATAGTTACTGACTCCACTTCCCCATTCCTAACCTCTCCTTTATGCATCTATGATCCAGTTTCTGTCACTCTCACAGCATAAAAGCCAGTCTTTCCAAGGCCACCAATATATTCCACGTTGCCAAATTCAAAGGACATTTTTCAATCCTCATCTAACTTAAACTTTCGGCAACATTTGATCTTTCAACACAGTTGACCACTCCCTACTTTTTGAAATACTTCCTTCTCTTGACATCTATGTTTACAAAGGCAGTGCTGTTATACTCACTTGGTTTTCTTTCCACCTCACTGACCTTTCTTTTCAGTCTCCTTTCCTGGCTCCACCATTCTGCTCAACTTTTAAATGCTGATGTGTCCCAGCCTTTAGTTTTAGGACCCTTTCTCTTCTCTATCTCTACTTCTTCCCAAGTATTCTAACTCCATCTCATGGCTTCATATTCCAATTACTGGTTGATATCATCTGTATTTTTATTCCCAATCATGACTTTTCCCCATATTCTATTCTTGTATGTTCACCTGCATACTTGATATGTGTATTTAAATGACAAATGTATTAAACTTAATAAGCTTGCATTAGTTAGCATTCACTAAAGAAACAGAATCAACATTATACAATGCATATTTATACATCTATATCTACATCTGCTTTATGAACTAAGCTTACAGAATCAGAAGGAGAAGAGTCCCACTAAGTGTCTGCCAAATCAGAGGTGGAAGAATCCTAAATGACCATCTTTATGCTGCTGAGCCAGAGGATACAGTAACTGCTGAAAGTCAAAGGCCTAGAAGATCACTACAGAGTCACTGGTGTGAGTCTCTGTCAGAAAGCTGAAGAAAATTCGTTTGAAGGCTGAAAAATCTGTGCTGGAAGCCTGAAGGAACTGGAGACCAGTGTCCAAAGGCAATGACAAAGACTGGAGTTCCAAAAAAAAAAAAAAACGGAGAGCTTCCTTTCTTTCTCTTTTTATTTCACCAAAACTACAAGCCCGTTGATTGGTGCCACCCACGTCCCTAGTCTTCTTTCCTCAGTTTGTTATCTATATGTCAATCATTGACAAACACATCCAGCGCTTTAGTAAACTGCTAGACAATTATTACTCAAGTCAAGTTGAGGTATCATATTAATGATCACAATATTCTAGACATATCTCTCCTATAATGTTTCTCTGTACTATTCACACAGTAGTTCAAATCAAAGACCTCAAATGGGTCCTCTTTTATCCTCAACAGACATATCCAATTCATCAGCAAGTTCAGTTGGCTTTACCTCACAAGTGTCTCTAGCCAATTCTAGCTTTCTCAGTTTCTACCTCAATGCTGATCATCATGATTTCCTACCTGAACTTTTGAACCAATTTCTTAAATGGTTCACTGCTTCTACTGCTGCCCCTCCTATTCAATCCATGTTTAACATGGCAAACAAAGTGATTTCCTTAAAGCATAATCAGACCATGTCAGTTGTCTGTTTAACACTTATTAATGAATTGACATACCATTGAATTTCTTTGAAATTCTTGTAGGCATTCTAAAATTCTCAAGGTCCCTTATGATCTCTCATCTACCTATGTTTCTGACTTCATCACATGCGTTCTTCATTCTCTGCACTCTAGCTGTGTTGTCCTTTATGTTTCTCAAACATGCCCAGTACCTTCCTGGTAGAGAAGATGCTTCCCTGGCCTGAGATATTCCTTTGCTGTTCTTCACATGACTGTCTCTTTTTCACTCAGTGTCATCTCTCTAAGATGCTGCCCTTATTACTCAAACTAAAGAAATTCCCCCACACAATTTCAATCACTCCACCTTGTTTTACACTCTTCATGGCATCTGTGGTACCTAATATTATTTTGATTTTCTTGGGTTTTGTTTTTACTTGTTCATTGGTTTACTCTACCTTCACTCTAGCATGTCAGCATCACATCAGCAGAGGCCTGGTTTTGGTCATTCTTTCCAGGTTCCAGCATTTAAGTGCCTGGCACATAGATACTCAATAAATTATCATTGAATAATTACTTTGGCCAACTGTTGCAAAGCTAACACTTATGTGACACCTGCTATAAGCCAAAGACTTATTATAAGAGCTTTGTTCACAGTCCTTTATTTAAAACTCAGAGCAACCCGAGATAGGTACTATTTTTTCTGCATTTTACACATGAGGAAAATGCAGCACTGAAAGATCACACTCCCAATAAATAGTAGAGCTAGGATTTCATCCCAGGTGCTTAGATGTAAACCTCTGCTCTTAAACATGGTGTTATGCCACTTGGTATAGGCTGCCCATCTCTGGCTTTCACATACAGGAAGGGATCTTCAGATCCATAAACCTTAGCACCCATGAGGGAGAGAGAATGCTAGGGTAGCAGAGATTCAGATCATATTACAGAAAGAACAAGCCATCCTGGGCTTATTCCTCATGGCTTTGTTTGTCTTAGTGGAATGCCCCAGTAGAACTTCCTAAGCATGTGGGAGTGTATATGTGTGTCTGTCCCCACCATACCATACTCCCAGTGAGGAGAGGGAATAGGAGAACAAGAAACAACATTCCTTTTGTATGTGTTCAGTGCTAACAACTGTCATTCAGAGGGAAATATGTCAGTACAATACAGAAAGAGCCCCTTCTTCCTGAAGACCTCTATGAGGCCACTATATACATGCACATTTGACCCAGACATATTCCACCAGGATGGATGAAATGTGGGGTGTCTTAGTTCATTAATGTTGCTATAACAAAATAACATAGATGGTGTGGCTTAGAGATAATAAACATTTATATCTCACAGTTCGGGAGTCTGGAAAGTCCCAGATAAAAGCTCCAGAAGTTTCAGGATCTGTTGACAACTCACTTTCTCACAGTCGTGACTTCTCACTGTGCCATCCCTTGGTAGAGGGGGCTATAGAGTTCCTGTGACCCTTTTATAAGAGTATTAATTTCATTTATGACAGCTACTCTTCCTGTTAGCCCCACTGCCTAATACCCCCTGGTTAGATATCAACACATGAGTTTTGATCATAGCAGAATGACTCAATCCCTAGAAGTTCCCATGTGATCTTGTTTTGTCCTTCTGATTGCAGTGCTTGGAGAGGACTTTTCATACTTCCTAGGATGTCAGACATCTGTGAACAAAGATTGCAGATTATTCTCTAATATCTGTTTCTATTCCTACTAATCACATTGACTCTAGTCATCAGCCTGAATCTGGATTCCAAACACTCCTGCTTTTCTAGTCCCATAGTGACTTGAAGTTAAATCTAAGCATAGGGTCTTTTCTTTCTCCTGTAATCCTGCCCTGACCACATCTCTGGGTCCTTTCCTTCTTCACCCTGTTGTAATGAATAAAACTAAAACTGTGTTCTTTGTGATGACTCTCTGTGCATTTGTAACACCTTGTATTGCTCTACTGGCTGACCAGATATTGACTGTTTCTGGATCAACCTGACAAACCAAGACCTTTCAGGCATAGGTGTACATGTCAGATTGGGTGGATTATGTTTGGAATTTTTCAGTTTCATTTACTCTTGCTTTATCCCAAGAAGAAATAACTTGCTATGTTACAAGTCCACTTGACACATTCACTGGTGAACTTCACCAGTCTGTAACCCTGCAATCCGTAGCCATGGCATAGGTTTATCTGACATCCCTGAAGTTCCTCACACGTCCTTCTGTTAAACCACACAGATCAGTAAGCTGGTATTTTTGCTTATGTCTGAAACTACATCCCACAAAATAATAGAGAGCAGAGGTCTGTAACTGCAGTCCTCCAGGGCCTCACAGCAGAGAATTAAAGAGGCTTCTGACTCCACAGTGGAATACCTTCCTAGCTCCTGGATGGCTCCTAAAATGTTGACAAAAATAAGAAAACAGTAGCAAGTATGTATGAAAAGAAGTATGACTTGAGGCAACCAAGGCAGAACTAACAATTTAAAAGCCACAGTTCTCACATACAGTGACTCCTTATCTGAGAGTGGTTGTGCAACCATAACAAATACCTAAGATAGCTGACTTCTAAAGAGGAAGGGACCAGATATGTGCTCCCACACACTTTTAGAGGAATAAATCCATGATTTTCAAGCTTTGAGCTAGTGGCAGCATATCATGGCAGAAGCATTGCTGCACAAAACTGCTGGCCTTGTGGCTGGGTTGAAAAAGAGCGAGAAAGAAGAGACAACTGGGGTCCCACATTTCCCTTTAGAAAGACACCCCACTGACCTTTGGCCTCCCACTAAGGCCCACAGACTAGATACCACAACCTCTAAAGGATGTCATTCTGAGGAACAGGCCTTTTACACATGGGCCTTTTAAAAACATGTAAAGTCTAACTAAATCTCACCACTATTTTGTTATGGTTTTATCATTTCTTCTTTATTCACAGTTCTCTTTCTGACATGATCTTCACCATATTACAGATGGCAACAATTGATGAGCAAGACTGCCAAAGACAAAAAAAACTAGAAGACAGCATTAACTTTCCTGTGGAAACAGCGCTATCTCCGGTCTCATCCTGGGGGCAGATTGCTAGGCATAAATATGTACTCCAGGGGTACTCACTTCTACTTTCAAGGATGTAGCCTTACTTACAGTTCAGACTCACTCACATGGTATCCAGGACTCTCATCATTCAATTTCACCCTTACTCCTCCCTCAGATTACTATTGATGCAGTCTGTTTCCCAGCTTTGAAGAAGTCTGTCTCTCAGAAGTGATAAGCAAGGCACACCGGGTTGATCTGGCTTTAGTCAATGTGAACAAATATTTGGAGATTGCCTTGTGTAGTCTTCCCATTTTCTACACATGCCACATTTTTTTCCTTAGTGATACTTTCTATTTTTGTTTTCACCTTGTTTCACTGGCTCAGTGATTCATGATTGCAATCCCAGTGCTTTGGGAGGTTGAGGTAGAAGGATCACAAGTTTGAAACCAATCTAGGCAACCTAGTCACTTAGCAAAACCCTGCTTCAAAAAAAAAAATGTTTTAAAGGTTGAGAAGTGAGGGTGGGGATGTAGTTCAGCGCAAAGACCATGAGTTCAATCTCCAATATGGCAAACACACAAATAAGCCTAGCATATATAAGTGGTTTTCTATTTGAAGTATGAAATTTTCTTTATATGTGTCTTTTATTTGATTCAAGTGGAAACACTTAAAGTTCTTTTTATTTTCAATGCTTAAATAATAATTTTACAAACTTATGGAATACTGTGTGATGTTTTAATTCATGTAAACAACATGCAACAATCATATCAGGCCAGTTAGTATAAACACCACGTCAAACATTTATCATCTCTTTGTGGACCACTCCTTTTTTTCCCCACCTCTCCTGAGAGTTAGAGTTAGAAGCTGAAAATTCATATCTAGCTTAGAAGTGTTCAGATACTCTTAAAGATGTCTCATCTTTGTCAATTGTAGTACATAAATATAATATTTTACAATACAATTTCAAAGTTTAATTGAAGTATTTATAATTTACTTTGGTAGATGCACTATAAAGATATTAATTTGTGCATGAATTTATAAGTAGCTTTAAAATTTATTGGAAGAAATATAGAAGCAATCCGTCTTAATTCCATTTTGCTGTTTTTTATTCTCAGTTTGATTTCTATAAGCCTCAACTGACTTCTATCCTTTAATTCAATAGAAATAACTCAGTATAGTTATAGTACATCAATGGATGCATGAATACATAAATAAGTCTAATTTTAAAGTTTTTCAAAATGATTTTGAAGGATTTTTTTCAACAAATATAATAATTTTATACAACTTGATAATTTGGCACTACTAATACAAAGGTCCAAAAGATAATGATGGAATTTAGTGTTGGATTTTTATACTACAGTTCCTTGAGAGGAATATTACATGGATCAGTAACAATGACCAATTGTGATTTTTAAAAAATGATATCCATAATAGTAACAAAAATAAAACACCTGAGTTAAATAGAAATGTATAAAACCAACATGCAGAAAAATACAAAATTTGACTGAAGAACATTCAAGTTAAAAATATACCTTATTCCTAGATAGAACTTTTTAATATACTGTGTCAATTTCCCCAAAATTAGGATACAAAAATCAATGTAACTCCTGAAACCCCAGTGATTACATTATCCATAGAGATTAAATGGAAAAATATCTCTAATATATTTAAAAGCAAGTTATATAACAATATATGCAGTACTATGTCATATTAAAAACAAAATATGTATTTTATATGTGTACTTTTATATATATATAAATAAATATATATGCATATATATGCCTATATACACAAAAATGCTGGAAAGTTTGCATCATAAACTATTAACAAGGTTCTATTAGTTGAAGATAAAATTCTAAATATCTATATCAATGTAATCAATCAGTATAAATATATATAGTATATCTATGTATAAATATATACATATTATATCACATGTAGTTATCAATGCAAGCAAATATAAATTTATCAGAACAATTATGTATAAAAATTCATACTTATCCAATATTTTCTTCATAATATGTAGAAAAGTTGAAGCTGGTTTTATTTAGGGTTTTTTTTTTTGGTATTAGGGATTGAACCTAGGTCATCTGACATGCTAGACAAGCACTATATCACTGAGCTACAATCTCAGCAGCTGTTAAATTTTGAGAGTCATACTAAATTGTCCAGGCTGACTGTATACTTTTGATTCTCTTGCTTTATCCTCCAGGTAACAAGGATTATAGATGTATGCCTCCATGCCCTGCTGAAGCTATTTTAAAGAATTTTTAAAATTTTCTACTTTTGAATAATTTGAGGATATTCAGTAACACCTCAGTTCATGAATTTAAATTTTTCCATGATTCTAGTCACAAATTAAAATTAGAGGAAATTACTGCCACAAATTAATTAACACATTCATTGCCAGTTACCATTTTGTGTATGTGTGGGAGTGAAAATCTTTAAAGTCTACTCTCAGAAAATTTCAAGTAAGTAATAGTCACTATGCTGTTCAGTAGTTTCCATGAACTTATAACTCAAGAATTTGTCCATTCAACTAACATTTTCCCATTTTCCCACTTTCCCATTTATTGGAAACCTCCTCTGTACTTTCTGCTTTTATGAGCTTGACTGTTTCAGGTTCCAGATTTCAGGTTGAGATCACATAGTATTTGTCTCTCTGTATCTGACTTTTTTTCATCCATAATAATGTTCTCTAAATTCATTAATGTCACAAATGTCAGAATTTCCTGCTAAATAATATTCAATTCCAAAATATATCACATTTTCTTTGTCTGTTTGTATATTTGCGGATGAAACTTAAAATTGTTTCTGTGTCTTGGCTACTGAGAATAATGCTGCAATGACTATGTCAAAATACTGATGCAACTTCCTGATACTGATCCAGTTACCCAGAAGTTGGGTTACTGGTTCACATGGTAGTTCTATTTTTTAATTTTTTGAGGAAACTCCGACATACTGTTTTCATAATAGCTGTACCAATTTACGTTATCTCGGAGTATATAAGTGTTCCTTTTTCTGCATATCTTTGCCGATGTTTGCTCTTTATTAGTTCTGAGAATAGCCATTCTAACAGGAATGACATGATACTTGTGATTGATTTGCATTTCCCTGATATTAGTGATGTCAAGCATCATTTCATATGAGTGAACCTTTAGAATCATACATCATACCATGTACCAAAATAAATTTTGATCGAGTTCAATAAGCTGAATGAATATAATAAATTATAGAATTGCTTCTGACCAAGAAAATAATTTTATATTGAAAAAAGTAGAGTAATATCCTCATTTCCGTGCAACTCACCTTTGATCTTACAAATTCCCCATCACCTGGAAGTCCCTTAGAGAATGCCAAAATGTTAGGAGGTTGGAGTGCTGTTCTGTGGGATGGGGCATACTCTTTGAACTGATGACCAATGTAATCAGTACCTGGTAGTGTTTCTGCACTGTACACCAAGTACAGGAATTAGATCTGGAAGTAGAAATCACACCTTTCACTATCCCATGTAAAAAGTCATTCATAAATATTTGCTTCCCATCCCTACAATGATAGGCTCTGTTAGCTTAGAATCTAAGCTCTGTAATTCTTTCTCTGAAGCCTATAAGTTCTCTTCTATTGACCTGAGAGTTGAGATTGATGTCTAGCCATTTTGAGCTTCAGTGAATTAATGAGTGAAGAAATGAACATTATATGAGGTCTCTCTTCTATCTTAAGCCTGCTAAGAAATCACCAGATATCTTTTAAAAGTTCAACAAAAATTACAAAATCAAATCCTGAAAAATATGGGTTAAAATTTAAAATAATAAAAATCCTGTAGACCTAAAGAAATAGGTTGTATTCAATCTGCCAAGTGTGCCACTGAAAAAGAGAAGATAATTACAGAAAGCATACTTATAGCATATAAAATTATTTAAAACAATTAATCCTCAGTTAAGAAAGACCAACAAGTCTTTCTTGAATGTCTAAAGGACTATTTTGGATACTTGTCAAATGCTTGAATCATAAAGATGTGATATTTAATAAAAACAGATGAAGTGGAGAGATAGCTATCATTCAAGATTCAAAGTCTTATTTTAAAATCATAGAAGAGAAAGAACATAAGCAAGCCTTAAGAGAATTATTATGAGTTTCTTAAAAATACTCAATTCTCATTATAATCCGTGATAATGTCATTGCACTGTTTTTAAAATTACTTATTTTGTTTTGTATTAGTTATTTGTGTTTAACTCAGAAGAATCTTTTGAAAACATAGAACCTGAAAGAATATTTAAACACAATCTGCATCTACAAAAAAAGAAAGAAAGAAAAACAAGCAAGCAAACAAACTAAACACAAAGGATTGTGGCTATGAAAGGGTATAGTAAATTTAAGTGACTTAGATGACTAATCCAGGAATATATATTTTAGGTAAATATTATTGCTATGAATTCTAAAACACAAAGAGATAACAGTACAAAAAATGTTTCTGATAAAAAAATGTTTGAATTAATACTAAAAGATAAAATCTTAATTTAAGATACATTAAAATTTGATATATGAGGAAGTTCAATAAATGTTAATTTCCTACTTTATCTTTTCCAAGAGAATTTGAAAAGCACAGAGTAACAAAGGAAAAATCTAGACTTTATTAAAAAAATAAGGACAAATACATAATGGACTATAAAAGCAATTTTATTGTCAAACTGAAGCAAGAATTGTTGTCTGTAAGTTTCATCAAAATTATTGGACCATTGGAATAACTGCCAAAAATGACAGAAACCAAACTTAAATATCTAAAGATAGATCTGTAACAACTACCATGAAAAAGTGATTCAAGATTATTAAGTTAATTTTATACACTAATTTTTAAACCTAAGTGACAATTCCAGGTATAAAACTGACATAATATGAACTATGCTGTATTTGTCTCCATTCAATTAGAAATTTTGACTTCTTACAATGAAACTATGGCTCAGCTGTCTCAGAATTTTTGGGGTCCCTAAAAGTTACACCTTTGTTTGTTGTTAGGCTCGAGGACCAAGGGTTTTGCATATCTCTGCCAAGCTGAGGCAGTACCAAAGACTTGCTCTTGCCTTTCTATGGTGCAGATCTTGAAGTTGATAACATTACTACAAACCACCATACTTGCCTGAAAGGCTCTCTGCTGCCTGAGTAATGGTTTGTAAGAGCATGTTTCAACAAAATCGTCTGAAGGCTGAGATGTGCTAGTTTAAGATCCTTCCTCTGCTTCACACACATCTTTTTTCTCTTTAGAGAACACATTATCTGGCTTGGTTGAGACTTGATCATATGTTGGAGCTACCACACTGTGAACATAAGTTGGATCCTCTTTTCATTCTCAAACTTCCTATCATTGTAAATGAGACTCAAGACTCATAGTCTTATGTTGAGCTCTCTGATAGAGCATCTATATTCTAGTAATTTATCACATCTCATCAAAACTCCTATTCTTACAACTCACCCACACATCAGTTCTCTAATATATCTGTAGCAGCCAAGAGGAAGCAAGATGCCCCCCCCACCGTGGTTCCTGATTGATTTACAAATCAAGGATGTAAATAGGAAGGGGTGGAGACAGTTAGTACCACCTAACTTCATCATCTCAGTGAGTTCAAGTGTTGGCCCTAATCTAGTTGGTGTGCTTTGTGTGTTAATAAGAATCCAAAAAGAGACAGAAGCTGCTTAGGGACTTCAACAGACATGACTTAATTCAAAGATCAAATGATCCTGAGTCTGCTCTATAATTCCAAAGTCCCAAAACACCACACATAATAGAAATGATTCTTAATAAAGATGCCAAATCCACTGGGTAGTTTACACACCCAGGGTTTTGTTTGTTTGTTTGTTTGTTTGCTTGGGTTTTTTTAGTATTAAAAGTTGGTAGGACATTTGCTTCTTCCTAAAACTCTTTCCTTGCCTGGCTTCTGTGACACCTGTTTGTTTTTCTACCTGTCCAATTACTCCCTCTTAGTTCTCCTATGTCCATCTAACTTATCACTTAAGAAATATTTACCAAATAAATTAAATCAGCATTGGTCATTAGAAAGGCTGATAATTTGACATAAGCTACCATTTTTATTATTTTCCTTAGATCTTTCACCAAAACACTTTTAGAATCTGAAGGTTTAAGCATTTTGTCCCAGAATGTTTGTTCATTCCATATTGCTGTTCTTGTTTTGTTGAAAAGTAAACTAAAACCTGGAAGTGAAGTCATAGGCTTAAAGTCACCCAGAGAGCGAAGTTGAAGTTCCAGGGGACACTGAGACAGGCCCAACTCCTGCTTCTGAGCTCTGGTGGAGGCAATAGTACCTCTTACAGCTATGAGCAAATAAAAATTCCCAGAGAAGTGACAAAATGCCAACAGGCATTGTTTTTTGTAATTTCCTTGTTTCTGTTTTAATTTGCCTATTTGTTCATTCCGTAAGAATAAAAAAATGCCATATACAACTTACATTATTTCTATCTTACTCACTTTTCTCATCTTCCCTTAATAATACATTTAGAATTTGAAAAATAATTTTTGTTTAAATGGATTTAACTAAATGAGTTTATAACACAACAAAATTATTCATTGGAATTATATTTGATTGAATTGTGCTAATATAAATTTACTTGAATTATTTGTAGTATAACAAATTTATTCATCTAAATGTTTAGTTTATTTCCTTATAACTATTCTTGTATGAGATATATATATATATATAATATATATATAATATATATACCACATAGTTATGGTATAATCAATGTATATACAAATATGTTACATATATGATTGATCCTCTTTAATTATGAGTTCCATATCAGTGAATTTAACCAAGTACAGATAGAAAATACTTGATAAAAAAATTACATCTGTACTGAACTTAAAAAAGAGTTCAGTCTTTTTCCCTTTGTTAGTATCCCATAAATGATACAGTGACAAGCATTTTCATAGCATTTACATTGCAATAAATATTATAAGTAATCGAGATGATTTAAAGTATACAGAAGCATATAGTTTGTATGCAAATACTGTGCCATTTTATAAAAGAGAATTGACATCCTCAGATTTCAGTATCCACAGAGGATCCCAGACACAATTCCCACAGATCCTGAGTGACTATTGTATGTATAATTGCATGTAGCATTGTAAATTAGTGAAGTTGTTTTGCTGTAAATATTCAGCTTATTTTTCATTAGTAAGCATTACTTGTCAACTTGATTAATCCTCCAAAAGTTGCTTAAATTAAATATTGTAGTGCTATTTAAATTGATATTATTTAGTCATTGGGACTATGGAGAAAATATAATAGAAGTGAAGTATAAATGATATAGGGAGATGAAACTCTTAACCTAATATGTCCAGTATGTGTTTGTGTTTTTTAAAATCAAAGAATGAATTTTAGGAACAATGGAGGTTAAAAGCAGAATATATTTATTGAGAGAAAGAAAGCTTTTGTCTGAGAGAGAGACAGAAGGGGTCCCCAGAAGGTTGCCAAGGACTCTGTCTTTTTCAGGGACTTTTATAGAGTAAAATCATGAGATTAGATGGGCCAAAGATGGGGGGAAATGGGGATTTGCAAAGTGGGCAAAACTGTGGTCAACCAATAAGATTAATTGCTCAGGTAAAATTGATTAAATTAGGAGAAAATGGGGAAGACAGTCATGTAGTTAGCGGGCATACTTAGCAGCAGGGACGCTTCCTGTTGCGGGGTAGGATGTTGACTCCTGACTTCCTCAGGGTGATAGAGAACTATTTGGACTGTCCACCCTTAGGATGTGTTTGTATTTGCTTTTCCTTTTGTCTTGAGATCTGGCCCACAGTGGGAGGTGATTGTCTCTTCCAAGGCTGCAAGGGATCTGAACTTCTGCTCCAGCTCCTTTGAGGGCCTGTAATATTTCTAACTAGCTCAGCTGCCTGTAACCTAAGGGCTCCATACTGTAGTATGAAAGCACGCCTCTGAGGTTGCAGACGATGTGCTCGCGTCTCCACTTCTTACCACTCAACGTTTTTCTCCTCCTGAACGAACCTCCACGTGTGCATGTCAGGCAGCCCTCCTACCTGTGCCTTAACTGTGCCAACTGGACCTTCATATGAACTGACCTCTCCCTGGAACGCTTTTCACTCAGGAGCTCTCATCACTCACACTCTCTCCTCTTCAAAACTTGCTCAGATGTTGTCTTCTATAAGTGCCCCACTTCAGGTCTTCTTGGATTCTCCTCTGCACTGCTGTTTCCCACATCTCCAAATTTCCACATAACATTTATGCTTGTGTTAATTTTGTGAGCTTGGAGTTTACTGTGAAAGGATTTTAAGCTGAATTTGGGGCTTACTTCCACTCTTGAGAAAGGGGTGAAAAGCCATTACTACCTGCTGACTCAGCTTGAAAAGTCAGCAAGCTGGGTCTGGTAGCATGACGTAGTGATAGTCCCAGCTCCTCTGGAGACTGAGACGGAAGGGTCTCTTGATCGCAGTTTAGTACCAGTTAGGCAACATAAAGAGATTCTGCCTCAATTAAAAAAAAAGAAAGAAAAATATTTTCTCCTGATTTAAAAGACAACTTCAAAAGGCAATAATTATAAATCTATATTAACTGACATATATATATATATATATATATATATATATATATATATATATATATGTCCGTTATTTAGCTATAATTTACATGGTACTAACAGTTCAAAGACTTCTGGCACCATGGAAGTCAAATAACTCCCACAGGAACAGCCTGCTGAGTCACCAGTATCACCAGTGATAGCAAACCTTTTTAGAGATGAGTGCTCAAACTGCAACCCTAAACCCACATATTTATCACAAAGCATTGACACTGCAACTAAACCTGAATACTGAAGTTTTAATTTGGAAAAAACAACTCATAAATTAATATCTTTTGTTTTAAAAGAAACCAAATAACACACATTCCACAGGTTCACCACCACTGATAGGTTTACCCTTAGCAAGAATTCAATTGTCAATCAATCATGGGCCTCCAAGAAGCATGGCCTCTCTGGGGAACAACCCTTTGTATTCACTCACAGGGCTCCCATTCTTTGGGAAGGAGGAGGCACCACAGGGGTCCTTTGCTTTGGTCTCCTGAAAAAAACCATGACCATTTAAAGACAAATGTATCTAATTTGCTTGCTTTGTAAAAGTGGCAATAATCAGAGATGCTAAAGAAAGAGGGAAACAAAAAGACTCTCATTTGGATAATTCCAAAATTATTAATACTAAGACATATGGCCAAATTTAGTACTATTGCCTGAAAAGTATACTAGGGAAGATCCATGATATTCAATACAAGGTGTCAAAATATTTGGGAAAATATAGCATTATATCTCCACTTTACAGCTAAATAAATTCTAATGCACTAAAATGTTAAAGAGAAAAAAACAAAAGAATATTGTAATAAAATATAAATTTTGACACTTTTTGTAATCATTAAGAAGTTGGTTTAGTTGTTTAGAATCCAGGATTTTTTTAAATTTTAAAAACAAAGAAAAAAAGCGTAAAAAGGAAACAGAATTTTAAAAAGAAGAAATGTGAAATTAACATGTTAATATATTGCATATTGTTATCTTGAAAGTAATTGTTCAGATTACAAGATTTAGGCATGGGAAAAATTATCAAACAATCAGACCATGAAAACACAATGTTCTTTTCAATGAACAGAGATTAGTAGTATAATTATCTATCTTGTATATATTTATATATGTACATACACACATATGTGTGTATGTACGTATGTATATATATAATATTTTCCCTTCTTTCTTTTCTCCTTTTTCCATCCCAGTTCTTTCCTTTTGAGCATTTTCTTTCTCTTTCATTTTCACAATATCTATTGTACATTAGGGATCTTATTTACTCTTTTATTTTACACTAAGGAGACAATATGATATTTACACATGTGAGTCTTATTTATTTCACTTATGAATATGGTCTCTAGTATCCATTTAACTATGAAAGTCTTTTTTATTGTTCTTTATAGCTGAGTAATACTCCACTGTATAAAAATAACACTTTTTTTAATCCATTCTGTGGTTGATGGGCATTTGGGTTGTTTCCAAGATCTGGCTATTACAAATTTTGCAGCTATAAACATTAATGCACATATATTGCCATGGTACAATGTTTTCAATTCTTCTGGGAAAATGCCCAGAAAGGGAATATCTGGGTTGAATGGAACACTTAATATTCATTTTGAGGAATCACCACACTGATTTCCAGTGGCTGCACCAGTTTATACTCCCACCAACAATGGAGAAGTCTTCCTTTTTCCCCACAGCACTACTAGCATTTATTATTGATTAATTTCTTGATATTAGCCATTCTTTCTGGAGTGAGATGATATGTCACTGTTGTTTTAATTTGCATTTCTCAAATGACCAATAATGTTGAACATTTTTTCATTTTTTTACCATTTGTATTTTTTCATTGAAGAATTGTGTATTCATCTCAGATGCCCATTTTTGGATTGGGTCTTTAAATTTGGGGGGCCTGATTTTTTTCAATTCTTTATATATTCTGGATATAAGTCCTTTATATGTTCTGGATATAAGTTCTGGATATAAAGGACAGTTGCTTAAAATTCTTTCACATTCTGTGGGTTTTCTTTTCACTCTGTTGGTGGTTTCTTTTGATAGGCAAAACTTTTTAATAAGATGAGATCCCAGTTGTTGATTCTTTGAAGTACTTCCCATGTGGGTTGTGCTTTGTTCATGAACTCTTTGCCTACTCCTATGTTTTCAAGATTTTTGCCTACCTTGTCTTCCAATAGATTTACTGTTTCTGTTTTAGTATTTAGATCTTTGATCCATTTTGACCTTAGTTTGGTGCATGGTGATAGACATGGGTCTACTTTTAGTCTTTGGCATTTGGAAAGCCAATTTTTACAGCATCATTTATTAAAGATCTATCTTTCTTACAGTGAACATGTTTGACCCCTTTGTCAAAGATAAGGTAGTTGAGTGACTTTGTAGTTGTGTCTGCATCTTCTAATCTGTTCCACTGATCCTCAGGTCTGATTTTTTATTGTTGTTGGGGTTTTTTTTGCTAGTATCATGCTGATTTTATCACAGTAGCTTTGTAGAATAATTTCAAGGAATTTTGATGCTTCCTTTCCTGTCTTTGTTTCTCAGGATTGCCCTTGCTATTCTAGTTCTCTTGTGTTTCCAAATGAATTTTAGGAATGTTTTCTGTAGATCTGTGAGGTATGCTAATGATATTTTGATTGGGGTTGCATTAAATCTATATAACTGATTTGGGAGTATGGCTATTTTCACAATGTTGGTTCTTTCTGTCCAAGAGCAAAGGATATCTTTCAATTTTCTGATATCCTTTTCAATCTTTTTCAGAGTAGTATAGTTTTCAATGTATAGATCTTTTATATCCTTTGTTAGATTGATTCCTAAGTGTTTCATTTTTTTGAATGCTATTGCAAAAGTTGTTATTTCTGTAATTTTTCTCAGTGAGTCTGTTATTCATGTACAAGAATGCTATTGATTTTTGAATGTTGACTTTGTATCCAGCTATACTGCTGAATTTGTTGATTAAGTCTAGAAATCTGTTGGTAAAGTTTTTGGGGTCTTCTATGTAGAGTATCATGTCATTTGCAAATAATAATAATTTAACTTCTTCTTCTCCTATCTTTATTCTTTTTACTTTTCTCTCCTGTCTAATAGTTCTGGGTAATGTTTCTAGAACTATATTGAATAAGAGTGGTGATAGTGGACAACCTTGTCTTGTCCCTGATTTTAGAGAGAAGATTTGCAGTTTTTGTCCATTTAATATGATGTTCCGTGATGGCTTTTTATAGATGGTTTTTATTAGATTGAGGTAGAGACCATATATTCTGATATTCTGTAGGGTTTTTATCATGAATGAGTGTCACACTTTATCAAAAGCTTTTTTGCATCTATTAAGATGATCATGTGATTTTTGTCTTTGGCTTTGTGGATGTGGTGTATGTTGAACCAAACCTGCATTGCTGGGATGAATTCCACTTGGTCATGGTGTATAATCTTCTTGATGATCTGCTGGAATCTGTTTGCTAGTATTTTATTGAGAATTTTGCATCTATGTTCATTAGGAAGATTGTCATGTAGTTCTCCTTTTTGGTTTGATATTTCTCTGGTTTGAATATTAGAGTAATATTTGTCTCCAAGAATGAGTTAGGGAGAATTGCTTCCCTTTCAATTTCATTAAAAAGTTTGAGGAGTATTGGCTTTAAATCTTCTCTGAATTTCTTCGATAATTTATTTATGAATCCATCAGGACTTGGACTTTTCTTTGTTGGTAAGGTTTTAATTACATTTTCAATTTCATTAACTGATCCTGGGTTATTCGACATTTTTATATCTTCTTGATTCAGCTTTGGTAATTCATACATTTTTAAGTATCTGCCCATTTCTTCTGCGTTGTCCATCCTATGACAGTAAAGATTTTCAAAGCAGGTGTTGATGATCTTCTATATTTACACAGGATCTGCAGTAATTTCACCCTATTCATTCCTAATTGCATGAATTTGAGTTTTTTCTTTCCTTTTCTTGATAGGGTTGGCTAGGGGTTTATCAATTTTACTTGTTCTTTCAGAGAACCAATTCTTCAATTCATTAATTCTTTGTACTGTTTTCTTAGTCCCAATTGTATTAATTTCTACTCTTATCTTTATAATTTCATTCCTTTTATTAATTTTGGTCTTGACTTGCTCTTCTTGTTCTAAAAGTTTGAGGTGCATCATTATGTTGCTTATTTGTGCTCATTCTGTTTTTCTGATATGATAATTCATTGCTATATATTTCCCTCTTAGAACCATTTTTATCATATCCCACATGTTCCAGTATGTTGTATCTGCATTTTTATTTAACTGTAGGTACTCTTTAATTTCTTCTTTAATTTCATCTGTGGTTCATTGACTGTTCAAGATGGTGTTATTTAGAATTGTGTTATTGCATATTTGATTTTTCACATCTATTAGTATTATATAGTTGGGTACTCCCATATTTGGTTCATATATATTTATGATTGTTATCTCTTTCTCGTGAATTTTTCTTCTGATGAGTTGGCAGTGACCTTCTTTATCTCTTTTGATCATTTATCACTTGAAATTCACATTGCCTGTGAACACTATAATTCCTCCTGCTTTTTTCTGGGTTCCTGTCATATGGAATATTGTTTTCCATCCCTTGACTTTCAGTGTATAAATTTCTTTTAGAGTTAGATGTGTTTCTTGTATACAGCATATTGTTGGGTCTTGTTTCTTGATCCATTCTGCCAATCTATTTCTTTTAATTGGTGAATTTTGCCCATTTACATTGATGGTTATTACTGATATGTGTTGGTTTACTTTGTCATGTTGTTTTCCAGTTGTTGGTTCCCTGCTTTTCTCCATTGTTTAATTGCTTGGCCCACTTGGTAGTTTCTTTCTGTTGTTGCTCTGGGAATTGTGGTCATTTTTATCTCTAGAATATCTTTCAGTACTTTTTCTAGGGTTGGTTTGGTGGACATAAATTTCTTCAGTTGTTCCTTGTAGTAGAATTATCTTATTTCTCCATTAATTTTGAGAGATAATTTTGCAGGTACATCCATCTGGGTTCAAAGTTGTTTTCTTTTAGGACTTCACTCCAAGCTCTTCTTAACTTGAGGGTTTGTGTTGAGAGGTCACATAATGAGCTATCCTTGATAGGTGATCTGCTTTTCTTTTGTTCCTCTAACAGCTTTTAGTATTATGTTTTTATGCTGAACTACTGAGATCTTGATTATTATATGTAAATTTATTTTGGTTATGGCTGTAAGGAATTCTATATGCCTTACTTATCTGTGTATCAGATTTTCCCCCCATACATGGGAAATTTTCTGCTATTACTTCTGCAAATAATATTTTTATGTAATTTGTGTTTACTCTTGCTGACACCTATCTGTCTTATGTTGTTTCTCTTTGTATCATATTGGAGCTGTTGAATTGTTATTTCATAGTTCCTTGTTATTTTTAAGAATTCTTTCCTTTCATGATCACTGGCTTCTATCCTGTCTTCAAGGTCTGAAAGTCTATCTCCAGTTTCATTCAAAAGGTTTTGTCAGCTTTCAATGGAATTTTTAACTTCCTAGATATCTCTTTGAATCTGTTTCATTAATTCTATTTCTTCTATTGTTCATTCAAGGTTTCTCTTGTACTTCTTTTTAAATATATGTCTTCTCTAGCTATGCTGAGCAACTCCTTTACTAAGGTTGTTGTTTATTTCTTTACCTGAGAGAATATCTTTCTGATCTTATTTCCTTTATAGCCTCACAGATTCATTTCTTTACTTTTTTTTTTTTTTTTTTTGGTACTGGGGGTCAAACTCATGACCTCAAGCTTACTAGGCAAGTGCTATCTTTTCAGAAATTTCAGGTGGTGATTTCCAATGTCTTCTATTTCAATGTCCCTTGCATTTGTTCCAGATGGGCTGGGGATTTGAGATTGCAGTTTGCTTTTTTGTTTTGTCATTTTCAACTCTTTTGCTAATATTTGAGTCTTTTCAATCTGACTAACCTTGACTATCTGTCACACATGAGTTAGGGTCCTATTATGTGGCTGATATTCACCCAGTTGCTGGGTCCTACAGGGTAGGGGAGGGGTCAATCACCTGAATTCTTCCTATGTGGCCAGTTGAGTGAGTCCTATTGTCTTGATGTGAACCAGTCCTGAACTCATATTGTTACTGTGGCTTTAGACTATTCCAGGCTGCCTGACACTCCTGTCCATAGTGTGTGTTCCAACTGGGACACTATCGTGTCACTGGGGGGTCTCACAGGCCAACTTGAATTCCTCCAGGTGGGGGTGGGCCTTACCATGACTCGCTCCAGCCCATCCAGGGTTTTCTGAATGGAAGGACTCATCTGTGCTTTCATTGGCCTGCTGAGGTCCTCTAGGTTGGGGGAGGGGTGACAGAGACTCCCCACTGTTGCTGAGGTCTTCTGGTGTGGGGGAGGTTGGGTCAAATTTTGACATTATTAAAGTGGGGTATCCCACTCCTGTTATGTCACCAAAGGCAGCAAATAAATTTTATACACTTTATTCTGTACAAAATTTAAGCCTCTAAATATAAAAAAGGTATAAAGCTTTTAAAAAGCAAGTTTAGGAAAAGCCAAAAGTCTAATTTTCTTCATATATAAAAGCTTTTCGTAAATCAATTAGAAACACAAATGTTTAATAGAAAAGACAGCCTGAGGAAATGAACAAACAATTTATGCAAGAAATGAAACCCCAAAGAAACTAAGAGGAATCTCTAATTTAACAAATGCGTAATGTTTGTAACTGTTAATTGAAATTGATGCTTGTATAGTTCAGTGGGAGTATAAAGTAGTAGATAATTTTAAGGACATTGTGACAGTAAAAACCAAAATGTAAAATGTATATACTCTGTGAGACTACAATTATCTATCCAGCGAATTATACTATGACTATCTGACATATATAAGCAAGTATGTGTTGGTAAGGATGCTCATTGTTACTGCTTTGTATGGTTAAATAAAAAATAGCATATGGAGACAATGACATTGTGCAATTCTGAAAATATATGAGGAGACATAGATATATTGATTTGGGAAGATATCCAGAATATTTTATTGAGTAAATAAAAAAAAGCAAACTAAAGAACAGTATGCATAAATGGATTACCTTTTTTTAGGGTGGGGAAGAATCCACAAATATGGTGAGAAAATTTTATGAAACATTTGTTAAGTGTTCTACATCCCCAACATCATCTGTATTTAAACTATTCCTTCATATATCTCCTCTACCCATTGCAGGCAGTAACCAGGGCATCCCAGGTCTCAAGAGAGCAGGGCCACAATTGCACAGAGAATAAAAGATTAATGCTCAGCTTTTTAGTTGCAAAATATACTTCAGAAACTCTTGGCAGAGACAATAGGATAAACAATAGTTTTGAAAATTATGAATGATGATCTAAGAGTCAGTTTTCCTGCTTATAGCTGATAAAAATATGTCAGGAGAGAAAGGAGAAGTGGTAGGAACAACACGGTGCTGGAATGTGCTCTCCTTGGGCTGAGCCTCAGAGTGTCAGGGTCCAAAAGAGTGAGGAACCATAACCAGTTTCCTCTCTGGAGGTTCCTTTACAAAGTACTCTTTGCTGTCATGGCACATGAGTGGAGAGGAGAGACAGGTGTAAGTTGTGCCACACAGAGGGACCGAGGTCAGCTTCACCACTGGAGCTCAGGAAACAGACTCCAATTTCAAGTAAACAATGGCAGCCAGTTGGGACTTCAAGGTCAGCAAGAGGCAAAGCTATCAGCAGGTGAAGCTTCAGCCTCCTGGTCTGTACCAAATGCCAGTATGGTGAGTCTGTGGGCTGCAGCAGCTCAGACTGAGATGTAGCAGTGGGCACTGCAGTAAATGTTCAGATCTTGCCCCTGGCTAGCCTCCTTCATCACACCCCTGTACTAGCCCCTGGTAATCTAAAACAACAACGACAAGAACAACATCTATGATCTAGGGCTCAAGAGCAAAGAGGAGGCTCCAGAGTGACTGAGAACTGAAATGACTGAGTTTCCTTATTACTGACAAACTGCTTTTTCTGCCTCTTCACAGAACTGGTGCTCAAAATAGAAATTAAGACATTGTTTTTTAGTATATATGCTGCCGAAGCAAGCACTAAGGCGTTATTTTTTAAAAGTTACAATTTTTTTGTACTCTTGAATGTGGTGTCCTGAAAATCCTCATGCCTGCTGTGGATAGATAGGCACTTGTTTATAAACACAGAAATTTAGTAAGGTATTTCAGAAATTTAACAGGGGACACATTTGGAGGTAGAAATGAGCAGACAGGAGCATGAGGGACTTCATTTATGCACTGTCTGAACTTTTCAGCATAATTAATTTTAGAAAAATTCTTAAAGACTTTATTCTTAAAGACCTCAAAGGATCTGAAGTTACCAGATAAAGAAATACTTGCAATAGAGTGTGAAAGGTCCTCCAATTAAATGTCCAAAGAAGCACAACAGAAGCAGAACGAATTCCCTGAGAGGTGACTACATGAGGATTCAGACAAGCCTTTAAGACCTTGAGATACTTAGTGGTAGGTACAGTGTCCACTGAGAAAAACATCCTTTAGGATTATTTCAGATGCTCCTGTGGACTAGTTCTGTGAAGAAAGGGTGACTCTGGAATACAAATGATCATTTTTCAGGAATAAACCAGAAAGCTAAAATTAAATTTTTGACCTAGATCCAGGATGCAAAGAAATAAACATTGAACAATTCAGTTGTTCAATTCATTCCCACCTTCTTAATAATCTATGCAAAGGACTGTGTGGCTTTCTTAAAAACCTAATTAAAACTGGCTCTGCAAATGATTCCAAAAACATGTATCAGTATCCCTTGAATGTTTTTAGTGTGTGAGTTCTCCACCGCAGTACATGTCAGATGGTAAAAGATGTCTGTGTCTACAATTGTGCTCACACCATTTAAAATGCATCTCTTCACAGAGACAAATTAAGGAGATTAGGGCTTAGTCAGCCTCTGGGCAAGTGGGCACAGCCTGTCAATCATGGCAATCCAGGAAAACAAGAGCAGAAGAACAGTTTCCAAGCCCTTCACTAGGGATCAATCAGAAAGTGCTACCTTTAATTCTTCTCTCAGAAATCAAGCAGGTTTTTGATAGCATGGCCTAGATCTGATGTCAGCCGAAAGCCCAAGGAATATAAAAGGCCATTAACCTCTTGGCTGCTCTGGTCTCTCTCTTCAGTGGCCTACCCTCACTCTGCAGAGCATACTTTCTTTTCCTGCTTTTATTGGCCTATATCTGCTCTGTAGAGCAAACTTCTTTTTCTACCTTTAATAAATGTAAAGCCTTGCTAAATTTTGTATGTGCCTTGACCAATTTTTTTGTTCAGGACAAAAAGAACCTGGAAACAATCTCTAGAAGGAGACTACACCACCCTGGAAACCCAGTAACAGAATGAAGGAACATTGGTAAACAGCTGTAAGGAATTTTGTTTTTGTTTCTGTTTTTGTTTTTGTTTGAGACAGGGTCTAGCTATATACTTTAGGCTGGTGTTGAACTCACTGTGTAGCCCAGGCTGCCCTCAAATTTATGGGGATCATCCTCTCTCAGTCTCCCGAGTATACCACCATGCCAGGCACCTATTTCTATTGTTCTTTCTACTAATGTTCTTATTATTGGTGAGACTGGGGCAGGGTGAAAAAAACTGCAATGTTAGTTGAATAGGATTCACATGGATGTCTGGGGAAAATGAATTCCAAACTGAGGGAGCAAGGAGAGCAAAAGCCACAATGTGGAAGCCTGGGGCATTTAAGGTCAGCAGGAGGCCACTGAGGCAGGAGCTGGGGGTTAGTTGTGAGCTCCACAGGGAGCTCGGGCTTGAAACCCTTTCTGATCTTTTATGAGGACTTAGGTTTTACCCTGCGTCAAACAGAAAGCCTCCTTTGAGTCAAGAGGGGGAGAGTTGTGCAAATATGATTTAGGGTTTAAACCATCTCTGGGTTGCTATGATTTGAATGAACTATAATGGGCAAGGGCAGAAACATGGGGCTTTGCTAGGAATGTATTGCCACACTGCACTATGCCCAAGGCAAAAGGTTGTGTTCCCTATCTGGTGCACCTAAACTGCCCCTGGGTGTCTTTTTTGCTTGATATATTTAATCTCACCAAATAAAAGAAGTCAAGGTGGTGACAGGTGGGTAATTAACCCACGGTCATAAAATAACCTCTTTCTGGTAATAATTACTGAAAGGATAGTCAAGAAAAATAGCAAGGTGGCAGTTAAGGCCATATAGAATAAGAGAATGAGGAAGGAAATAAAGGCTTGAATGACGGTGCAGACAGAGAGGTCTGGGTTTAGCAACTGAGGGTATGTGGACGTGAAATGGAGTTTAGAGGGGCTTCCTGGACATCAGATCATTTAAGGCCTTTTTCATCAACTTACTGCGATTGTATTCTGAAAGCACTGGGATCCTGCGGAGATTGGGGCTAGCCCTGTGCGCATTATGACATTGTTTCAGAGAGTGGACTCATAACAGGAAATCCTAGAACAGAAGCAAATACATTTGCAGAGGGCTGCCCTATGTGGGACAGGAGTGGGAAGTAGTGGCCTGTTCCCTGACACTGAGGGAGCTTTAAATCAGGGCCACAGCGCCCCTCAGAAGGGATGTACTAGAGGAAACATATGTGGATTAGTCAGCTTGCTCTCCCGTAACAGAAAACCAAGCCTAGGTGACCTAAATAATAGAAATTTATTTTCTCACAGTTTGGGAGATTGAAGTGCCAGCAGTTTTGGTTTCCTTACAGACCTATCTCCTTGGCTCATAGATGACATCTTCTCATAGGATCCTCACATGCCCTTTTCCCTGTACACATGCTTCCTTGGGAGCTCTGTGCATGTAAATCCTCTCTTCTGGCTATATACGTCATGTTGAATTAGCAAATTCATTTCAACATACTCACCTCCTTTAAAGGCCCTATTTCCAAGTACAGTCACATTCGGTGATATTGGAGATTAGCACTCCAGCATATGAATCTTGGGGTGCACAATTAAGCTCGTGACACAATAATTCCATATATTTTTAGGAACCACAAGCACATATAAACAAAAATGAATTTATATTTTCTGAGAGAAATGCAGAGAAAAAATAGAGATGAAATCCAAATGCACCTAAGTATATTGAACAGGAAAAAATGCTTCATAGTAAGTTAAAGAAAAGCATTTCCCAAAAGAGTTAAATCATTGTCAAATTATTTCAAGCCAGTGGTAAGCTGGGTTAATTGTCAAATACTTCAGCGAGACTAGTGGGGGAGTTAACAGCAGTCATTATCTTAAAAAGAACATATTTCTTTGAAATGCTATTATGTTTTAGAAGTGCATAAAAGGTTTCCAAGGAGAGTCCCTTTTGTGTAATGATGCAAACTGAACTGAGTGGTATACATCATTTCTGGGGTGACATCTGCGGGTAAAGTCAGAAAAACCCACAGGCTGCATTCCATGTTAAAGGTAAATTTTCTTGAACTGGAGGAATTGAGACAGCTTCTGTAGATGGAACACACAAAGCTTTGTAAAATAGAGATAATAAGAGGGGAATAGCAGGTCTTAGAATCTTGTAGATTTCCTGCTGTTTATAGCCCACAGATCCAAATATAGTTGTGTTTTAAGTTTTTTAAAACATCCAATTTGTGTGAAAATCTCTCTCTATAGATAGTCTATGCCTTTGTGAAATAGACAGGAAAGGATATTAGTAGCCTACAGATTTCTTTAAAAGGAAATTATTTGCATTAAGTATTCCTAGCTTTTTAAATTTTCTGAATATGAACCGAAGAACTTATGGAGAAAGAATCAAAAACATTAAGTGAGAGAAAAAAGGGAAAAAACAAACCAAAAGAGATACTAGGGTCTGCTATGACTAATTCCTACTTCTCTTAAATTGCTGTTTTATTTCCCAGCACTAATCCTCTTTGGAGACCAAGAACTTCTAGCCCACTGATCTATACTCTATTACGATTATTTCTCCTGAGGCTGGTATTTGGGTAGTTTGAAGCAATAGAACATGTGCAAGTGCCTTGGCAGTGGGTTGGTTTCTGTTTTCTTTCTGGTGAATCCATTAGACATCTGCCTTTATTACATTTATGAATGCACCCTGGGTTTAATAAAGCTCTGGCTGCATCTAATCCAAGTATCAAATATCTCTGAACTATTTAGGTGCCACTGTGATGTAAACTTCATAAATAATTTTGTGCTAGGGTATCACATTGTTCATTGGTGAAACACACTCATTTGAAGTTGTTTTGAAGAAATTATCTGTGAAATTTTGGGAAAAAGTTTGTCAGTTTTAAGCATACCCTAAACCTCGGATCGCTTTGATTTCTATTTCCTATACACTGCCTTGCTCACAGACCTCTGGAGGAGCTGCAGGTTTAGCAGCAGTGCCTCCATCTACTTGTCTTTATCACTCCCTGCTCCCACTTCAGATATTCTGTGGTAGCAGCAGCCCCAAAGAACCATTGTTCTGTTGAATTGTCAACTGTATTGCAATTACAATGTGATGTTATTTACAAAGTGATATTGTAATGTTGCTTAGTCTCATAATTACCTTGTCATGAATGAACAAACAAAAAGCCCACCTTTGTCTGACTTTGCAGATACTTTTTCACTAATATTTTGCATTTGCATAGCATATTGCAAACTTCATACATTCATAACATGAAAAGCATAAAACTAGGAATGGCCAGCACTAAGAAAATGAAAACAGTCTAAAAGTCTATCTCTTCACTGTCCATGTCTTCTAACTCTTTTTCCTACTGGCTTTTATGTATCTTATATAGTATCTGTTTTAATTAGGTCTAACAGCAGGGCACTTGAAATTAAAGATGCAGTGATGAATAAGGTAAAGCAACAATGATAATTCACTGTAATAAATTCTACAACCATGGTATAGACTGGAGACCATTTGAGCATGTCTTATTTGGATACTGCCCACTTAAATTGGTGCCTAAGAAAAATATTTACATATAAGAAGTTTATTTGGGTGCTTAGTCCAGGAGATGAGGTAAAAAAGTGTGGAGAGGAATCCAAGGAGAGAGAAAAGCTGATATATGATATCAATAAGCAACTATGGGCCTAACTGGCACAATTTTATTGAAGATCCTTCAAGGAACTGGAAACCGATAGAATGAGATACAGAATCACCCCACAAAAATTCCTATATCCTACTGATAGCCAGTTTTTTCCAGGGGTATTCATTTCCTCCATACTTCTATATATCTTCTGCAACTGAGCTAAGCAGCTTCCCAGGAATTCAGGGCCAGCACCTGTGCAGCAGATTACAGGGATACTGCAGGGAGAACCTGAAGTAAGGAATAGGCAAAACACGTAAGATTCTTCCCAGGAGAGCCAGGAAGCTGTGACACAGCCCGTCACAAGCAAGTGCTACAAAGAGAATCAAGGAGCTATTAATTTGACCTTGGGGGGAGGGACAAGAGGAAGTTTCCCAGAGGAAGCAAGCTGTAAACAAATCTCAGAAAAAGCAAAAAAGGAGGCAAAGAAGAAAGAACATTCTAATGCACAAAGGAGTGTAAGCAAAAGACAGCAATAGCACATTTGGAAAACTGCAAGTGGTTAGGTTGCATAATGTGTGAGAATAGAAAGAAAGAGGTGAAACCAAGAGGGATTTGGAAGTTAGACTAATAGTATTTGTCAAATAAAAATGATGCTTTAAGGGAGTGATGGGGAAAAAGAAGTTTATCATTAGAGAAACACAGTCATTAGATATCAAAGGAAGAAAACGCTTCATTTATGGGTGAAGACTATGCATACAGAATGGCAAAGTGGCTGTAAAATGTACAGGTGATTATCTAAAACATGAACCATTAGCTTCCTGTCTTTATTGCCCTTATAAAAGCATTCTGAGCCACTTAAATAAGCTCTGACAGCATCTGGCTATTCATTAAATATCCCTGGGCTCAGGAGAGATGAGGTCTATGAATGAAAACTTACATAAACCTACTCAAATCACTACACAAGGATATAGTTAGATGTGAGGTTGTGCACAAATAGTGTGCAGTGAATGAAACATAAGGAGAGAGGAGATTCTAGATCATGGTCTCAGGATCTAAATGGTAGATAAAGAGAACTCCATGGTGGCCACTGAGAACCTATAGTTAGAGAAGTAGAATGGGAAATATGAGAAGCAGTAAAATGGAAACCATTAAAAAAGAGTGGCAAAAGAGAATGCCTGCAGCTGCTTAGAGGTCAAGGAAGACAAAGGTGAAAAGTATTTCTTTGTATTTAGTAACAGAAAATGGTAGTAATATCTTGCTGAAGATTTGTTTTCATTATTCCACACCAGCCCTGGGCTAAGTGCTTTGTGTCCACTCTTTCATTTAATTGTTCCAGTTGAGTTATTACTCCTTGCATGGCAGAAAGTATGAGGAAAATCCTCAGGATTGCTTTAGCACAGATATTAATTACATTTCAGGAGGACTTCAGCCTTCTGACCTCATCACTGCCAGAAACCCCTACTTTAAAATACTCTCATATTGGGCAGTAAGTTCCAACATATGAATTTGGGGTTGGAAAACACACACATTCTATAGCATTCAAACTCTAGCAGCTATAGTACCTCACAGATGCCATAACCAAGAAGAAGGATATCTGTTTCACGGAGACAGGAAAGAAAAAGGTAAGGGACGGGTGGAAGCAGATATCTGCTGGGTAGAAGTGGAGAAAATTTTCATAATTCATGTCAACCTCTGTTTTGCCTAAGTTGTTGAGGCAAAGATGAAAACATAGAACAGAGGTGAAACTGAGTATCTGTGGAATGAAAAAATGGACATCTCTTAACCTGGAACCTCAAAGCTCCTTAATTTATTGCAATGGTCTTGCTTCCTATGCCATCTACCTAGGTACAACTGGTTGTAGTTTCCTGCCATATAAAACAAATGCTTCATTTAACAGTCATCACGTTAGTTACTTTTCTTGCTGAGACAAAATACTTAACATCCAGCTGGGGATTTAGCTCAGCGGCCTAACTGCCTGCCTAGCAAGCACTAGGTTATGATGAGTTCAATCCCCAATCCCCAAACAAAACAAAAACCAACCCTGACATCTGAAGTTATTTGGCTCACAGTTTGTAGAGGTTTCAGTCCTTAATCAGCTGTCTCCAAAGGAGGGTGGCTTGGCAGAAGTGCATCACAGAGAACAGTTCATGGAAGTAGCAAGATAGAAAAGCAACAAAGGAGGAAAAGAAAAGTCTCTTTCTGTCCCTTATATTGTGTGCAAACTACCCACCCTTGGGAGATGTGGCACTCATATTTTTAGTCCTAGCTGGAAAGCTACCAAACTAGTGAACTGATTTACAGCACTAATCATACATCCTTGATCCCAGCATCACACATCTTTGACAGCCACCTTCCATGACTCCATGGGACTTTGGAGGACATGCAGACACAGTTACAATCATCCCATGAACCAGATGATTGATTTATCTAGGAACAAGAAGATTCTGAGCAGCCTGAAAGCCTTGGCTCTGATCCCAGTGAGGTGAGCACATTGCTCTCCTGTTTGGGGGCTGCATATTGTGAGAGATAAAGTAGTTCAACAAGTTCATGAATTCTACATTCATCTGAAGATACTGCCCTTGGTAGAGTGTCCTGCTTAGAAACTTGTTGACCCTAGCCAGCTTGATGGACTGCACATGGCAATGGTGATACAACAGAGACGCTGTGTTACAGATTAACTTTGATCACAGATGTGTGATCATTGATGGACACCTGACCAAAGGTTAACCAATGCTATTTTCTTGCCTCTCTAGTCAGAGTTCATGTTACACTCATTAGAGTCCTTTCCCAGAAATTCTAGAGGTAGAAGTAAAAAAGAAAATCATCTCTCTTTGAGTACAAGGATTGTATGATAGAAAGCTGAGCATGGTGGTGCACACCTGTGATTCTAGTGCATGGGAGGTTGAAGTAGAAAGATCTTAATGAGTTCAAGACCAGTCTGGGCTACATAATGAGTTCAAGACCAACTTGAATTACATAGCAAGACCTGGTCTCAAACAAATAAATAAATGGATTGTATGGTAGAAAGCCTGGAGGATATTGGTGAGTGTAAGGTCTTAGAGGGTCATTGTATAAGATCACTGTTATATGCATTAATATACAGGGATTATAAGACTGGTCCCCAGATCCCCCCCAAATCTACAGATTTGTAAGATTCACAGATGTACAAGTCCTTCATATAAAATGTAGTATTTGCATGTAATTTACACATATTATGCCATACACTCTACTTTTTAAGTCATTTTGTAATGTCAGAGGGTGAGGGGAAGAAGTAGGTGGTGAGGTTCTCTGACACATTCTGTGGGCGTTCTGGTGCTCCACCCCTAGCAACAGGTTAAGGGCCTGCACAAAACAGATCCAGAAAAGAGCAGGATGAATATAGCTGAGCCACACATATTCAGTTCCTTTTTCCAATCCTACAAGGCATAGGAACCACTCCTTACCTGCAGTGAACTTGGAGAGGAGGGTTTCTGAGAAATCAGAGAGTTCTTTGTTAGAAGCGCCTCCACATAAAGCCAGGATAGAAGGGAAGGAGCCTCCCTTCTGCCCATCCTTAGCAATTCTTTCCATATGAACTAGAGAAGTAGTTGAAGGTCTCCACAGAGAAATAGAAAAAGAGACAAAAGCAAAATAGATGATAGATACAGAGAAAGTCCTGATAGTTGCTGGATCTCTGAACCCAGTTTTTTCTCCTCCCAGTGGATTTTTTCCCCTCAATTTGGTTGCGTTACATGGGAATTGCAGCAAAGTCATGAAGCTTTCTGGTTTTGGTCTTGTAACACTTGTTAATACTTATAAAATCATTTTTCTGCAATAGACCTTCATCAGAACCATAGTATTATATATTAGAAATCATCTTAGCATGGGTTGCCTCTAAAGCAGAGTATAAGCAAACACTCAAGTTCAAGTTCTTTACTGAGTGCTATGATTCTGGAAGGAGGAAAGGACAGAGGAGTGAAGTGGGGAAGGGAAGAGCATATAAAAAGATGCATTCCTGGCTGCTTAGTCCCTTTCAATAGAATGGCTAAATTGCCTAGTGAAGCTCAGGGCTTCCAAACCAGGACAAAATATGGGAAAATCCATATTTAATCCATAAGCTTTAAGCTTGACCCTGCTCTTGCAGGTCAGTGCATGCCACTGGGTTTTCACGGCATCCCTGCCTCAGTGTCAACAGAAAACCTGGACCTGGAAAGCCTGAGATTGCTTTGTGCTGAGGACAGATGCTGCCTGATTGCACTTCCAGGAAACTACAGCCTGCATAGACTGGGTTGCCACTGGAGGAGCTGGAATAAGAAGCAGGTGAGGCCCAGAGAATCTGAACTGGTGCCCAAGTAGCATCACCTATAGACATCTTATGCTTGGGGATGAAACTGACTCCATTAACTCATGAAAAAGTTACATGTTTATCTCTTAAATATACTATACATTCCTACTTAGAAAGTTAATCTTTAAAACCCAACACTTTCCTCATTCAATTTTAAAGACTCCTCTTTTCAAATAGGTTAAAATAAGACCACTAGTACATTATTGTAAATATCATAGTTTCAATGGTCTTTAGGAATATATCAGGCTGCCCCCCCATTCTACCCACTCCCACTTCCTTAACTAGTTAAATAAAAGTCTAAATCATTCAACAAGTACAAAACAGGAAGAAACAAAGACCTCAGAAGAACTGATATAATGTCCCTCTCCTGGAAAAAATTTATTAATTCTATAAAATATTTAATAATATAACCACAGACTGCCATTTTAAGACCATCCCTTAATGGAAGCCCAAAGAAGAGCAAGCATCAGGTATGCCAAATTTGCAACAAGTTCTTAGGAATTCTCCTAAGAGCACTTCGACAGTTGAGGACTGTTCATTAAATAATTGTTCCTTTTGTTCATTTAGGTATTATTGGTTTCCTAAAATTTCTCATCTTTGGGTAAATTTACTTTCCCCTTTTGACTGTACAACAATTTTCACCAGTCCCTGTATTGAATTTTTACTGCTTGAAGAGTTTCCTGGTTTTTGTCTTCCTGAATGGATACTATCTAATACACGGCACATGTGTGTGCGTGTGTGGTGTCTCTGTGTGTATATGTCCACTTATTACTTTTTTTTTACATTGGTGGTATCAAACTATTCACACAGTCATATCAATTTTTTTCAGTTCACTTTGGAAATCTTTCCGTATCAGGACCTATCTTTTACATTTATGTAACCAGGACACTACCAGCGAGCATTTGTTTGTTTCTAAGTTGTTTACTATTAACAGTGTTCCAACTTACAACCTTTCATGTATATTTGCATACTTGTTCAAATAGATTTGTAGAATAATATGGCATTTCTGATTTGCTCCAGTTTTTAAAATTGTATTGAAGACCCAACACCTGCCTTGTGGCCTACTTCATGAAATTGGGTTACATATTTTTTTCCACATAGAAGTCCTTGAGTGTCTTTTACCAGTACTCCAGTCCCTAAAGAATGAAACTTGGCTTTGCTTTTATCAGTTTTCTGTCAGAGATTAAAATCCTGCATCTGAACCTCTTTCCAGGTTCACTGCTACCTTGTCACCTCTAATAGACTTCTTTAATGTTTGTTTGGGTCTTAAAGTAGTTTTTGTACATAAATGACGACTTTAATGTTTTGTCTGCTTATTGGGATACCCATTTTATACATAACAAATCTCCCTGATGTGATTTGCATCAATTTCCATTTGTTGCTTGAGTTTCAGATACAATTTTCTCTGGTAAACTGGATTCTTTGTACCTGAAGATGAACATCTTGAGAACAGAGACAGAACCACGTGTAATTCCTCTCTGTAGACTCAGGGCTTATCTTATGATAGAGGCTTGATAACTGCACACTATAATATACTTGTGCATCTGAGGATTATCAAAGATTAGATGACACAGTTCTGTGATGGAGATGATATAATGCAATCAGAAAAAGGATGTAGGACTAGGTTTAAAAAGAAAGGGAGGTAAAGAGGAGAGCAAAAACAGAGCCCAAAGGTCATGTAAATGAGATTAATAGTGTCTATATCCTGGTTTTAGTACTAGAGTCAATGGAAAGGGTATGCTTAGGTTTTGCAGAGGAGAAAGTATAAAGTGGGCTGAGGTTTTGCATGGAGCCATCAAGAAGGGTGGACCTCTTAGCACTGGGAAAGGCTTGAAAAACATCTGCTCTCACATACATAGTTCAGCTCCTGTTCTTCATGCCAGAAATACAAGTTGCACAGTTTCATAACCTAGGAGGCAGAAGGAAGAATAATAAAATCTCAGAAGATATAAGAACAAACAAAGCATCTCATTAAACTTTAGAGGAAGGAAATCCTTGAAAGTATCTATTTAGCAGGAATTCTAAAAAGCAAACTGCCAGATATTACCAACATGATGTATAGAATGTCACTGGCACTATCTTTACCTGCTAAACTGCTTGTATTATTTTAAGGAATGTAAATATATTTGTGAGGACTATTATGCATTCAGTTGTAATTTCAACTTTAATAATATTTTATTTTCCATAAAATCTTACACTTGATTAATGGGCTAGGGGTGTAGCACTTGCCTGCTCTGTGTGTGGGCCTGCGTCTCATCCCCAAGCACTGAAATGAAAATACATAAATAAATCTATTGTGAAGGACACAAAGGTTTTCCAAAAACAATCTTAGAGTTGACTATTGAAATTTGTCTTGCCAGTAAGGTTTTCTGGGGCTCTCTCTAATTCCTATAGTCAGCAGGAACTGCTGCCTAGGGAAGGCAGTGTAGTTTCTGGTAGCAGTCATACCTGAAATGCTCCTCAAATATGAAGAATGGAGTTTGTTTATCTGACAAAGTAAGAGGGGACATCCAAGCAAGGAAATATGATGAGCAAAAATATGCAAACTTAAGAGCAAACTATATTCAGCAACTCCAGATAGACAAGTATTGTTGGAACACAAAAAGAGAAGGGGTAAGGTATTCATTGTTGTAACACAGCAAACCACCACACATCTAGTGCCCAGAGTAACAGCCATTAATTACTTCATAGTTTCTATGACTCAGGAGTCTGGCACAATGTAGCTGGGTCCTCTCTGGAGGTCTCATGAGGCTGAAATCAAGATGTCAGCTGGTTTAATTCTCATCTGGAGGTTCAAGTAGGAACAGATTTATTTTCTAGGTTCCTTTAGGTTGTTAGATGGTTACAAGACTCCTGGTATAGGACTGAAGTCCCCATCTTCTTATAGTTCTCAGTTGACTCTCACTTCCTAGAGGCCATCCTCAGGTCCCTGTCATGAGGTGTCCTCCATCTCAGTAATGGGGAAGCTCCTTACTGGGGACTCTTTTCTCAGTCTGAATCTCTCTGACTTGTCTTTCTGAAACTAGCAGGAGAAAATGCCACATGTTAAAAGGACTTATGTGCTTAGATTAATCAATCTGGATAATCTTTTCTTCTTACTGTCAACTGATCAGCAACCTGTGCTCCATTTTCCATTTTAGAGCTCTGCCACAGTCAATCTTTGGAAAGAACCTAGAGCAGGGAGCAGTTCTGGATGTCTCACTTAGAACAGATATCCAAAGCCAAGCAAGATGGATGCTAGAGGACTAAAAACCATATAAAATGAAGTCTGTTATATAGGCAGAATTGAGGTGTTTTACCTCAAGAATAGGGGGACACAGTTGAAAATTTGAAAGGTTGTCAAAGAGGAAAGAGTTGCTTTGTTTATGTAGCAACTGACAGTGAGCAGAAGTCACAGGTAGGACCAGTACAGAGAAGAGCTTGTATTCTCTGCATTCGTTGCAAGTCTCAAAAGACTTATAAAATATTGACTATCATACCTAGTCCAGATCTGTGAGTGCTGGACACATAATCCTTCACTCAGGGTAAAAATTGTCTCTTCATTTCTTCCCAGTTTGTTGTACCCTTAGCCTACCACTTCTACTACCAGCAACTCCACTGCCCTACCTTGTTCTTTTGGGATTTCTTCTAAAGACGACTCAAATGACATCCCAGGCAAAAGTTTATGAAGTTTGAAGTAAGATGATATGAAATATTATGTGACTATAAAAATATTAAGTGACTGAGACTACTTTATTTTTCAGCCACTAAAGTAGGAGATTGTAGACACTATGATAAGAATGAACTTTGAAAGACATTTTGCTTGTTTAAATGAGTCACAAAAAAGATAAATATTATGTAATTCCATTTGTATGAGGTATCCAGAATAGTCAAATTCATCAAGACCTAAAGAAGAAGAGAGGCTGCCAGGGGCAGGGGGAAGAGTAGAATCAGGGATGTTTAATGGATACAGAGCTTAACTTTTGCAAGATGAAAAGAGTTACAGAAATACATAGTGGCTGCATAACCACTATTGTGTATTAATGCCATTGACATACTATCTTCCAACATGGCTAAGATAATATATTTTACAATAAGTATATTTTGCCACAATTTTTAATAATTTTAGAAATGAGATTGCATCAAGGAAAAGGCAAGAGCATTCTCTAGCAATTTTCTTTCCTGGGTAATTTCTATTATAGCCTCAATAACTAAAGCACTTTCCTGAAAAAACAAACAAATAAACAAACAAAACTATTCCAACACAACTTAAAGATTTTGAGATTTAAGTCAGGCCACATACTAAAAATAAGCTTTCCTTTTAGAATATAGAATATTTTAATAAATTTGCTCATTCAGATTGTGATATATAACCGTGAGGTCTTGAGTTCAATTCCAGATGCAAAAAACAAACAAACAAACCCCCCACACACAAAGATTGTGATATAGAAGAAAAACACAGTCTCTAGGATTTATTTCCAACAGGCAAGTCCTTACACAATGTTTATAGTTCTCTATCTTTGTCCAAAATGAGTGTAGGTAAATAAAGGTCAGCATCAAAGTGCTAGATTCCACCCATCTCCATATTTGTGTCTACATGCTAAGGCTTTGTTTTGTTCTAAATACTGACCTGGCAATAGCTAAATGTCAAACATGATCAGATTCATCTAGAAATAGACGCTGCAGCACATAATAGACTCTTATTTCCACTTCTAGAAGAGCTCCTATTTTATTGTTTCTTACCTATGGATTAATTGCTTAGTTTTCCAAGCCCTTCCTCCTTAAATTCTCATACTTGATATTAGGCTTTGAAAATTTTACCTTTGAAATTTTTTTAATTGACATTAGCACAGTAGTTGAGGTTTCATTCTTGTAGACACCATCAAAGTACAACTACTAAAATTCCCTTACCCTGTTTCCCACACTTACCTAAACACAAAAAGGTTTCTCTGTAAAGAATCTCATTTCATTGAATTATGTGATTTCCATAAGAAAATGTCTCTTTAAGAAAAATAACAGTAACATCATCAAAGCAGTGTTTTGTTGCAATCAGGGAGTACATTTGATGATGAGCATATGTAAAATTTTGCTGTTTTCCTTGGGAAATCTAGATATAAAAGACCTATTAAAAGTTTATATAAAATCATATACATGTGTAAAATAAGACATTCATTTGCTTCTGAGGCAGGCATCAATCATGAATTCACTGATATAGGCTTACATTTAAGCCTGTCTTAGAAGTTACTGAACTTCCATTCTTAAGTCAGAGAAGCTGCCATTTGGCTAATACAATAGTGTGGTTAACTGCAAAAGGCTAGCAGTGTTACTAAAGGAACCCCATTGTACACCCATTTTGTCACCACCCCACGATGGGTCCACATTATGGGTTTCAAGGTCAGTGTGCACCACTTCTCCAACATTATCATGAGGCCGCCACACTTGGCTGCTATCACTGTTGGCTGTTTCATCACCAGGACTCTGCATGCACCCCCGCGCTTGTGTGTGTGTGTGTGTGTGTGTGTGTGTGTGTGTGTGTGGTGTGTGTGTGGTGTGTGCACGTGTGCATGCATGTGTGTGTGTGTGTGTGTACATGACAGGGAACTCATCCAGCATGGAGGTGCCACAGAAAGTTCTGTCCACTGACCACAGATTTAATGAAGCATATAATTGGACTCTGTTCAATTATTTGACAACTCAAAATTATTTACTTTTTTGGAAAGTTGTCAGAAGTTATAAAAGATGATTTTTTTCCCCTTATGTTCCTTCTTGTCTGTATACCTAAGCTACTGGTCTCTTTTTTGTTCTTATTGGTGGTCACAGTACTATCTATGACTAGTTATGTCCTTTCTGGTAGTGGCATGCCTTGTTTTTTTTTGGACTGGAAATTGAACTGAGCCAAGCAGGTGCTGTGCTGCTGTACTACATCCCTGGCCATGTGGCATGCTTTTTTAAAAATTCTATTTTTAATATCTTCTATATGCTATTAAGTTTAACTTTTTTCAAGATATTATCTTCTTTCCTTAAATATGTATAAAGTTATCTTCCTCTTTAAAAAACAGCTCTTCCTTATTTTAAAACTGCTATATATTAACATTAAAACTTTTAAAATTTATATGAGTAAGAGATTATGTTATAATTTTCTTGTTAAGGGGAAAATATTCCTATTAATACATTTCAACAGGAAATGGAAAAGGAGCCACTTGGGAGTACATTTCAAACTATTAATATGGCATCATTTGTATTACATTATTGACATTTTACATTTGACAACCCAATTTGATGAGCTTGGTTGGATAACATAGCTGGTTAATATAAGAATAAATCAGGACTCACAAGTGTTTTCCATAGAATCCTAGTTCCATAAGATGTTCATAGCCATTATGCTGCCAAGTGTTTTTTTATCCAAAAAGTTTGGGCAGCAGTGAATTAAACGAAGTAAACACATTTATTTTCAGTAAATCTTTTAAGAACCTTTACAATACCAGTATGCATCGTATAGCTCTGCTAGTCAGATATAGGATACAGCATTTTTGGAATGTGTGTTATATGTTTTGGAACATCTGACAGCGTTAGTATATAAAATACACTTTGAGAAATAATGGAATAGCACATGAGCTCTTACCATAAAGAATAAACAGCCTGGTACAGTATGAAGTTTGTTGAAATAATGTCCTAAAATATTTTAGTGACTTTCAAGGGGCCACACAGAAAAATTTCATAACAAGTCTTAAGGTCCCACACCATCCATTTAATTAGTTAGCTCTGTGTTTTCATTTAGTCAAAAAGGGATGAGACAAGAAAGTGTGTGGCCCATTCTGGATGTGAGGTGGAGCTCATTAGAGCAGCTGCTGCCAGGAGTGTCTAATGAGACCATTGTCATTGCATGCATAGTGGGGAGTCTGCCTTCAACTGGACACACATCAAGTTGTGGTGGCGTAATGCAGGAAGCTGGCGAGTTGGGGGAGGCATAAGTGGAAGTCTGAGGCTATGCCTTTCTTTCTTTTTCCTTTGCACAGAATGTGACTTGCAGGTAGGAGGTGCAGCCACTAAGCAATGATTATGAAATAAATATGAGAGCAAAAGTAGATGGGCTAAGGATGGCATAGCAAGAAGACAGGAAAAGCCTCGGTCCCTGACTGTATCTTTGAGTCACAGTGCTGGTCCCGGACACTTTCCTCTGTGCATTTTGTTTTGAGATACAAATGAAGTGATTTAAACTATCCTTAGGCTTCTTGTCATCTGCAGCCATAACACCATCTTAATTAAATACTCTGCCATGATTGGGAAAGGACTACCGTGTAAATAATACATCTCAATAGTACGTACACTGAAAATCAGATATACCTGAACATATCTGACAAAACAGTGAAATAAACCTTCCAGAAACAGTTTCTTGAGCCCTGAGAAGTCCCTTGTGAGGGACTTATTCTGTAGAAACTGATTGCTAGACATCGAGAGCTGCAGTCAACTAGAAAGATTCAGTAGTTGAAGAGGGAGTATTGATATTCAGTTACCAATTGCAAATGCCAAATTCTGATATTCAAATTTACTTCCTGACTGGAAACCCATTGGACTTACAGTAAACCCCTGCATGGTTCAGAGCTCATGGCCTCAGTTATTTGAGGATTTTTCATTAGAACCTAACTAATAATTGTTCAGGGAAACTCTCACAATTTCACAGAAACTGCACTTGTCTGCAATTTGCGGGGCAGAGTTGGCAAGTAACCAATCGGAGAGCATTATTTAGTTCTCCTTGCTGCTGATTGGCTGCTGCCCTGTAACCCATCTCAGGCAGATGCACAAATATTTCTGCATCCTAACAGATTGCTTCACCTTGTGTAGCTATATAGAGATGCTTCCAAAATGCCCTGCACATTCTAAGGCTTTATTAATACAGTATTTTATTAATATAAATTACATAACTATGAAAGATATAGCATATTTAAAGTTTAAATTAAACAAATGCACTTATAGGCATTTTTTGACCTTATGCAAAATTCCTGGTTTTTCACAATTTGCAGGGCTCTAGAAATGTAACCCCTGCAAATTTTAGGGGTCCACTGTATATTAGATAAGGTGGAGGAAGTAGTCCGTAAAAAAAATTAGCTTGGTGTGGTGGCACATGCCCATAATCCCAGCACTCTGGAGGCTGAGGCAGGAGGATGCAACTTGAACTACATAAAGAGGTCCTGTCTCAAAAAAAAAAAGAGTTTGGAAAAAAGAAAACACTTAAGGAAATATTTACATTTGGATAACCTCACTGAATAAGTCTGTTTTTTTGTTCCCGCTAATAGTGTTACACACATCAAGTACCTCTGCCCTGGTGGTAACACAGCAGTGCAACACTTTAGCATCTCAACAACTCTGCATCAGCTGCTTCGGAAAACAGTTTCCTGATGCTCCAGGAAACTGATGTATATCAGACATGAGAGGGTGGGTCCCAGTGAAGAGAGGAGATTTCTTTGCAAGGGCGTGTGAGGTATGCTTAGGAGACTCCCAGAAGTATTGGAGAAATCTTTGCAAGGCACTCATAGATAAGAGGCGCAGAAGCCCATGTGCCCACAGGAATTTGGTTAAATGTCATTAGCATATCTCCATTTATACCTATAGGCCAGAAGTCATCTGTGTTGCATTTTGTGCAGAAGCATTAGGCACACATTTAGCTCTTAGTTCTCTGCCTCAGCCTCCACAGGGAAGGGGCTCTGCAGAGCTGAAGGCTAAAACAGTTGCCTGGATGAGTGACAGTGACCTTCCATTTTCTATGTTGTCTCTTGAAGTGAAAGGCATGGATGTACATTCATCTTAGGCAACATATTTGATACTGGAATTTTGAGAGGACATGAGGTAAGGCCAGGGAGAATTCAGGAGTAAACTGTTCAGAGTTAGGAAGCGGGAACACTGATTAGACATATCTGTGTTCTCCAAGATAGTTCAGTGGGGTGAAAGAGCAGCTGAAGACACAAAGAAGAAAACCCTGGAAACATGTGTATGTTTTTCTGGAATAATTCTCTATCATTTTTTATTTCTTATAAACTATAGTTCAGCACCAAGTAATGGGCAAGATGCAGATTTAGCTAAACTGAATTACTGGGGAAACAAAAATATAAACTGAGAATTTAAATGGGGAAAAATGAGTTTGTTTGATCTCTCCATTTTTCAGCTCCTTCACCTAACACACACACACACACACACACACACACACACACACACACACAAGCTCTTGCTGTCATTCAGCATTCCTCTGTTCTACCCAATGATTAAACTTCTTTAAAACAGCAACTGTATAGTTAGGCAGGGTGGCACACAGCTGTAATTCCAGCATTTGGGAGGTTGATGCATGAGTTTAAGGCCAGCCTGGGCTAACATAGTGTGTTTAAGATTAGCCTAAACTATATAGTGAAACTGTCTCAAAAACAAAAAGGAGAAAGAGAGGAAGGAGGAGAAGAAGGAGGAGGGGGAGGAAGAGAAAAGGGAAAAAAGAGGAGGAAAAGGAGAAGGAGGAGTAGAGGAAGAGGAAGAGGAAGAGGAGGAGGAGGAAATGAGCAAGGGAGGGCTTTTGGAGGGGAGGACAAAGAGCTACACAAAGAAGCCAGGGGCTCTTGGTCCTTTGCTAGCCACATGAATAAGTCACTTTAGATGCAGTTCTTAGTTTCTTCGTTTATAAAATACTGCATTGTCTCATAAAGGTATTGTGAGGAACAAGTGAGATATGTTTATGATAAAGTACTGGGAAAACAATGAAGTGCTATATGGATGTTCATCACCTGTACTACATACACATAGCAAGGTATCATCAGAACAAAGGAGGCCAGAACTTGGACTAGCTGACTCTGGAGGGTTCCCTGTCAGAAACACTGTGGCTGTAAATGCTAAGCATTGAAAGTATTAGCTGAATATTGAGAATCAGGAGGACTTGTGCTGAAAATCAAGGATAACAGAGAGTAGTTTGCTCCCAAGTAGAAAAATTCAAGATGTTAAGGCAAGGAAGGCCTCCTTGCCCAATTGGTCTTGGTCTTTCACTTTGGGAATTTTTGAATACTTTGGGGAAGTAAAAAAAGAGAGAGGATGGGAGAGAAAGAAAATCATTATGAAGTTTCTGTCTGGAGCTTGTTTGTTGACATATATAGTGCATGTTTACACCTAACTCTACTAGGACAGCAGTCCTCCCCTTCATTTATTTGACTAGAGTTTGTCTAAGATTACATGAAGCACAAACACTATTGCTGTTACAGAAGGACATTGGAGCTGATAGGGAGAATTTATATTAAGAAATGAAAATAGATTTAGATTTCTTTTGTATTTTTAGAAATCCCCTCCCTAAGAAACTAAAACCTGTGTTTTTGATTTTCTTTCAGTCTACTAAGTATATTAGTCATAGTATATTAGTCACTTTCCTATTGCTGGGGAAAAGTTCTCAACACCTACAATTTAAAGGAAAGATTTTATTTGGCTCAAAGTTTCCAGTGGAGTCAGTCCATGGCTGGCAGCTCCAAGGCAAAGACATCAAGGTGGAAGTATGTGGTGGAGCACAACCACTTTTTCCATGGCAGCCAGGAAGCAGAGAGAGAGAGACGACAGAGAGACGACAGAGACAGAGACACAGAGAGAGGCAAAGAGACAGAGAAAGTCATTTAACTTGGGAAAAGAATGCAGTCTTCCAGGTCAAGTCCCAATAACTGGCCTCTAGTCAAGCTCTAAGAGCAGGTCAGCTATAGTGCCTTCATGACACAATCGCCTTCCTAGCATGTGAGACTTTTGACAGACATTTTAGATTTAAATCATCACAGTTTTCCTTTTCCTTCAATATATTCCTACCTCTGAAATACATGTGTAATCACCAGTTTTTGGAAGAAACACTTGACTAGCCAAATAGAAAGAATGGGAAGAGCCACACTCCTCCAAAACTTTCCTAGGATCTGCAACCACTGTGTTTTGCTTAGATGAGGGGAGTGACTCTCTTTAAATTTTGAGGGATGACCAAACTGTGTTTCAAAGTTGTTATACCATCTTGTTACATTCCTACCAGAGATTTAAGGAAGTGCTAATTTCTCCACATTCTTGATAAGACTTGTTATTGTCATCTTTTTTATTATAACTATTCTAGCAGTGAGAAGTCATATCTCAGTTGTGATTTTGGTTTCCAATTTCCTAACGATTAACGATGTTGAATGTCTTGTCATGTGTTTGTAGACCTTTGCAGATCTTTGGACAGATATCTATTCAAATCCTCTGTCTATCTCTTAATTACATTATTTGTTTTTATTAAATTGAAATAATTATCCATATATTCTCAACACAAGACCCTTATTTGATACAGGATTTACAAATATGCTTTTCCCTTTCTATGGATGGTTGTCACTTTCTTATAGGTATCCCTGAAAGCAAAACTGTGTAGGACTTCATACTTCATATTTAATAGTATAAATTAAGTTTGATAGAGAAATAATTGAAAACCACAAAAACTGGTTAAGGAAAATGTCAATACTTAATCTATAAAGGAGAAAAGTAAGGAAATCTATGCCCTGATCTATAAATATAGTATTCACAGAACTACCAGGTAGGAGACAGGAGCCATGATTTGAGCTAACCCAAAAGGGGAAACCAATGCCAAGTGAAATTTTGGGGGCAGATTCAGATTCAAATTAAATGACTTTCTTAATATTATATTTATTTGGCCTGGGGATTTAGCTCAGTGGCATAAGCGCCTGCCTTGCCAGTGCATGGTCGTGAGTTTGATCCCCAGTACCGATAAAAAACAAAAATTATATTTATTTAACAAAAGCAAATTTTCATAGGAGCTCTGTATAAAAGAGACATTCAAATAAAACCAAATTATATATTTCAACAGTTCAATAGTATAGTTGAAAATTCACTATTATATGGAAAATTAAATTAGACAGTCTCTTGTTTTTCCTTCTGTCTAAGTTCTATAATGTTATCCAAGATATGTTCTCAATTGTGAGAAATAGAATTTGTGAGCACCAAAGTTTTTTTCTGCCTAATCAATCTATGTGAGTAATGTAGTCATATTAAATTATATTTAAAAATAGTCATTCCATAGTCAGTAGAAACTATTGTAGGAATAGTGTGCTTATCAAAAGTTTAATTTTATTGGTACACTGTTGATATACATACTGTTCACATTCATCATAGGGTATTTGTAACTGTACATAATATATCTTGATTTTTTCTTTTTTCCCCATTCCTTCAATTCTTTTCCTCCTCATTTACAAAAGCATTGTTTAACTTTTTTCCATCTAGTTTCTTTTTTCCCTTTTCCCTCTCTTCCCTTTCCTTTCCCATTTGAACATTTTCTTTCTGTTTCCCAAAATCTATCATCTATTTTTGTCATTATTTGACCTTTTGATTTCTCACACAGGAGAAAAAAATGTGGTATTTAAACAAGTAAGTGTGATTTATTTCACTTGAAACTATAGTCTCAAGGTACATCCATTTACTTAAAAATGTGTCGAGTTTATCATTCTTTATGTAGAGTAGTACTACACTGTATATATAAAAAAAACCACACAGGACCCTGGCCCCTCCGGCGACTCCTGCTGCCCAAGCAGACCACCTTGTGGGACCCAAGAACTCCAGCCAGCAGCATGCATGGGGCCCGGCTAGACCTGAGTCCCTTCTGTGACTCCTGCTATCCCAGAAGACCACCTCGTGGGACCAGAGAATTCCAGCCAGTGGCATACATGGGACCGGATTATATCTGGGCCCTTCCTGTGACTCCCACCAACCTAGCAGACCACATCACAGGACCCAGGAAGTCCAGCCAGTGACACGCACAGGGCTCGGCTAGACCCAGGCCCCTCCTATGACCCCTGCCATCTGGGCAGACCACCTCGTAGGACCCAGGAATTCCAGCCAGCGGCCTGGGGAGCCAGACCAGAATCAACCCCCTCCCTTGTCCTCCCAGTCCTGGCCACCTCCCTCAGGACCTAGGAACTCCAGCCTGTGATGTGTCCCCACAGTCCCATTGCTGCCATCGAGGACCCCCCACACACACCTCCTGGACCTAGTATTGCTGTTGATCTTCAGTTCCCACACCTCCCCCTAGAACATTTGACTGCAGTGGATTAACCATGCAGTATCAAGGGGAGACTCAGTAACTCCTCATCCAAACAGAAGAACTCAGTAGGCTTCCATCAGTGAGGTGAGTTTGCCCCTAAAATAGGAATACAGTTTGCCACCTTCAGTGGGTAAACAGGAGCAATAGTGAAGCCCTCTTCAGAAGTAGGCCATAGGTAAGCTTGGTAAGTGGGTGGGTGAGTCCTTCCTCCACAAGGAGAATATCAGGTAGGTTGAGGAGGGTGCCAAAGAAGACCTCCCCCAATTGGGAGAAAATTAAGGGGGTCTGTGAGACACCCAGAGACACAGTAGGGTCCCAGCTGAGACAAACACTATAAACAGGGAGATCTGGTGACTCTGAACAACCTGAAGACATAATAACAGCAGGAACTAGGGGTTGATTTCCATCAGTACTCCTAGGCTTGTCAGCCTAGGAAGATCATAGGACTCACCCAACAGGCCCTACAGGGGGAATTCAGGTGACTGGCCCACCTCTTCATTGTGGGACTCAGAAATTGGACAAATATCAACCTTTCAGTAGGATCCTATGATATACACTACCAACAGTTGATGATAGTAGGATTGAAGGACCAATTATTAACCCAAAAAGGGAAAATGGCAAAACAAAAAAACAAAATGAAATCTCAAATATCTAGCCTACTAGGAACAAGTACAGGAGACACTGAAATAGAGGACTTCAAAAGTAACACATCAGAAATCTCTGAAAAGATAGCAAGTGAAATAAAAAACAACTCCATGAGGCTATAGAGGAAATCAAATTACAAGTAATCCCTCATGTAAAAACAGAAATAACAACCTTAGTAAGGGAGTTGCTCAGCACAGCTAGAGAAGAAATAGATAAAAGTATAGAAGTATAGGAAACTGATTGAAACCTTGAATTAACAACACAGAAAACAAGTAGAATTCATGAAACAAACTCAAAGAGACATCCAAGAAACAAAAAATTCTATTGAAAGCTGACAAAACCATTTAAATGAAGCTGAGGATAAAATTTTGGACTTTGAGGACAGGATTGCAATTAGTGAACCGGAGAGGATAGAACTTTTTAAAAATAACAAAGCAGCATGAAATGACAATCCAGCAGCTTCAAGGTGATGCCAAGAGAAACAATATAAGATTAATAGGCATCAGTGAAGATGCAGGAGTCAATGCAAATGACATAACTAAAATATTCACAGAAGTAATAGCAGAAAATTTCCCAAACATGGGGGAAAAAATCTGATATGCAGATAAGTGAGGCATAAAGAACACCAAACAATCACAATCAACATAAATCTACACCCAGACATATAATAATTAAGATTCAAGACATACAGCATAAACACAGAATACTAAAAGCTGTTAGAGAAAGGACATAATTCACCTATCAAGGAAAACCAATTAGAATCATGGCAGACTTTTCGGCACAGATCCTCAAGTTAAGACAAGCTTGGAGTGAGGTATTTCAAGCCCTGAAAGAAAACAACTTTCAACCCAGATTGATGTACCCAGAAAAACTTTCATTCAAATTTAATGGAGAAACAATATACTTCCATGACAAAGAACAACTGAAGAAATTCACATCCACCAAACAAACCCTAGAAAGAGTGTTGAAAGATATACTAGATAGAGATAAAAATGACAACAATCCCCAGAACAACAGAAAGAAACCACCAAGTAGGACAAGCAGTTAAACAAGGGGGACAAGCAGAAAGCAAACAAATGGAACATAACATGGCAAAGTCAAGCCAGTATATATCAGTGATATCCATAAATGTAAATGGCCTCAATTAACCTATCAAAAGAAATAGGTTGACCAAATGGATCAAGAAACATGATCCCACAATATGCTGTATACAAGAAACACATCTGACCCAAAAGGAAACTCATAGATTAAAAGTAAAAGGATGGAAAACAGTATTCCATGCAACAGGAAACTAGAAAAGAGAAGTCAAGATGGCTGATCAGTGAGAAACAAAATACAAAGCCTCCCAGGAGAAACAACTCATTTGCCAGAATAAAACACCCTCAAGAGACCCAGACAGAGGGAGATGGATCCTCTTGACACAGGAAGAAATTAAAACATAAAAAAGCTCGTCAAATACATTGGGACTACAACTGAAACAGCTAAACATTATGGAACACAGCATTTTCATTCACAGGGACCAGCCAAGTTTGCAACGGCCTGAATCCATGCTGGCTGGCAGAGCAGCTCAAACTCGTTCCTGCCGCCACTCACAGGAAGCACAGCAGTGCTGAAGTTGGGGGTTGGTGAGCCCAACATAGAATGGAGCTGGCAAAGGGACCTTCAGTAATCCACAGTCAGTGCTGGGAATGAGACCCCCACCACGGGAGGGTGCGATCAAATGGGTGACATGTTGGAATTGGGCAAGAGGAGCCTGAACTGGGAGCAACAGTGACTTCAGTTGGTTCCTCCGTCCTCAGAGCAGATTCATGGGATTTGCTTGGACTGGGCAGCGCCCCTGGCCAGGACCCAATGAGTCATCCCAAATCAATTCCCTGTGCCTAGCAAGCACTAACCAGGTGAAGGCCCCTGAAGTTTGGTTGGCCTGGTGGGAGGGACAGGCATATGCAGGCTCTGCTTACACCTCAGTGACAAAAGCAGGCAGGAGAGGGGAGAGGTCCCTCGCCAGCATGCTTTCAGAGGAAACGTGGCCAATACAGAAGGGGGCTGGGACCTGCACTGTAACCTGTGTGGAAGAAGCCAGGACCATGACAGAAGAGAGAGGCAGGAGGAGGCCCCCAGCCCAGAACCCTGAGACCCCTGATCTAGGAGAGGGAAAAACAAGGGAGACTGAGGGCAGAAAACACTCAACATCAGACATGGCTTCAATGGACATTAAGAGATATCTTCGGGACCTTGTAGATGAGTTCAAATCTGAAATATTAAATCAGGTAAAGCAAGATATGAGTAGAGTAATAAAAGAGATGCTGTCAGGGAGCATCTCTCAGGAAGATACAGACAGAAGAAGGGAGGAACACAAAAAAAGGAGAGAAACATTCAATAAAGAATATAAAGAAAATATAGAATACATGAAGCAGATTCAAAGTTACTACCAGGAAATTAAAAACTCCATTAAAAGCTGGCAAAATGCCTTAAAAGAAACTAACGATAGACTATCAAAACTTGAAGACAAATTTGCAATGTGTGATCATGAAAGGAAAGATCTCTTAAAAATAACAAGGAAATAGGCAGTAACAATATAAAGGCTAGAAGATGATAAGAGAATCTACAATTTAAGAAAAAGAAATGTGAATGAAGAAGCAGGAATACATACAGGTGAATTGCAAAGGCTATTCATGGAAATAATTAAGGAAAACTTCCCAAGGATAGGAAAAGAAAATGACATTCGGTTATGTGAGGCATACAGAACTCCAGCCACCTACAACCAAAACAGATCTACACCCAGACATATAATAATCAAGATACCAGATGTTGGAACTTTGGGTGCTGGAAAACAGACGGCCTACTGGCTGCCCTGGTAAGCAGCTGGGGCCCTGCTGGTGCACGGGCTAAGAATCAGACATTGATATCCCCCCTCCCCCCATTAGCAAGTAAGCACCATCAGTCTGAGTATCTTTTTGGAGCATGAATGTGTACAGTGTGGCAAATAAGGGGGATTTCCTTCTACCATCTCTTTGAAGGCAAATATATTTTTACCACTGTTTTGCTCAGTTTTAATTAATAGTACTGCTTTATTCAATATTCTATTTTTAAAAGTTATATATTTCCTTCCATTTTCCTCTACTTGATTCAAAGAACAGCTAAAGTGAACAAAATGGGCTGTACTTTTGAGTCCACTGCTTGTGTCCTGGTGACCTGTTCTGCTGTTCTGTGGTAGTTTTATTGCAGTGTGGTGGCATGGGTTTGTTCTGTCTTGTTCTGCTGTATTTTGCTACCTTCAAAAAAATTTTTTAAAAACTAGATTAGAAAGTAGCAAAATACCTCCAAAAATCTCCCAACTCCACCAAAGCTAATTCATGGATCATGGATGAGGAGAAACTCAAAAACAATGCAATGAAATTATATAAGGTGATAAAAGTATATAACAACAACAAAACAAGTCAGTAAGGTACTGAGCAACCTGAAACAGGATATAACTCAGCAGATAATGAACTTAAAAAGTAAAAAGAAGAAAAGAAAGTGCTCTAGAGGATTTGGCTGCATGTATGTTTGAGTGTGTGGGATTGATAACCATGTTGCTAAGTTGTTACTGGATCACTGAACTTCTTTGCAGTCTCACTGTTTGAATGTACACTTTGTATGGTTTAATTTTGTAACTTTAACAACTAGGTCTAAGAAGACAATATGTAATTTATAAACTAGTGATTTCTTACTTCTTTTTTTTTCTGAAATTCTTTATTGTTTCTACCACTTTTTCTGTTTTGCTTTTTTTTCCTCTTTAAATAAAATTTTAAAAAATCAAGATACCAGAAATTCAATATCAAAAGAGAATATTAAAAGCCATCAGAGAAAAGAAACAGATTACCACAAAGGTAAGCCCATCAGGATCACGGCTGACTTCTCAACACAGACCACCAGATCAAGAAGAGCTTGGAGCGAAGTATTCTAAGCCCTGAAAGAAAATAACCTCCAGCTCAGATTGATGTACCCTGCAAAACTGTCACGAGAAATTAATGGAGAAACAAGATGCTTCTGTGACAAAGAGGAACTGGGGGAGTTTGTGACCACCAATCCAAACCTACAGAGAATACTGAAGGACATTCTAGAGAGAGAGAGAAAAAAAATACTGGGATTTTAGGAACAGCAGCAGAAAGGCCTCAATGAGTGGGGCAGGCAGTAGAATGAAGGAGAAAACTAGACAAACAAAAGCAGAAAAATAGCATAGCAGAAATGAGGCACAGAAAAATGGCTAGAATCTCTAACATAGATGGCCTTGATACACTATATTGTTAGTAGTGCACCAGGGTTTAAAACCCACATTACTCACACTACTCTGCTTAGATGTATTATATTCTGTTCCAGTCATTCTACCTGTACTAGATTTGAGGGCACAGACAGCAATCTAGAAAATAACAGGATATAGTATGGTAATCATCTTTAATTTCCTATTAAGTTAATCTAAAGCTCTGTAAAACCTACATTGTTTTACCATGACTGATTGTAATTGAATCTGGCTTGTTAGATTGCTGTTTTGTATTGATAGATTTTATTCAAAGCTGTTATGATTGACAGTATCAAGTGTGAGAGTATAGGCAACTGCACTGAAGATGACAAGATTCACTAGAATATCCACTCTGGTTTGATTATTACCTGCCTTTGAAGTTTTATACTGTCTACAGTGTTTTATTTTTTACTAATATTGTTATGTACTGCTATATTCAATTATACTGCTATATTCATGTATGCCTGATGACATAGACAATTCTATTGAAGATAATAAGAAACAACACAGCAATCATTGTAGATCACTTTGTACTGTGGTTTTATATGACTTTTTAGTTTCATGTTTTTATAGGAATTTGTTTTGTTTTGTCTTGCTAAGTTTTGTTTTTCCCTCTAATACAGATAGAAATACATGTAGAGACTCATGCATGCATAGCTGTTTACACTCTCACTGTTTGAATATCTACTTTGTATGCTTTAATTTTGTAACTTGAACAACTATTTCTAAGAGGACAATATGTAATTTATCAACTAGTGATTCCTTATTATCTTTTTTTTTGAAATTCTGTATTATCTCTACCCTTTACATGCTTTTGTTTCTCTTTAAATAAAAAAATTTTTTTTTAAAAGTAAAAGGAGGAATAGAAGTGCTCTATGGGATATAACTGCATTTATGTTTAAACATGTGTAGGATTGATAACCATGTTTCTAAGTTCTTATTGGATCATTGAACTTCTGTGCAGCCTCACTATTTGAATGTCCACTCTATATGCTCTAACTTTGTAACTTGAACAACTATGTCTAAGAAGACAATATGTAATTTATCAACTAGTGATTTCTTACTGTTTTTTTCTGAAATTCTGTATTGTTTCTACCTCTTTTTCTGTTTTGCTTTTTGGAACCCAGAGAAAAACAGGGGTAACTATTCTATTTGCAGACATGAACTTCAAACCTAAAATGATTAAAAAAGATATGGAAGGTAACTACATACTCATTAGTGGAAAAATTCAAGTGGAAGAACTAAGAAGTATCAATACATATGCACCAAATACAGGAGCACCCAACTATATCAGACAAATATTAATGGATATGGAAAACCAAATACATAAGAACACAATTATAACAGGGGATCTTAATAGCCCATTGTCACAAAGAGATAGATCAACTAGACAAAAACAAAGAAATAACAGAACTGAATCATATCTATGAGCAGTTGGACTTAGTACATGTTTACAGAGTGTTCCATCCAACCAAATCAGAATACACATTCTTTTAAGCTGTACATGGGACATTCTCCAAAATGGACCATATATTTTCCTATAAAACATTCTTAAGTAAATGCAAAGGTATTGAAATCATACCATTCATAATATCTGATCATAGCACACTGAAATTAGAAATTAATGGGAAAAGAAATTGCAAAACCTGCATAAATACATGGAAATTAAATAACAAACTTCTGATCAACCAAGGGGCTACAGATGAAATTAAAGAAGAAATAAAGCAATACCTACAATTCAGTGAAAATGTGGAAAAAACATACTGTAATCTGTGGGATGCAATGAAAGCAGTCTTAAGAGGGAAATATATAGCCATAAATTATCATATCAAGAAAACAGAATGAGCACAAATGAACAACCTAATGCTTCACCTCAAGCTTCTAGGAGAAGAAGAGCAAGTTAAACCCAAAGCTCATAAAAGAGGAAATTGTAAAGATTAGAGCAGAAATCAATGCAATTGAAACAAAAAAAATACAAAGAATTAATGAATAAAAAAATCTGTTTTTTTTGAGAGAATAAACAAAATTGACAAACCTCTAGCTAACCTTATCAAGAAAAAGAAAGAAAAAAACCTAAATCCACACAATGAGGTCTGAAGAGAGGGAAATTACTACAGATCCCATGGAAATTCAAAAGATTATGAATACTTACTTTGAAAATCTCTACTCACATAGAGTGGAAAACACAGAGGAAGGGGACAGATTTCTAGAAATATATGAACTACCAAAGCTCAACCAAGAAGATATAGTAATTTTAAATAACCCAATATCAGCTATTGAAATTAAAAATGTAATTAAAAACTTAACAACAAAGAAAATCCCAGGTCATGATGGATTCATGGCTGAATTCCACAAGAAATTTAGAGAAGTTTTGATGCCAATACTCCTTAAACTCTTCAATGAAGTAGAAAAGGAAGCAATCCTCCTTAAATCCTTCCTGGAGCAAGTATTACTCTGATACCAAAACCAAAGAAGCACCCAACCAAAAAGGAGAACAATAGGCCAATCTCACTAACAAACATTGGTGCAAAGATTCTCAATAAAATACTGGCAAATAGAATGTAGCAAATCATCAAGAAGATTATACATCATGACCAAGTGGGATTCATTCCAGGAATTCAGGGATGGTTTAACATATGCAAATCAATAAACATAATACACCATATCAACAGAGCGAAAAACAAAAACCACACAGTCATCTCAATAGATGCAGAAAAAGCTTTCGATAAAATCCAACACATATTTATGATAAAAATCCTTCAGAAACTCAGAATACATGACGTCAACCTCAATCTCATAAACTCATCTATTACAAACCAACAGTCAACATTATAGTAAATGCACAAAACCTGAAAGCTCTCACTTTAAAATCAGGACCAAAAAAGGATGTCCACTATCACCATTCCTAGTCAATATAGTTTGGGAAATACTAGCCAGGGCAATCAGACAAGACAGAGAAGAAAAAGGAATAAAGATAGGAAAGGAAGAAATTAAATTGTTACTATTTGCAGATAACATGATATACTCTATATAGAAGGCCTAAAGACTCCATTAAAAGACTACTAGAGGTAATAAGCAAATTCAGCAGTATAGCTGGATACAAATTCAGTGCTCAAAAATCAATAGCATTCCTATACACAAACAAAAAATTCACTGAGAGAAATTATGGAAATATTGTCTTTCAAAATAGCATCTAAAAAAATGAAATACTTAGGAATCAACCTAACTAAGAATGTAAATGACCAATATGCTGAAAATTATGCTATGCTAAAAAAGGAGATTAAAGAGGATATTAGAAAATGGAAGAATATTCCTTGCTTTTGTCTAGGAAGAACCAACATTGTGAAAATGGGCATTCTCCAAAAACTGTTACACAGATTTAATGCAATCCCAATCAAAATACCATTCAAATGCCTCACAGATCTAGAAAAAACACTCATGAAATTCATTTGGAAACAGAAGAAACCTAGAATATCAAAGGCAATTCTGGGCAACAAAGGCAAAGCAGGAGGCATCTCAATTACTGACTTGAAACTAAACTACAAAGCCATAGTGATAAAATCAGCATGGTACTGGCAAAGAAATAGACCTGAGGATCAATGGAACAGATTAGAAGATGCAAACACAACTACAAAGACACTCAGCCACCTGATATTTGACAAAGGTGCTAAATATGTTCACTGGAAGGAGGATAGCCTCTTTAATAAATGGTGTTGAAAAATTGGCTCTCCACATGCCAAAGACTGAAACTAGACCCATGCCTATCACCATGCACAAAAGTAAAACCTAAATGGATCAAAGATCTAAATATTAAAACAGAAACACTAAATCTACTGAAAGACAAGGTAGGTAGAAATCTTGGAGACATAGGGGTAGGCAGAGAATTCATGAACAAAACACAAACTGCATGGGAAACACTTCAAAGAATCAACAACTGGGATCTCATATTATTGAAAAGTTTCTACACTTCAAAAGAAATCACCAACAGAGTGAAAAGAAAACCCACCAAATGGGAAAGAATTTTAGCCAGCAACTCCTGAGACAAAGGACATATCCAGAACATATAAATAAATGAAAAACATCAAGCCCCCCAAATTCAAAGACCCCCTCCAAAAATGGGCATCTGACATGCACACACTTTTCTCAGATGAAGATACACAAATGGCAAATAAATACATGAAGAAATGTTCACCATCACTAGTTGTTCAAGAAATGCAAATTAAAACACCATTGAGATTTCATCTCACTCTGGAAAGAATAGCTGCCATGAAGAAATCAACTGATAACAAATATTGGTGAGGCTGCAGGGAAAAAGGAACACTGCTCCACTGTTGGTGGGAGTGCAAACTGCTGCAGCCACCATGGAAATTAGTATGGAGATTTCTCAGAAGACTAGGATTGGAAATTCCATTCAATCCAGCTATTCCCCTCCTGGGTATTTTCCCAGAAAAACTGAAAAGGTCATGTCACAGTGATATATGTGTACCCATGTTCATAACAGCACAATTTGTAATAGCTAAATCTTGGAAACAACCAAAATGCCCATCAACTGCAGAGTGGATAAAAAAGATGTGGTATTTTTATACAATGGAATATTACTCAGGTATAAAAAGGATGATCTTGAGGCCTTCATAGGTAAATGGAGGCAACTTGAGACTATCCTCATTAGTGAAACAAATAAGAATCATATTTATAAATATTATACTGTGTCTCTAGTATAAAAATTAATAAGAACTGTAGGAGTAGTAAAACCCCAAATGTGTACTTGCTATTGTAAAAAAGAGAGGAAAAGAAAGTACTCTAAAGCATGTAACTGCATATATGTTTAAATGTGTAAGATAGATAGCCACATTACTAAGTTTTTGTTAAATCATTGAACAGAGCTATTTGCAACATCACTGTTTGAATGTCCACTTTGTATGCTTTAATTTTGTACCTTGAACAACTATTTCTAAGATGACAGTATGTAATTTATCAACTAGTGATTTCTCAATGTTTATTTTTTTGAAATTCTGTATTATTTTTACCCTTTTTTCTGTTTTGCTTTTTTTTTCTCTTTAAATAAAAAAACACCCTCATTACCCATTCACCCACTAATGCACATCTGTGCTGTTCCCAAGATTTAGGAAAATAATAGGACAAAGAATAATCAATACGTATCAGTTATAACCATCAATGTAAATCATCTCAAGTCACCAATCAAAAGAAAATGATTGGCAGAATGAATCAAGAAACAACATCCAACAATGTTCTGCATACAGAAACCCATTTAACTCAAAATGAAATTCATGGACTGAACACCTAAGGATAGAAATTAGCACTCCATGCAACAGGAATCCAGAAAAAAATCAGGGGAAGGTTTTCTATTCACAAACAAAGTGAATTTTAAGCAAAGACTGATTAAGAGGGACAAAGACACTTGTTAAAGGAACAATCTAAGAGGAAGAAATAGCAATCATAAACATATATGCAACAAATATCAGTGCAACCAACTATACAAAACAAGTATTAATAGACATAGAAAATCAAGTAAGCACTAATACAATTATAATAGGGGACCTCAATACCCCACTGTCACAAATAGATCAACTAGACAAAATCAGCAAAGAAATATTAGATTTGACCTAAACTTGTAAAAAATGGAATTTGTAAGTATATAGAGAGTGTTTCACCCCACAACATCTGAATACATATTCTTCTTAGCTGCACACAGGACCACATACTAACTCATAGAACAAGCTTAAGTAAATGCAAAGGAACTAAAATTATTCCTTGTGTATTATCAGATAACAGTGCAATAAAATTAGAAATCAATGGCAAAAGAAACCACAAATATTGCATTAACATAGAAATTGGATAATTCCCTGATGAATTACCAGTGAGTCACAGATTAAATTAAAGAAGTTAGACAGTTTCTCCAATTAAACAGTAATGCCAGTATGTCATACCAGAACTTGTGGGATGCAATGAAAGCAGTCCTACAAGGAAAATTCATAGCTGTGAATTCCAACATCAGAAAAACAGAATAAGCATAAATAAATAATCCAATGTTGAATCTCAAGCTTGTAGAAAAAGAAAAACAATTTAAATCCAAAGAATGAACAAGGAAGAAAATTATAAAGAGCAGAACATAAATTCATGCAATTAACACTAAGATAACAATATAAAGAATCAAGAAACTCAAGAGTTGGTTCTTTGTAAGATTAAATAAAATAGTGGACAAACTCCTAGCCAAGTTATCAAGAAAAGGAAAGAAGACTCAAATCCATGCAAATAAGAACGAAAAGGGTGAAATCAACAGATCCTGCAGAAATCCAGAAGATCATCAATAGCTACTTCAAGGAACTGTACTCTAATAGTATAGAAAATAAAGAGGGGTTGGGGGCTGGGGATTTACTTCAGCGGCATAAGTGCCTGCCTTGCAAACACACGGTCATGAGTTTGATCCCCGGTATTGATAAAAAAAAAAAGAAAGAAAGAAAGAAAGAAAGAAAGAAATTACTTTAGAAAATAAAGAAGAAATGGAAAGATTTCTTGATACATATGAATTACCAAAGCTGAATCAAGAAAATATAAAAATTCTAAATAACACAATATTAATCAATGAAACTGAAGAAGTAATTTAAAAAGACTACCAACAAAAAATGTCCAGGTCCTGATGAATTCAATGCTGAATTCTATAAGAAAACTTAAGAGAGGTTCTAATGCCACTATTCCTTAAACACTTTAATGAAATCAAATACTCACAAACTCATTACTGGGAGTGAAGATTATTGTAATACCAAAACCAGAGAAGAATCCAACAACAACAACAACAACAAAAAGAACTATGGGTCAATCTCTCTGGTACACCTGCCTGCAAAAATCCTCAATAAGATACTGGCAAACATAATGCAGCAAATCATCAAGAAGATTATACCTCATGATCAATAAGAATTCGTGCCAGTGATGCAGATATGGTTCAACATGTGTAAATCAATAAATACAGTATACCATATCAACAAAGCCAAAGATAAAAGTCACATGATTATCCCAATAGATGCAGAAAAATTATTGGAGAAAATCCAACACCTATTCATGATAAAAGCCCCAAAGAAAATTGGACTAAATGGTCTCTATCTCAATCTGATAAAAGATATCTATGGCAACCCAACAGCCAACATCATATAAAATGGTTATAAACAGAAAACTTTCATTCTAAAATCAGTAACAAGAGAACAATGCCCACTAATGCCACTTCTCTTCAGTATAGCTCTGGAAACACTAGTTAGAGCAAATAGACCAAGGAAAGAAATAGGACTAAGGATAGGAGAAGAAAAAGTTAAATTATCATCATTTATGGATGACATAATATTTTAAAAAGAAGACTTCAAAAATTCCACCAAAAGACTTCTAGATTTAATAATTCAATAGTGTGGCAGGATATAAAATCAACACTCAAAAATCAATAGCATTCCTGTACATGAATAACGAGCTCACTGCGAGAGAAATTAGGGATACAATACCTTTCACAATAGCATTAAGAAAAATGAAATATTTAGAAATCAATCTAATGAAAGCTGTATATTGAAAATTACAGTACTCTCAAAAAGGAGATTGAAGAAGATATCAGAAAATGGAAAAATATCCCTTGCTCATAGACAGGAAGAACTAACATTGTGAAAATGGCAATATTTCCAAAACTGTTATACAGACTTAATGCAATCTCAATCAAAATAATAATAGCATACCTCAAAGAACAAGAGAAAACAATCCTAAAATTCATTTGGAACTAAAGTAGACCTAGAATAGCAAAGGCAATTCTGGACAACAAAGACAAGGCAGGGAGCATCACAATCCCTGACTTGAAATTATACTACAAAACTACTGTGATTAAAAACAAAACAAAAGAAAACTAGCACAGCACTGGCAAAAACAAACAAACAAACAAACAAAACAAATGAAAATAAAGAAAACAGGTCCAAAGATCAACGGAACAGATTAGAAGATGCAGAAACAACTCCAAACATACTCAGCCATCTTATTTTTGACAAGGGGGCTAAACATGCTCACTGAAGAAAGATAGTCCCATTAATAAATAGTGCTGGGAAAAGTAGTGCTGGAAAAATTTTTTGTTGAGGATTCAATGTAGGTCCATATCACCCACTGTGTACTAAACTAAAATTAGAATGGGTAAAAATTTAAATATTAAAACAAAAACACTTAATCCACTGGAAAATAAAATGTTGGCAATGACTTTATGAACAAAATTGTAATTATACAGGAAATATTACAAAGAATCAACAACCAGGAATCATATTAAGAAGCTTTTGCACAGAAACCACCAACAGAGTGAAAAGACAACCCATGGAATAGGAAAAAAAATTATCAGCTATTCCTCAAAGGACTAATATCTAAAGTATTTAAAGAATCCCAAAAATCAGACCTCTCTCAAAGATGAGCATCTGAAATGAACAGACAGTTCTCAGATGAAGAAGTACAAACAGCAAATAAGTATATTTAAAAATCTTCAGTATCACTGGTCATTTGAGAAATGTGAATCAAAGCAATACTGAGTTTTTATCTTACTGCAGAAAGAATAACTATCATCAAGAGATCAACCAATAACAAATGCTTGGTGGGGCTGTGAGGAAAAAGGAACCTTTCTCTATTGTTGATGGAAGTATAAATTGGTACAACCACTATGGAAATCAGTATGGAGATTCTTTAAAAAACTAAAACTAGAGGTTCTATTTGACCCAGCTATTCCCTTTCTTGGCATTTCCCCAAGAATTAAAAGCACTATACTCCAGTAATATATGCACACTCGTGTTTATAACAGCACAATTTGTAATAGTAATACTATTTTTTAATATGAGAAAAAAATCAGTCTTTAGCATTCCATTAAAAACAGTGTTAAATAATTAATAAGGAAGAATTTAACATATAATTTCCCTGTTGAATGTTAGTAAATAACTCAGAGAATAATAAAGTGTGAAGTTTGGGGCTAGAGCTCAGTGGAGAACACTTGCCTAGCACATGTAATCGTGGGTTGAATCTTCAATACTTTAAAAATGCAAATAGATAAAAAACTTTCAAAAAATTTATAACTATGAATCTCATTTATTTTAACTTCAAATTCTGTCTCTGTCTCTCTATCTCTGTCTGTCTGTCTGTCTGTCTCTCTCTGTCAATTGTAGAAGTCAGGTCCAAATATCCTCATAGAAAATAATAAGAATCTATTCTCCTTCTGTGATTATGATAGTAGGAATTTATTAAATCATGCACACAACATAATAGCTAGAGAATTATAGTTCTAGGAAAAATTGGTTAAAATATTTCCTGAAGAAGACGGTGTGGTGGCCCAAGTTTGAAATTCCAATACTGAGAAAGAGTGAGGCAGGAGGATTCCAAGTTTGAGTCCTGCCTGGGCAAGTTAGCAGAACCCTGTCCACATACATGCATATATACATGTATGCATATGTACATAAAAATGGAATGAGAGGATGTAGCACAGTGATAGAGAGCCCTGGATATCAGCCTCAGTACTGAAAAAACATTTTTTTCTTTAGGTGTGAGGATGTCAATCAGCTGTAGAATGCTTCCCTAACATATGCACAGGCTCAATCTCCAGTGCTGAAAAAAAATTCCTAGCTTGTGGTAGGGAGAATAAAAGAAAAATTTTTTCAGATACAGAGTTTATTGTAAAAAGCTTGAAGCACAATAAAAATTAGTGGAATCATTGTTCATTTCCCTTGGAAAATACACAAAGTCCAGTAGAAAATTTAACATGAAAAAGAAATTGAAGGATAATTATTTTACTGCTGTAAAGCAGGCTTAGCAATAACTGCTCAGGCACTTCCCCAGGGCAGTTGAGAATTTGTACCAGATGAATGAATAATAAGGAATTCTGATGATTTTATTCCGATGGGAGAGTTGACTGGTTTGAGTAAAAGAAGAAATTGGTTTTAAATTTATTTTCATTTTTGTATAAGATGTGGGGACAGGAAGAAAATCCCAGGAGACTTAGAAAGAAAAGAATATATAACTAAAAACAAACAAACAAAAAAACCAAAGTGTAGATTTTGAGAGTTTCAAAGCTTAAGAGAAACAAGATTCACCATATATGTTCAAATGCACAGCAACAAACAGAAGGATTGTATGAAGCAGAAGTCCCCAAGAAAAGTTGGCGTGATAGTGCAAAAGCAGTGAAAAATGAAAGCTGAATGCAGCAATACCAGAGAGGAAAAAGGATACAGGTATACTTACTGTAAGAAAACACTTGTGGGAAATATTGTAAGAAGTACTTGATTCTGAGGAGAAAGCCAAGGGAGTTAAATGAATTACACAAGATGGAGGAGGAGGAGAAAGAGGAGCAGGTGCAGAACAAAGCATGAACAATTTATTTAAAAAGTTTAGTATTAGTAACAAAAATGATTTTAACCTTAAATTTCTTTTAAAGAATCAAGATATTAGGAAAATGCCTGCTTATGCAAGTTTTCCAACAAAAATCCTGTCATAAAATGAATGACAGAATAAAATTATGGAAAATTATGTACTTCTTTTTATGCTAACACATATTCTCATATCCCCGCATAAAACTTACAGTAGTATCATTAAACAAATTAGCTTTCTAGAAATACCAAAGCTGTCTACTGGTGATAGGTTACTATAGAATTGCTCATTGAAGAACTGTCTCTCTTTTTAAAAAAAATTTTATTTAAAGAGAAAAAAAAAGCAAAACAAAAAAAGGGAAGAAATAATACAGAATTTCAAAGGAAAAGAAAAAAATAAGCAGTAAGAAATCACTAGCTGATAAAATTATATATTATCTTCTAGATATAGTTGTTCAAGTTAAAAAATTAAAGCATACAAAGTGGACATTCAAACAGTGAGGCTGTGAACAGTTCCATTCAATGATCCAACAAAAACCCAGCAACATGGTCATCAATCCTACACACTTAAACATACATGCAGTTATATACTTTAGACCACTTTCTTTTCCTCCTTTTGCTTTTCAAGTCCATTATCTGTTTGGTTATATAGTGTTTCAGCTTGCACAATACCTTACTGATCTGTTTTGTTGTTATTTACTTTTTATTTATTTTAATTTTTTATTATTAGCAAAATAGAACAAGACAGAACAAAGCCAACTGAGAGAGTGCAGTGAAATTGGTACAGAAACCCTTAACAGGTTACTGGCATAACAGTAATAGGTATAATAGTATATCCCGTTATCTTCACAACAGTTGTTCTTTCAATAAGGTATAGCCAAATCAAAGGAAATACAGGACATTCTAGAACTTATCAAAACAGAACATTGAATAGAGCAATATCATTAAACAGAACAAAGCAAAACAGTGATAACAATATTTGCCTTCAAAGAGATGATAGAAGGAAATCCCCCCTATTTACTACATTGCATATGGTCAACCTCTCAAGAGGTGTCTAGATCTCTGGCTCACTTGCTAATGGGGGGGTGGGGGATGGGGGGTGGGTTAATTCTTAGCCCACTCACCAGTAGGCTCCTGGGAGCTGCTGAGTGATTCTTCTCCTGCCTCATGGCAGGGGTGCTTACTGATAGGGTGGGCAAATTGCCTTTCTGTGCTGCACCTTGAGTCCCTCCATGGTCGGAGCTCTGGGGCTGCTCGTTCTCCTCCCAGCTCAGGCCAAACTGACTCTCTCTTTTACAATGTTAAATTATTTCTTAATAGTAAGATGCCCTTCTACATTAGACTCAATTGTTTAAAAACAAATGGTGATCATTCAATTACACTGTGTTGAAAAGAAACAACTACAGTGTTGAAAGGGCGGGCATAAAACAGTAGAAAGAAAACCTAACTTCTAGAATGCCTCAGATTTTCCAACTGCAAAATGAGGACAGTAAACTATCCTGGTTTTGGTTCTCATGGTACAAATCTAGCGAACTACAACCAGTATTATTAGTTTAAACCATCTCTGGGCTAATAGCCAAAAACAAGCTCACTAGAGTGATTCCTTCTCTTTCTGAGAGGCACTGAAGTTCTTCCCGTGTAGATGTGCTCTTACAGCCCAACTGTGTCATGCTGTCGTCCTGCTGTAGAGGTCAAGGCTTTCCTCAGAGGTCCTTTCTGCACTCTTCCAGGTGATAAGAAATTTTCCTATTATTTGTCCAGAATATGATGGGGACCAGCCCAGGACTTTGAGATTTTCTGATGTTTAAAGGATTTTAGAAAAAAAACTGACACTAAAAACAATCTGTGACTACTGTGCCAGTCTAGATACAACCTAGGGCCTTTTAGAGTAACCACTCCATAACTGTTCCTAACCAGCCTCTTTGTTGCTGTTGGGTCCCCTGTGAAGCAGACAGACACAGAGTTAAGCATACAAAAGTGTCATTGGGGAATAGGGCCCATGGAAATACAAAGTGGAAGTGGGGTTGGGTGAGAGAGCCATGAGACTGAGATACAGCTCTCACAAAATCCCGCCTGCCCAATGGAGCTCAAGTGTCAATAAAGGGGCCCATCTTCAGTCAGAAAGAGGTAGACCCTTGTATGACAGTCTTGCTTAGTCAAGGGCTGGGGCTATTTGGAGAAGAGCAAGAAAAGCATTGCCTTGACTCGAAAGCTGAGGCGAACAGAATGACTTAATAGCTGGAGACTGTCAGCTGAGCAAGCATGTTCTGCACAGCTGGGAAGTCTTTATCTGAAGGAAGTTCTGACTGGTATTCAGTCCCATGTCTGCCTCATAGCTCAACTGCCCTAGGCACCCATTCCCAACCATCAGACATGCCTCAGGATCATATTGCTTTACCTCCTAGCCAATCTGACCTGATCCGACAGCGGAGAAAGCCTGAGAACTGATGTGTATGTTCTCATCTTCTCTCACATGACCAAACATTGTAATTTTCATTCCATTCAGAGAAAGCCCTACTGCCACTTGCAAGAGTATGTCTTGATCTGTAATTCTACTAAGACAGTTGCACAAAAGTGCATTATCAATATAGTCCCCCTATATTTATTTTGAAAATTACCACATGTGGCTAATCCAAATGTGCTAACCCAAATGGCATTCTGCCAAATTCAGTAAGTTAGTTTTTTTCAATATTTCATAATCTCAAAATCTAGTTGCACCCAAGGGTACCTTATTAAAATAACAATATATGTAGAAGGCCTTTGAGATTCACTTTCTATGTAAATGCAAGACACTATATATATAGTACCAAATATTTATAGATATATGAAAACATTCTTGAATCGATTTCTCACTTTACTACTTAATATAACTATCACGTAGTTTCAAATTGTGAGTAATCAGCAGGAACAAGCCAAAGATTAAAAGAATATTTAGAACATTTTCTGAACTTCTCTAGTCCCTCTCAACTACCCTGCAAACAGAAACTCATGCTGGCAAGAGAGATGGGAAGACTATCATGGAAATTTCTCTTTTTTTGTCTTCCCAGTTCCTTTATTCTACAAATTTCATTCTCATCTCCAATTTCTTTCTCCATAGTCTCCTCCATTCTGTCTATTCTCCTGAATGTCTTCTCTATTCCTTTTCCCTACCTTCTTCCATATTTCTCTTATGTCATATGATTTCCACCTTTATGATTCTTCCAGATACATCTTTTTTTTCTATTTATTGCTATTGCCTGATTTGGGATCTTACCACCTCCTACCTGTAACCCAGGTGATTCTTCTGCCTCTACTTTAAAGCCTTCCATTTATCCTCCATCCTATAAAACAGATCTAATCCTGTAAATCTCCAAATTAAGGAACCCAATACTTTGGAAATTAGGGCTCCTACCTATCTCTTTTCCCTATTTTCTTGCCACTGCTCCATGCATTTCATCTAATTTATTCCTTCTTAGATCCTCAATCTGACTTGGACGGGCCTCCTTTGTACTCTATGTAAAACACTCACTCAGCATTCTTAGTTACTTCCTTCCCTGTCTATATCAGACTATGAACAACTTGAGTGCAGATGTTAAGTCTTTTATCTATAGTAAGTACTACAGAATTAGGTGTTGCAAAGCCACTTCAGGACATAGTGACAAGTATAGAAGGCCTTGCTGGAGCCTGGCAGAGGGTGGTCAGGGGCGACAAAAGGTTGTGTAACAGCAGGGTATGTGAGAAAGTTGTGTTACTGAGTGCAGAATCTGCATTAGCAGCAAAAAGAGGGACCCTGAGAGGGATGAAAAATTCTCCATACCTGACATGTGAGGGGCACACATTTGAGCACCCCTACTAGATCACTGGCAAAGAACACAGCAAAATTAGGCACAAAGGAGCTGGGAACTTCCTGTACTCTTTTAGTAATAGGTCACAACATAAACAAAAGCAAATACTAAAGCTAAGTGTCATGGCTCCAAGTTTCAGTCTTCTAAACTCCTTTGAAAATTAGTGCTCAGTACATGATTGGCTTTTAAAAAAAAAATCTGCAATTTTGTGACAGAAACTTCATAATACTTGGCTAAGTCAAATATATACGCTGTATATATAACATATAAAATGTACATTCTCAAACGCTGCTGCAAGTGATTATGAAGGTATATAAATATTCTCTTTTCAATTGGAAGGCCCTCCTTTCATCTATGAAATATTTCCTTTCATTTAAATTTTGTCTTTAAAAAGAAGACTTTTGGCAAAAGTTACAAAATTAACCTCAGATTCTTGGCAACATGAACGTTTGTCTAAGAATTTTTCTTCATTAGGAGTGAGAGGTGGCCTCATATTAACTATGTCAGGCCACAAGGGAAACACTAATTTACTAATTCTGGACAGGCTATTTTTTTCTTTATGATTATCCAAATCTGCTGACCCACAAAACGAATGGTAACAACCAAAATCAATCAAAGCCTACATAAAAATGTAATTTAATATATGCTTTGAAAAGAAAAATAGTGTTCTGTTTCATGTTGCAATGCAGTAAATATTTAATAAACACAGCAAGGAAAATATTTTTCTTCTTCCTTTTTCTTGAAGAGGAAATTAGAATATAAAGAAGAATGAGGAAGGGGATGGACCTGGAAATAAAATGAGAGATATAGATAGATACCTACAGGGAACTCAGTATACGAGTGCAAAGATGCAGGCAAAACAAAATTCAGGAAGGTAAAAGAATAAAACTTTGGAGGTGACTGAATTCAGGGTGTGAGAGGGATGATGACACCAAGCCTACTGTGAGGAACAAGAAGACAGGGCTCAAGCTAGAGGAGAAAAGAGACCCCAGCTCTGTTTTGAACACATTGCACTTGAGGGTCCTGTAGAAAAACCACGAGGTTGGAGTCAGGTTCAAGAGTAGGATATACAGGATTCAGCACTAGGAACTTGACTCTGGAGGACAACATTTGAGCTGGCAACTCTAGCTCTTAAGAGTGACAGAAATGGAGGGTAGATGGAAAGTGAAGAAAGGAGATACCAAAAATGAACAACAAAGAGTGATTTCTTTAAAATAACGTAATAACTTGGCTTTATAGTGAAAGCAATGAGATGTTGCATTATTCTGCAATATTTCATTCTGCTGCATTATTTCATTTGACATTTTGTGATCTGTTAGTCTAAATGCCTATTTCTAATTTGATCTGACTACATCTTGTTTATGGGGAAAATATCTCACCACTATACACAGAATTAACAGAACCACAAGGGTGCTCATTAAATAACAATACGCAAGAACACCCTACACAGTAATTATACATACTTTTTTATTGAAACCCAGAAAGCCAGTTTCTGTCTTTTCTGATGTTAATTACAAATTAATTGGAATGAATTTTACTTTTAAGTATTTAGTAAATAGGTTGGAACTCAAATCAAACTTTATTTGGAAGATTTACATATTGGTTTAAAAAGTCTTCCACTCCCTCCAAAAAGTCTTTTCCCCAAGTTCTTTTAAGTGAGTTAATATAAAAGTTCTAGTAAGTGTTGTGTTAATGCTGATTAGACAACAAAATCACTTACAGATGGGAATATTGCCAGTTCTGTTTTCAAAAAGCTCTTTCTGTAAATTTCTTTTGAAAAGTAATTAATCAGTGTTTCACCCACTGGGTAACCTCAGTTCATTAGACTTTTGTTTGACTGTGAGGATGGAGAAGAGTTTAAGAAGGCAAGTTTCTTCCTACAAAGGCTGATGGTAAAACTTACTAGAATATCAATTCTGTCATTTTGTGTTCCTTCAGCTGGGATTGTTAGTGTTATTTTCAATCAATAGCTTATTTGCAGAGATTTAAAAGCCATTTGTCTATCTTTTGAGAATTAATTTATTTAAAACTAGATATTATAATCCATAAATCTATGTGAACTATAATATATACTAATATGCTGAAAGCAAGTGAATGAATGAGATTATAAAGGTCAACCAATTCATTATGTAATTCTCAGTCTTCCCTGGAACATCTGTGTACCTGATGTGACATAGATGGAATCGAGGTGACACTGCCATTCTGCATCTAAATATTAGAAAAGCCTTTCAAATGGATTTCCAAATTTCAGAGAAGTATAATTTCCTATCCATCTTTTCATTAAAAATTATAAATATTGGGCTGGGGATTTAGCTCAGTGGCATAAGCGCCTGCCTGGCAAGTGTGAAGTCATGAGTTTGATCCCCAGTAACAAAAATAAATAAATAAATAAAAATAAAAATTATAAATTCATTTCTTTTTATTGTCTTTCTATACTCTTGTAGAACCCTGGGTATGCATGTCCTCATTTTAGAGATAACTAATTTGGAAGAATGTTGCTTAAATTTTAGAATGCTTAAGAATGTCTTCGAGGTTTTGTATGTATGGATTTATTTAGGTATATTGAAGAATTTCTTATGCAAGTTAAAAAATGTTTTCATTTTGTTTTGTTGGAGACAGGGTCTCATTATGTAGTTCAGGTTGACCCTGAATTTACTATGATGACCAGGATGGGCTCAAACTCAGGGCAATACTCCTGCCTTAGCCACCCAAGTTCTGGAGTTACAGGTATGCACTATCATGCCTGGCAAAAATTTTCTTGTCAGGTATATAGTTCTATGAATCATGACCACTCTGTGTAACCACTGACACAATCAAGATGCATAAGGCATAATAAAAAAATGCAGAGAGTGTTTAGATTTTTAAAAATTTATTACAGTAAAAGGCACATTGCTATCAAGTCCCTTTAAAATGCTCCTTCTTGCTTCAAACCCTCTTATCCCATTGTTCTTGTCACTATCTGAAGCAGTTCTGGAAGTCTTTCATGAGAGTCGTTAGTGGAGCTGTTGTGGCTGCCTTATGTCATGAATTAATTTAAAACATTTACCTTTTATGGATATTTTGATTTTAAGGAAGAGCCAGAAATTGTGTGACACCAGATCTGATGAATAAGGTGAACAGAGGCAAATCATAATGTTCTTATTTGACAGAAATTGCTGAGTCAATGCAGGGTCATTCATTATGTCATTTAATCATACCTATTAGAGAGGTTATTCCCATCACCCCTCCCAGTTTAACAAACATGATCTTTTGTAGTTTATCCCTTCTCCTACCTGTACTCTCTGGCAACCATTAATGTGATTTCCATCCCTATAGTATTATTTTTTCACTTTGATGAAATTCATTTAACATAAAACTCACTTTTTAAATTATTTTAAGGTAGATAATTTCTGTGGATGTTAGTATATTCACAGTGTTGTGTATTACCTAGTTTCAAGAGATTTTTATCATCTGCAAAGAAACCTCACACTCATTAAGAAGTCTGGAAACATTTATTAAACAAACAAATAAACAAATAAAAAACTTCTTGAATATGCAAAATCTCAAGTCCCAAAGTTTCTGATTTAGTAAAAGTGGAAACAAGCCCTCCATTCTGCATTTTTAACAAGTCCCCAGGCATTTCTGAGTCAAGTAGTGCCCAAAGCCTGTTTGGAGAAACTCTCTCTTGAGCAGAGCAAAGCTATTTCAATACCCCATAATACAGTTTAATTTTCTGAGAGACACACATGTAGAAATTGGCCTGGTTTTTTAGAAATATAAATCTCTGTTAGCTCTCACTGTCATTTTTAACAAATGAAGTCTTGTTAACAACTAAATTTTTCTTTTCATAATCTTACTTCCCATTCAGAATCTTGTCTCCTCAGTAAAGTCTCTTCATATATTTCTGAACCTCTGCAAGGAACATGTAACATTTTGCTTGTTCATTTGGAGTCATTTGGAGACTTGACCTAGTGCCATAACTCTTAACATCTATACCCAGGATGGATGCCAAAAATAAAAGACATGCCTAATACCATCTTCCAAATATTCTTATGTTACATTGGATTCCCTGAACATAGACTGAGATGGAAAAATGCATATAAAGCTTACTTTGGGCAATGTTCTTAGGAGATACTGCTGTAAGGAAGGGAGATTAAGCTGAGAGAGAGACAGAGACAGAGAGACAGAGACAGAGAGACAAAGACAGAGAGACATCACCTAATCCTATAACTAAATCTGAAGAGAGGAGCCATTTTCAGTATTGTTTCATATTGACCCAAGCTGACTGGGCCTTTGTATTCCTGCAGTAGGCAGTGCTTGCCTTCAAGGTGTGCTGTAGGAGGTAGGACAGTTCCCTGTGGTAGTGATATGGTGCTGTGAAGAACAGCCGATTCATCAGCAGCTGCTATTCCCAGCATCTCAGGAATGGTTGTTTAGGCCCTGAGCAAGGTATTCGAACATAGTACTAAAGTACCTGCTACTGTTCACTCTGTGCCACTCACATCCTAGTGCTTTTTTATAGTACAATCTCTTTATCTGGAAACAGCTTGTCTAGGAGTCTACTCGATCTTATTTCCTGGTAAACATACAAGAAAAGATCATTGGGAAAAACTAAAGCGCACACTACTGCAGTGGGCCTGGAGGGTGCATTTGATAATCAATATCTACCTCTTGCTTTACCCTTCCTAAGTTCTATTTACAATGACCTAGCCATCATTCCTGTTGGGTCAGAACCCTTGGTTATCATGATCCTCTAGCTTCTATATTTTCTGATTTATCATTAAAATTGGGCACCCAAGAATGAAGAGTTGATCCTAAGTATTACCTGAGTACCAAAATATTCCACCCAGCCTCATTGCAAACCTATCTCTTCCTGGTAGTTAGGGTCCACAATGCCTCCACTCCCAACTGCAGTGGGCAAGGGGTTCTCAACATCACACTCAGGAAACAATGGAAGCTTTACGAGTCTGTGTAGTCCATTTAAGAAGCTCTTATGTTAAATTAGTTTTTTACTATTGCATTATAGATGGAGAGGAATAATTTTGTGAAACATATTTGGGCTACTTAGTGCTGATAACGTAAGTCATTTGTACCAGAAAACCAAAGCACTTCACTGATTCTGAATTCTTGCCTAATTTCTCCCCATCTTTTTCTTTTCTTTCACAGCCTGAGTCCTCAAAAAATAGTTTATTCTAGCATTATTCAAAGCAAATAAAGAATTATAGTTCCACTGTATGAAAAGGTAACTTTATGGTAAATGCACTTGGGAATTTTAATTATAAATAATAGCTAAGATTTATTGGTGGTTTACAAAAAGCATATATGTTAAGAACTTTACAGTATATCTCATTTATTTTGCTTAGACATTCTGTCATTCACCAAGTATTTATTGAGTTCCTACTGTTCACAAGTCACTATGCTAAGTGCTGGGAACATAATGCAGCAACACAGAGGTATAGTTTCTATCCTTATGGAATTCACACTTTGGTTGGAAAATAGCTATTAATTAAATAATCTTACAAAAAATCTAAAATTGTGGTAATTCTTAGTAATAGTATTATAGACAGCTAGGTCAAAAATATAGACAGTCAGACAGAGATAGGTAGTATTATAGACAGCTAGGTTAAAAATACTATAAACAGACAGGGCTAGGGCCTGAGGGTAGGCAATATGGAGAATGAAAACACATTACAGCTGTGGCCAGAGGTGTATCTGGTGGAGGCCAGTCCTGAAGATAAGGACAAAGTTACCTGGTCTACATGCCTCTCTGGGAGATGAATAATGGATTAGAAATTGTGCTCGCCTGGTAGATATCCAAAGCCCTGGGTGGCTAGAACCCTCTCCCCAACATCTCTTCCTAAAAAAGGCCTTGTTCTTTCTATATGCACTTGCTACATGACCTGCTGTCCCATTGGATCAGTATTACCTAAATGGTTAAACATATAATCTTATTGTTTGATTATAGTTTTATCCCACAGTGTACATACCTTGTAATTTTGCTCCCACTTGATGACTTTGCTGTTTAAAACTTACTCTGTAAAATAGGGTCCATGGAAACCCATTTTTTGGGTCCCCTCCTGTCTCTCAAGAGCTATCTCTCTTAAGAAATATTTCCTGCTGTTAACTACAGTTGTTTCTTGGAATTCATTCTTTAGTTTTGGGAACACCAACTCAACATATCTGACATCTAGCAGTTTGAGAGTTACTTCTTTTTACCTTATATCAGTATAAAGGAGTGATACAATATATTAGGTAATATAATTGGGAAATTGAATTAGAAAAGTCATGAAAGATTTCTCAAGGAATTGGAAATTGTCCTCCAATAGAACAACTCCACACACACATGCAAAAAAAAAAAAAAAGAAGTTGTTCTATACTTCTATATTTGGTTAAAAATTAATCCCTTAACAAAAATCTCAGCAAACAATATAAAGAAAATACAGCTATTTTAGGTTTTGTAAACTTCTAAAAGTCAAAGGTAAAGAAAAATACCTTAAAAAGCATCCAAAAGAAAAAAGCAGTCTCTCTCTTTCTTTTTTTCTCTCTTTGCCTGTCTGTCTCATAAGAGCAAGGCTGACTTCTGATCAGAAAACAAATGGATCCCAGAATTTGGTAATGGTAGGACAATGCTTTTAAAGAGCTGAAAGAAAATAATTCTACTAGAGTTTTGCATTCACTGAAGATCTCTTTTAGAAAAGAAGAAGATATTTAAAAGTTTCACACACACACATTAACAGATTTATTGCCAACACACTTAAGTTATCAGAAATGCTATGTGAAATTCTTCATGCTGAAGGAAACTATTACTAGATAGAAAAGCAAGTCTGTAGGATTAGATGTAACACACTCAATATTGTGAACATATAGGTAAATATAAACAAATATTTTTATTTTTTTGGACTTGGGGTGTGTGTGTGTGTACATGCTTCATTGGGGATTGGACCCAGGGCCTTCACACTGAGATACATTCTCACTCCTTTTTTATTTTTTATATTGAGACAGGTTCTGGCTGAATCACTAAATTGCCCAGGCTGGGCTCAAAATTTTTTTTATTTTAAAAAGGGTAAAACAAAACATAACAAAACAGAACAAAGCAGATCAGAAGAAAACAATGTAAGTGTCACAGTTTTCAAAGCAAGACAACAGAAGATCAATAGTGGCTACCATAATGTCTCATTTTCTTATAATAGTTGTCTATATCTTTGCACACTATGAATTCATACAAAAAATAGTATAAAACTGATCAAAACAGAATAATGAAGGCATTATAGGCCTTCAAAACCAAATGATAGGAAAATCAACAATGGCTGCCATAATGTGTATTGTTCTCTTCAAAATAGCTGTCCATACCTTCATGTATGTTGAAATTAAACAATACAAAACAGACAAAAACCACTCTAAACAAAAAATAAAAGCATTACTGGATTTCATAACATGATGATAGGAAATCAGCAATGGATACCATAATGTCTCTTTTCTTCAAAGTAGCAGTTCATTTCATCTCACATAATACAATTGATTCTTGTAAACTGTTTAGGAGAAGTTCTAGGCATGTATAAGCCTCTATATGTACATCTATCCTTTCTGCATCAGAGTGAAAAACAAAACAAAATAAATTACTACAAAAATAACAAACAAAAAAGACAAATAAATAACAATAGCAAAGAGCCCAAAACAATGACAATATAGGCCATTAAAACAAAGTGGTAGGAACAGAACTAAGGTTGTTACTTTACATAGTGATCTTCAAAAGAGTTCCTCAGATCATTAGACACAAACATGCAAAATTGATCCAATCCTATGAATGTGAACTATTTTGCTCCAAGAAATAATAGAATTTGTAGCACAATCATTTTAGCTATCTTAAGTGTGTTTATACAAATTTAGATATTTTTTCTTTTACCTTCCTTTTTTTTCTCCTTTTCCCTGAGATATTGTTTTTTTTCCTCTTTGAACAGATTCTTACCCTTTCACAGTATTTTGTATCTTGTGTACTCTTACCATTTCTTACACTACAGAGACAATATGGTATTTATACATGTGAGTTTGATTTATTATGATATCAAGTTGCATCCACTTATCTATAAAAAAATGTCAGTGTGATCATTCTTTATAGCTGAGTAGTATTCCATTGTATAAAAATACCACATCCATTTTTTCCATTCCTCAGTTGATGGGCACTTAGGTTGTTTCCAAGATTTGGCTATTATAAATTGTGCTGCTATAAACATTCATGCACATATATCACTGTGATATGATGCTTTCAATTCTTCTGGGAATATGCCCAGAAGTGGAATAGCTGGGTCAAATGAGACTTCCAATCCCAGGTTTTTGAGGAATCTCCAGACTGACCTCCACAGTGTTTGCACCAGTCTACACTCTCACCAACAATGCAGAAGAGTTCCTTTTCCCCCACAGCCTCTCCAGCATTTGTTGTTGATAGTTTTCTTTATCCTGGCCATTCTTTCTGTAGTGAGATGCAATCTCATGTTGTTTTAATTTGCATTTCTCTAATGACCAATGATGCTGAACATTTTTTCATGTATTTATTTGCCATTTGTATTTCTTTATCTGAGAAATGTGTATTCATCTCAGATGCCCATTTTTGGAATGGGTCTTTGAATTTCAGGGGTCTGATTTTTAAAAAAATTCTTTATAGGTTTTAGACAGAAGTCCTTTGTCTGAGGGACAGTTGACTAGGATTTTTTCAAAATTCATGGGTTTCCTTTTTACTCTGTTGGAGATTCTTTTGACATGCAAAAAATTTTTAGTAAGATGAGATCTCAGTTATTGATTCTGGGAAGTATTTCTTGTGTGGTTTGATTTTTGTTCATGAATTCCCTGCCTACCCTTGTATCTTCAAGATTTCTACTTTGTCTTCTGGCAGATTTAGTTTTTCTGTTTTAATATTTAGATCTCTGATCCACTTAGACTTTAGTACATGGTGATAGGGATGGGTCTAGTTTTAGTTTTTGGCATATAGGGAGCCACTTTCCATCACCACTTACTGAAGAGACTATCTTTCTTCCATTGAATGTGTTTGTCCCCTTTGTCAAAGATAAGGTAGCTGAGTATGTTTGTAGTTGTATCTTCTAATCTAGTTCATTGATCTTCAGGTCTGTTTTTATTCCAGTACCATGCTGATTTTGTTACAGTAGCTTTGTAGTATAACTTCAAGTCAGGGATTGTGATGCCTCCTGCCTTGTCTTTGTTGCCAAGAATTGCCTTTGCTGTTCTAGGCCTTTTCTGGTCCCAGATGAATTTTAGGAATGATTTCTCTAAATCTGTGAGGTATGCCAGTAGTAGTTTGATTGGAATTTCATTAAATATATATAAAAATTTTGGGAGAATGGCCATTCACATTATTTGCTCTTCCTATCCATGAACAAGGATTGTCTTTGCATTTTCTGATATCCTCTTCAATTTTTCTCAGGGTATTATAATTTTCACTGAATAGATGTTTTACTTCTTTTGTTAGATTGATTCCTAAGTATTTCATTTTTTTGGATGCTCTTGTGAAGGATGTGGCTTCTTTTCTTTCTCAGTGAGTTTGGTGTTTGTGTGTAGGAATGCTATTGATTTTTGAGTGTTGTCTTTATGCCCAGCTACATTACTGAATTTAATTATTATACCTAGGAGTCTTTCAATGGAGTTTTGGGGGTCTTCTATGTAGAGTATCATGTAATCTGCAAATAATGATAATTTAACTTCTTCTTTTCCTATTCTTATTCCCTTTATTTCTCTCTCTTGTCTAATTGCTCTGGTTAGTATTTCCAGCACTATATTGAATAGGAGTGGTGATAATGAACATCCTTCACTTGTTCCTGATTTCAGAGTAAAAGCTTTCAGTTTTTGGCCATTTAATATGATGCTAGCTGTTGGTTTGTCATAGATAGCTTTTATCACATTGTGGTAAAGACCATCTATTCCAATTTTCTGTAGGGTTCTTATCATGCATGAGTATTGGACCTTATCAAAAGCTTTTTCTACATCTATAGAAATGATCATGTGATTCTTATTTTTGGCTGTATTGATATGGTGGATTACATTTATTGATTTGCATATGTTGAACCATCCTTGCATTCCTGGAACGAATCCCACTTGGTCATGGTGTATAATCTTCTTGATGATTTGCTGCATTCTGTTTGCCAGTATTTTATTGAGAATTTTTGTTTCTATGTTCATTAGGAAGATTGGGTTGTAATTCTCTTTTTTGATTGGATCTTTCTCTGGTTTTGGTATTAGAGTAATTCATTACTTCCAGGAATGAGTTGGAGAATTGTTTCCCTTTCAATTTCATTGAAGAGTTTGAGGAGCATCAGCATTAAGACTTCCTTGAATTTCTTGTAGAATTCAGCAGTGAATTCATCAGGACATGGGCTTTTCTTTGTTGGTAAGGTTTTAATTACATTTTCAATTTCATTAATAAAAATTAGGTTATTCAGTAGTTTTACATCTTCTTGATCCAGCTTTGGTAGTTCATATGCTTCTAGGAATCAGTCTAATTCTTCTGTGTTATCAAACCTATGGGAGTAAAGGTTTTCGAAGTAAGAATTGATGATCTTCTGTATTTTCACATGGTCTGAGGTAATTTCACCTTTTTCATTCCTTATTGCATGAATTTGAGATTTTTCTTTCCTTTTTTACATAAGGCTGGTTAGGGGCTTATTAATTTTATTTATTCTTTCAAAGAACCAACTCTTGGATTTCTTGATTCTTTGTATTGTTTTCTTAGTCTCTATTGTGTTGATTTCTGGTCTGATCTTTCTAATTTCCTCCCTTCTTTGGCTTTGGGCTTGACTTGCTCTTCTTTTTCTAGATGTTTGAGGTGTAGCATCAGGTTGTTTATTTGTGTTCATTCTGTTTTCCTGATGTGGGAATACACCACAATAAATATTCCTCTGAAGACTGCTTTTATTGCATCCCACAGATTTCTTTCTGTAAGTTGTATTTTCATTTGTTTGTAGATATTGTTTAATTTCTTCTTTAATTTCCTCTGGACTCATTGATTACTCAGGAGTGCATTATTTAATTTCCATGTTTTTGTGGAGTTTTTGTAGTTTCTTTCATCATTAATTTCTAGTTTCATGGCACTATGATCTGATAATATGCATGAGACTATTTAAATTCTTTTGAATTTACTTAAGCATGTTCTATGGGCTAGTATGTGGTCTATTTAGAGAATGTCCCATGTGAAGCTGAGAAGAATGTATATTCTGATGTTGTTGGATGGAACACACTGTATACGTCTATCAAGTACATTTTTTCACAGATGTGATTCAGTTCTGTTACTGCTTTGGTGACTTTCTGTCTAGTTGATCTGTCTCTTTGTGTAAATGGGGTGTCAAGATCTCCTGTTATAATTGTGTTATTATTTATATGATTTTTCATTTCTGTTAATATTTGTTTTGTATAGCTGGGTGCTCCCGAGTTTGGTGAATATATATTTAAGAGTGTCATCTCTTCCTCTTGAGGTTTTCCCCTAACTAGTATGTAGTGACCTTGTTTATTTCTTTTGATCATTCTCAGTTTGAAGTTCACATTGTCTGCAAACAGAATAGCTACCCCTGCTTTTTTTTTTTTGGTTCCTATTGCATGAAGCATTGCTTTCCATCATTTGACTTTTAAACTATGAGTTTCCTCTTGGGTTAGATGGGTTTTTTGTATACAGCAAATGGTTGGATGTTGTTTCTTGATCCATTCTGCCAGTCTGTTTATTTAATTGGTGAATCTACATTAATTGCTATAACATATATATATTTTATATATTATCTTTCTGCTGTTGGTTCTTTACCTTTCCCCTTTGTTTAATTGTTTGCCTTGCTTAGTGGTTTTTTCCTATGTCTATCTATAATGTCTTTCAGTATTCTTTGCAAGGTTAGTTTGGTGGTCATGAAGTTCTTCAGCTGTTCTTTGTTGTGGAAGTATCTTATTTCTCCAACCATTTTGAAGGACAGTTTTGCAGGGTACATCAATCTAGGTTGGAAGTCATTTTCCTTTAGGACCTAAAATACTTCACTCCATGCTCTTCTTGACTTCATTGTTTGTGTTAAGAAGTCTGCTGTGATTCTAATAGGCTTCCTTTATAGGTGATCTGTCTCTTCTCTCCAACAGCTTTTAATATCCTTTTCATATGTTGAATTTCTGGGATGTTGATTATATGTCTGGGTGTAGTTTTCTTTTGGTTATGGCTATTTGGAGTTCTATATGCTTCACTTATCTGTATCTCAGTTTCCATTCTCATGTTTGGGAAATTTTTGGCTTTTACTTCTGTAAATAGTCTTTTGGTATCCTTTATGTTGTCATCTTTTTTGTTTATACCTATCAATCTTATTTTTTCTTTGCCTCATCTTGCAGCTTTTGAATTGTTATTTCCTGATTCCCTGTTATTTTTTAAAGGTCTTTCCTTTCCTGTTCACTTGCTGAAATTTTGTCTTTGAGGTCTGAAAGTCTATCTTCACTTTCATTGAGATGGTTTTGCCAACTTTTGATGGAATTTTTGATTTCCTGGATGTCTCTTTGAATCTGTTTCATGTATTCTGTTTTTTCTTATATTGTTCATTCAAGGTTTCCATCTTTTTGCAGTGTTCCTCTAATTTTTTAGCTGTGTCTTCCTTAGATGTGTTCAGCCTTTCTTTCATTGCATTTATCATTTCTTCTTTTACCTGGGAGATTATTTCTGATTCAAGTTCTTTTTATAGCTTCCTGGAGCTGTTTCTTTACTTCAGTTGCTATCACTTCAGGAATTTCAGGTGTATGGCTTACATTTTCTTCTATGTACATGTCTTCTAGGGTTGGTGGGATGGGCTGGAGGTTTGAGATTGCATTTTGCTCTTTCGTTTTGTCAGTTTCCTATGTTCCCTTAGGGAAGCTGAAGGCAAGTTCTCAGCTGTTTCTTGGGTTGAGGCTATCTATCCCTACTGCAGGGAATTTCCCCAGATGAGTGGAGGTCATTAGACAGGCCTTACCAGGCGGCTCCCAGCCACTCAGGGTCACTGGATGGGGCCCAACTAGGCCCAGTGGGACATTCTCATGGGTCCTCTGGTAATAGGGGATGCTGGGCAGTGCCTTACCAGGTTCTGAGCAACATGCCAAGGTTTCCCCTTAGGATGGAGATCACTGTGCACAATTTCAACTCACAAGGTGAAGCACAGATGGCTCCAGGCTACATAGGGGTCACTGGTTGGGGCCCAACTAGGCCTGAAATGACCTTCCTGTGGGTCCTATGGTGATGGGGGATGCTAGGCAGGGCCCTACCAGGTTCTGAGCAATGTGTCTAGCCTGCAACACGGGATGGAAATTGCTGCACATACTTTTGGCTTTCAAGAAGAAGCACAGGTGACTCTGGGCCACTCAGAGGTCCTGGGCTCAAATTTGCAACCCTCCTGAGACAGCCTTCTACTAAAGTACTGGGACTACAGACATGTGCCACAATACCCAGCTGCTTTGCTCGATTTTTTGAGCTAGAGGACATATACCAGATTTTGAAGGGACAACTTGTTACCACCACTTCAATTTGAGGGTATGTTTCTTGGAATTTTTTTGCTGTGAGGTTCTAGATTAGGGTTGACACAAAAAATCCTGGAATGCAGAAGTGAAGGAGAAACCATACCTTCTGAGGCTGGGGTGGTCAGACATGCTGAAGGCCAGCTACATAGGCAACTAGCAAGTTTCACTTAGCTTTTACTTTCCTTTAGTTCTGTGCCCAGCCTGTCTTCCCAACTGATTGTCCTGCTGACTAGCAGTGCCGCTAAATTGAGCATCAAGTGTTCCTCTGTGGCTCCACACAGCTGGACTGTGAAAATGACTGCAAAAGACTGTAGCTACTTTGTATTTTCTGATGTTTTACTATTTTTAGTCTTCATCTTCTGTGACTTCTCTTTGTCACATTTGATGACCCTGTTCTACTGTAACCTTGGTTTGTTGACACTAAAATCTCCTGTTCTACACCTCTCACTGCTTTCCAGCCTTCTGATTTTATCCACTTATCCAAAAAGTGTGTTCTCTGGGGATTTTGTCCCAGATTCTCTGAACTTTTTCACTCTTGCTCACTCTTTAAGTGATTTCTTTCAATAGTTAAACAAAAATTGGAACTGTGCAAATCATGGGAGATTCAGAGATAAAGAACACTGATCTTTCCCTTTGACATATCCAACGTTTATCAGAGGAGATATAATATTAAAAGTTTTTTTATAATACCATATTGTACAGTGAGTGGCAGAAGAATGTCAAAACATGAAGGGACCTATGTAATTGATAAGGAGTCTTGAAATAATCTTGAAGGTAAAAAGAAATCAAAGATTTCACACAACAAGAGATTATTAATTTGCATTCCAGAAAAAGGTTGCAGAGACATTGAGAAGAGGGAAAGGATGAGATGGGTAGGAAATTTGTGTGATTTATTTGGATAAGAGAAGCAAAGGTGAGGAAAGACTGAAGGAAGGTGCAGTATTACAAATTTGGTGAAAAGATTAAAATCTGTTACTACTGACTGGTGTACAGACCTATGAAGAAAAGTTAATTTCACAGGAGAAAGAATGAGTACAGTTTTTACTTTGAATTACTTATACATCCTTTTTTTTGTTTTGTTTTATTTTTATTTTTGGTCTTTTTGAGACAGGGTCTTGCTATGCAGTTCAGGCTGGCCTTGAGCTCACTGTGTAGCCCAGGCTGTCTCAAATTTGGAACAATCTTCCTGCCTCAGTCTCCCTAGTTCAGGGATTACAGGCATGCAACACCATGCCTGGCTCATCTTTTAGATTAGGATTATCTAATTGAGGTACTATTGACATTCTTTGCCAGACAATTCTTTGTGGTAAAGTGTTGTCCTGTATGTTCCAGAGTGTTAGGCAATGTTTTTGGCTTTAAGCCACAAGTTGCAGAAAACACCCTACCCCTAAACAGGAAAATTGTTGCCAAACATTCCCTGTGGAACTAAACTGCCCCTTTGAGAATTACTGATTTGGATGGAGACTGCTCCCTAGGTTTCAACTGTCATGCATCTGCCTATAATACTCCTGTTTGCATCTCAGCCCACACCTTCTCCTGAGCTCTAGACTCAAGTAATTATCAGCCAGATTGGCTGGACAAGATGAGGACCAGTTCATTTCACAGTGGTACTCACATTTCATATGCACACATTCTTTTCAAGATCCTATTCAAAGTGCCACTACTTTAAATGCATAAAGAACGCAAACTGTTGTCATATTCCTGCATGTACAGAGAAATTACTCCTACAAAATAAGAGAATATTTTATTTTTATTTTGGAGCTTTCCTTTTTCCTGGCAGTATGGCTCTTTTACAGCTAAATACATTTTGTAGGACCTTAGGAAAATGTATGGATTGAGAAACAGACTATTCAGTTATCTAACTGAATTGTGCATCAGATAATAGGGTGTCCTAAATTCATGGATTTAAGTATGTCAAGAAGAATTCATTCTCTCTGCATGGAAATATGGCTCATATTTTTTCTATTATTTCTCCCAAAGTAAAATGAATATAAGTTTATAGAATGGATATTTTGAAACATAAAAATGTTCAATAAAAATTCATGGCTACTAAGACTCGATCACTCAAATTATATTTTTCTATTTGTAAACATTTTAAAAAATTAGACCCATGTTAGGTATATAATTATGTTTTTATGGTTTTAAACATATCATGAAGCTTTAGTGACTATGTAGTTTAACTATAATTCAGTTAGCCTTTATTATTGAGTAGTTTTTAATATTTCAGTATTATAAATAATGCCACAAAAAAATCCTCAACCCAAATCTATCGCATGTATTTCCTTAAGCCAGAATCCTAGTTTCTACATACATCCCCAGAAATGTGTAAGATGGTTCTCTTACCTCATTTTTATCTTATCAAGATTTTAAAATTATTTTTAATAATTGCCTGTCTGCTGTGCATAGACATATTTTTTATCTTAATTTTGGCAGCAAGATTAGTGCATTTTTTTAGGGGTACACTGTTCATTGACATGATGGGAAAGGAAATGCACTCAGGCTGATTTGCTGCTCAGGGAAGCCTAGGCTTCCATGGAGGAGGTTATGGAGCAGATTTGCATCTCTACTTTCCTTGGCTGAAGTGCTTCTTATAAACCTCCTCTGACTTAGGGACATCTAGGTCCGTGTGTGTGTGTGTGTGTGTGTGTGTGTGTGTGTCTGTATATATCAATTTTTGCTTTCAATAAAAATTTTCAAATAAAACTTTACTTTCAAAAATTAATAGATGTTATGTAAGGCTAAATTCCTTAACCACTGATGCCATTTAATTTTGGTTGTTTATTTATAAATACAATGATATATTTCTTTTACCAGATAGGGTCTGTATGAAAACTCAACAAAGTAATGAATTTCATATAATAACTCTTTACAAGGTAGACTTACAATGGCCATCTGCAGAGTCTGCTGTGGACAGATGCAAAAGAGCTATCTGTGCACTGGAAAGCCAACAATCAAAGGTGGAAGATCTGGAGCTCACTGCAGACTCCTGTTGGAAGCAAAGGATCTGCACTGGAAGACTGGAATCTGAGCTGAACGCCTGGAGACAGATGTCCTGAGGCCATGTCAAGGACTGGATCTCCTCTGGAGAAACCAGGGATTATCTGCCCCCCCCACCTTTTTTAGGATTTTGAGTTTATATGATCTAGAATAGAGACTTCCAAACATTTGCAAACATTTCCAAACATAAAAAGGAGATGGGACAGGGTGGTATCTTTAGAGGAAAAATAAAAAAATTAGGTTAAAGCACATGGAAGAAATATAAATGTGGGGATGGCAGTTATTGATAACTGTTCTCATTTCTTATCTAGGTTAGTTTTTAAAGTAGCCTCCTGGGAGCTGGGGATTTAGTTTAGTGGCCCAAGTACCTACCTGCCCGACAAGCATGAGGTTGTGAGTTTGATCCCTAGTACTGCAAAAAAACCAAAACAAAACAAACAAAACAAACAAAAAACAAGTAGCCTACTGTATTTACACATGATACAGACATTTTGGTAGACTCCTTGATCATGTTTTTTTTTTTTTTTTTTTTTTTTTTTTTGAGACAGGGTCTCTCTATGCAGTTCAGGTTGGCCTTGAGCTCACTTTGTAGCCTAGGCTGGTCTCAAACTTGCAACGATCCTGCTGCCTCAGCCTCCTGAGTGCTGGGATTACAGGAGTGAGCCACCACGCCCGGCTACTCCTCGATCATGTTTTAAGTAGGCTCACTGCCCAAGTGGAGAAACCTAGGCACAAAATAGAATTTAGGACCTGGATTCAGAAATAATGCCTAGCTGGGGATTTAGCTCAGTGGAATAAGCGCCAGCCTGGCAAGTGCAAGGTCTTCAGTTTGATCCCTGGTACCAAAAAACAAAACCAGAAATAATGCCTAATTGTTTTGTATGAATAAATGAGAACCTTTCTTTCTGTCTTGTAGATTGCAAAGAGATCCTATCTGGGCATCAGGTTTCACACTGGAATCTGCAGGTCAGAATGCTTTTGCTCCCTGGCCTACAGGGTGGAGGCATGTGTGGAATCCTAGGGTGAGAAAACCCTGAGGCTGACCCTCCCTGGAAACGCTGAGAATACTTGACTAATCCTCCTCTGTGTCAGTATTCCACTAAGTAGGTCATTTTATTCCAGCCCTGTTGTGGCTTGTGTCTGGATGTTCCCCCAAGGTCTCATGCGGTCATAGGGGACAGGCTTTTTGGAGTTGGCTGACTCAGAGTTTTACTGATTCTAGGTCCAATGCTGGGAAAGAGGGTGTGAGTGCTACACCTGCCCTGAGGCTGGCTTTAGTTCAGTGGCAGAGCACATAAGTCTCTGGTTTGATCCTCAGCATAAAGCAATGGTCAGTTCTTAATGGAGTAACATAATAAAGGCACATGATACAAAGTCAAACAGTAACAGAGTATGTGGTAGACCATTGCCTCCCATGGGGACCCTCAGAACTCTTCAGAGGCAACAGTAACAGGATGTTATGAGGGTTATTTTCTCCCTCTCTAGAATTTGAAAGCAAGGCCCAGAGTAAAGGAAAAAGAGGTGCAACCATTCCACATTCTAAAGTTTCCTGCCTACATTAGAAACGTGACATTCTCACTGCCACTCACAGCCACTCCATGTGTCTCCTTAGTGTATAAGAAGCGGGGCTGAGGAGGTGAGGAAGGGCAAAAGAGCACCACCATTACTTCAGGCCTTATGGGCAAGAAGCAATTTTCTCTAGCCTGATGCCCTGCTTAGCCTCAAAGCTAAGTGCAGGGGGGAAGGTCCCAGGGGCAGCAAAAAGTTTGGGCTGGCAGTACTAGCTGTTTCCTTGTGATGTACTGGTCAAAGGTGCTGGGGTTCCCTGTTAGTGTGGGTACTTCATTGCCTGCAGCCAAATCAGAGCTCCGTGGCTGCTCTGTTCCAGAGGGCAACTATAGCAGCACAGGCTGTGGGATGTACCACACATGCAAGAGCTGTGTGTGGAAAGAAGGCTGGCAAGAGGTGGGTACCACAGTTCATTTTGGAAAGTTCAACAGAGAGAGGCCTGAAGAACTGGGCCTACAGCTCTCAAAGAACCTGCGTAGGAATGATGACCACACAGAGAGCAGCAAAGATTAAGACCTAACTAACTATAGTGACAAGCAATAGGGAGAGGGTCATAAATGTGCACAGGTTAAAAAAAAAAAGGCAAAAAGAAAATACTATGCTCTGTGTCCCAGACATCCTCCCTTGTCAACCAAGGGAAGTTCTGGGGTAACAGTTCCGAGCTGGACTAGAGCCACCTTATGGAGTGCAGTTTGGAAATGTGTGGATGTTTTTTGGAGTTGCCACAATAACATGTGGCCATTCTTAATATTTAATGGTCGGAGACCAGAGATACTAAAGATCTGTGGTATACTAACTGGTCCTTCAGGATAAAGCTTGCCTCAATTATTCCATGTTCTGCTCAAATCATGTAAGGAAGAAATCTGCATATAATTATCTAAGTCTAGGACCTAAAGTTTAAGTAGAAGTATTCTTTAAAATTTCATTATATGAAGTTATAAATTTAAAAATAAATTTTTTTTGCAATGTTCTAATATACACTGAATTTTATTACACAGTGATTATGGGTTGTGATTAAGCATGATCTTTAGCAACCCTAAACTGTTAGGATTCATGAAACACATTGTGATAGTTCTACTACATTTTCAGAATTTCACTGAGTTTGTATGTTTTAAAAAGTAGCATTGATTTTGCAGTCAGAGATGGCTGAGATTCTGTTCTGCATCTCTGATCATATTTTCCTCCTAATCTAACTGTAAAAAGAAAGGAAATTACTGTTTGTTGAGAACCTAAATATGTTAAAGATGACTCTGGGCAGCTAACTTGTTCTGGGCAGATCATTTGTTCTTAGAGCTAAATGTCTTAATCCTTATTTTACTGAAAAGGAATGTGAAGATTTTGATCGTGGCAAACCTATGGCACACAGGGCACAGCAGGCTGTTTGTTACTGAAATCTCTAAAAGGTTTGCCATCATTGCTTTAGATTAAACTAAACTCCTGAAATAACCTTCTTTTCCTCTTCCCCCTTTTCCACATTTTGAACTTCAAATGTTTTTGTTTCAAAATTGTTGGCTTTTTTTTATTAGAAGTGGCATTCTTTTTCTTTTATAGTTACTGATACCTCCAAAATGTGGTTTCCTCGAGTCACAATGTAAGTTAGCTTTGGGTCTTCCTTCTCTTTTGATTTTATATTTAATTTGCCACTTCATAATTGCTCTTGTACATGGCCTATTTATTTATTTATTTTGGTACCAGGGATTGAACTCATGACCTTGCACTTGCCAGGCAGGCACTTACCACACCAAACTAAATCCCTGGCCTATCCTTTCTATTTAAATTTCTTTTTAAAATAGTTAACTCTCTCAACACTTTATTATATATATATATATATATGTTATCTATCCCTCTGAGTCTAGATTTTTCTATTTTTTTGTTTTGTTTTGTTTTTCAGATTTTTAAAGTGCAAGATTACTAGAGGAGTTGGTAATCATGTGCTAGGCTGATATTTCACTATATTTGTGTGGCTCCATCAAATTGGAAATAATGCGTTCAGTTCCTTTTTACTGTATAGCAGAATAATTTCCTATTAACTAATAATTACATTTCATTTTATTGCACATATCACAACTGTTTCTTGCTAATATGTGTTAGGAGCTGCTGAAGCTGGAAACTGACCACACATGCAGGGCTGGGTTGTGGCCTGCAGGACTGGGACATGGCCCTCCCAAGAACAAATTGTGGCTGGGGACCAGCCATGTGAAGAAGCTGCTTCAGCTCAGAGAACACTCAGCCTCAAGACAATCTGAACCCAGGGTTGCTAGGACAACAGATGTTATATGACATTAAGTTGCAAAAATGTATAAATAAAAGCCCCTACAGGGAAGGGGCAGTTCCTTTCCTCCCATCCAGACAGAGAACTCCACCTGATCCCAGCTTTCTGTGTCTCATCTCTACTTCTTTACCTTCTTGCTGCCCTTCACAGTCCTCACCCCAGGAGCCCTACGAGCCACTCAGGTCACAACAATGATGGTTTGGTATATATATATATATATATATATATATATATATATACATATATATATACTTTTAGTTTTATATATATATATATAGTTTTATATATATATACACACACTTTCAGTAATTATATATATTACTTTTATATATAGTTGGTTATATATTACTTTTAGTTTTACTAGGTAGTATGATTTTTGGCTTTAGTATATTTTAGTACAAACATCCAGAAACAAATTCCTCAGTTGAATACACCTGTGAGACAAATCATTCAATTGATTTTTCATTCATATCCTTCAGGAACCATCTCAAACGTTACCTTCTCTGTCAAGCCTCACTGGCCTTATCCAGGTATAGCACTGTACCTAAATCTCCTGCATATGCCTCACTGTTGTGTAACTCTTTATATATTTCCTTCTATTCTCAATACATGCCCATTGTTTCATGGTACCCAGCAAAGTCCTCTTTATACTATAGTTGCTCAATAGATGTTAATAATTGAATGCCATAACCTGTATTGATCTCCCTAACTCTGAGAGCTCTTAGTGGTTATATCAACCATTCAGTTAAACTGCCTTAGATTGTTCTTCTATCCTTTCAGGTGGTATTGAGTTGTGATTATGGAGCTGACTTGACCAAGGTATTTAACACTTCCAGCCGGAGTTTCTTTATTCTAAAGTGACAGATAATAATACCTTAATAAATACATTACTGCAAGAAATGAGGTAATTCATTTAAGATAATCCCTAACACATAGCATGTACTCAAAGTGGGGAAAATATTTCTTAAATTTATTACCTACATCTATACCATTTTTCTCTAGCAGCCTCATAGGGTTATGAAGAACAGATGACAAGATACATGTGAAAGTATGTTATATTAATTACTTTTGTTTCCACTTCCCAACAAGGTTAGGATCCCATTTCAGCCTTCAATTCAAGTCCAGGTCCTTTAACAAGATGCACAAAGTTTATGTTAACCAGCCCCGCTTCTCCTTTACATACTTTTCTGAGTCACTGTCCTAGTACTTATCACAGGCAGGGTTATTTTGTACTTTAGAGTGATCATTTGTGTTTAATGATGGTGGCAGCTCTAGCATTAGCAAGGCCTCTAGCTGGAAGTGAGAGCTGCAATCTTTTTTTTTTCTTTCTTTAATGTTTGTTTTGTAGAACTTGATTTAAGCTTTTTGCTTTGCTCAATTCACCCCTGATATTTTGGGGATGCAGTATAGGCCTAGTTGGCTTTGTGGTAGGCCCATTTCTGCTTTTGCAAAGTATGAAAAGAAGGCAGCCTTTGCCAGTGCCCTACCTGGTACATACTACAGACATAAGTTATGTTTATATAACTCATATTGCAGCATGACTGAAAAATCATGACCGATTCGTACAGTTTCTAATATTTTGGCAATTTTAATATACCATTAAAATATAAATTTTTCCATCGATAATAGAAATAGGGAAACAGATTTCGTCCAAATGGGAAGGGAATCAAGAGGTGGAGGGGAAAGGGAGTGGAGGAAAAGAAAATGAAAAAATAAATTAAGATGTGTCAGTCTATAATCATTATGTAATGCAAACATGCAAAAATAAAAACAGAAAAAGTGTAAAATTTTCACTTAAGTGTCAGGAAGCAGTAATAAAACATGTAGAAACAGAGAACAATAAACAGAATAAGGCTTTCGGTACCGGTGTGGTTACAAAGAATCAAGGTAGATGAATGTGCTCATAATCTTCGCGTATTTTCTCAGTTCAGAAGAGGATGTGAAGCATTGTACAGAGAAAGTGCACGCGTCTGGGCTATTAACTAAAACCTCAATCAAGTGTTCCTAAACCCGTAGGCGTTTCCTTAACTTCTGAGTTTCTAGGGCGACAGGGCGGGCAATGACTGGGTGCCCGCGGTGGCCGGGGAGGCGAAGCTCGCGCGAGCCCAGGGCAGAGCCGGGTGGCCCATGGCGGCTCCCTTCGCCCCCACAGGCCGGGCCGGCGGACACTGCAGCGCCTGCTGCGCCGGGGGAAGGAGTTTCCGGCGGACTCGGCGTGCCGTCGCTTCCGGTCTCCCTCAGCATACCGGCTCATGCTGCAGTCCCGGGACACGGCCCGGTCCGGGACTCCTTAACGCCCTCTGTTCAGCCGCCAGCCCCATGCGGCCTCACTTCCTGCTTTTCGGAGCGCCTGGGGGCCACGGCGCCGCAGCCTCGCGGCGTGTGCGGCTGCTCCTGCGGCAGGTGCTGCGAGGCCGGCCGGGCGGCGACGGGCAGCGGCTGGAGGTCCGCCTGGTGCACGCAGGGGCGGGGGCCGACACAGGTAACCGGGCGCCCCCGCCGCGCTCTCCGCTGCCCCTGCGCGCCGCCGCCATCGCCCCCGCTGTTTCGCTGCCCCGGGGAGAAGCGCTCGCTGCGCTGGGAGCCGCGGGGTCGAGGTTCTAGAGTCCTGATCTCACCGCTACCTGCTCGTGAACTGGGGCAAAGCGCTGGCACTCTCAGGGCTTCATCCTCTTAACTCCAGGAGTCCGGACCAAGGTTCCTGGTGATCTGGGATAATGCTTCCTGCTTACCCAGCAGATTCCCGTACCCCAAATCTGACTTGGATTGTTGCACGCGCAAAGGTCAACACAGCAACCTTTGGGGGTTGTTGGAAGTCACATTTGACCTTACCACCTGGGAGCCAAGGAAGGGCAGGGAAGCTGTGCTGCGTCGTGTTTCAGCCAGGGCATTGATGGCATAGAAGTGCACATCTATGTACGGTGTTTTTGAGTACAAGAACAATCCCAAGAGTTTCAGGAATCTGAAAGTTTCACGTAGTACACTGCAGTCACATGCTTGGTTCTTGCTTCCTTCCTTCTCTGTGGGCAATTGAACTCAGAAGCTTGTGCTTGCCAGGCAGGCGCTGTGCCACTGAGCTATATCTCTGTCTCTTCATGCTCAGTTTTCTAAGCTGGAGGTTTTATTTATTTTTGTCTCTACCCGAGCTGATTTTCCAAATCCTTTGTGTTGTGTAGTGGGGTTTGAATATTTGTGATGATTGTGATGATGTACCTGTTGGTGTTGTTGAATGTCGGGATGATTCTAGGCAAAATTTTGCAAATGTCATTTTTTTACGGAGGTTTTTATCATGAAATTACAGATTTCATTGTTTCTCTTGCCTTCTCTTTCCCATCCAGTACTCTTTCTTCCCAAGGAACGAGTGAATTTAATTCTCGTTCATTGAACAAATGTCCCCTCCACCAGCTGTAATTCAATTTTACCTTTTTTAATGATGACTTGTAGAGTTTATTCATTTGTTTTTCATTATTTATGTTATTTGTTGCTCCTCTGCCTTAGAAGGCAAAAGTCAATAATAGCACTGTAGAATAACCTGTAACTAGGGTTTAGGAGTTAAGCAGTCTTGTTTGGAATGCACTTATGTACTGTCCAGTACGAGAACTTGAGGGAAGGTTATTTTGTATTCTTTAACTGTAAAATGAGGGTAAGAAGAGTAAATCTGCTAGGGTTGTGAGGATTCAATTTGCTAATATAATCCATGGTACATAAATTCAATGTAAGTTAACTTCTTTTGTTATTCTTAGTATATACACTTTCAGCTATGTGAATTATTCTGTTTCCAGGGCTTTAGAAGAAATCAACTCCTTTTAGGATCAGAATTATTAGTATTATCCAGGGAGGCAAGTGAAACAGTTAATTGAGAAGAACTTTTTTAAAAAAAGTAACTATTGTTTTCTGTACCTGAATAATACCTGTTGATGTAAAAACATTAGAAACAAATGTATGAATTTTAAAAGTTTTTATTATATAATGGTGGTAGATACTTGTAAATGCCCTAAAAAATTGTGTTACGTTTAACAAATCAAAGTATAGGCTTTGCTTAAAATGTGAATCATGGACATGGTATATGTATGGACAGACAGCGCATGAATTTCTTAGACTCAATCATTGACTCACAGGATCAGACCACAAATAGATTATGTTAACCTAACTTGCCTTGCTACTAAAAATATTGATAACATTGAAAGTATATGAGGACTTTGGACAAATGGAGCTCTGAACTCACTTGAGATCTGGACCCATATAGGAATGGTTGTGAGCCAGGTAAACAGCTCTTGGCTAGCCTGATATGTACTGGTAAGACCTTCGAGCTTGGAGATGATGCTAGGCTGTAATGATTTAGTTTGTGCTGGAAAATGCTGTGAAAACACTCAGTAACTCCAGTACCTCAGATGTTACTGGAATTGTTTGCTAGTAGTCTGAAAAGTACATTTGTAATGGATTTACTTTATAACCTTTTTAAAAATTTGTACTTGGTTGTATGTCCTGTCTTACTGATCTTTGTGCTCCTTTAGTGCATGCCAACAGTTTATACCTAGTGGTTCAGTGGCTTACTAGGTGAAAGGTTATGTAGAGAATGAGTATGAGAATGTATTAAGGCAGATTAAGAAGAAAGAGAAATCATTTACATTAAAAAGGAAAACAGAACCCATACCCACTGCTTTTTATCCATTTTATCAGATTATATAAATTAACATTGTTCAAAAGTATCTTTTTATACCTCAATAGTAGTATCTCTTGGTTTTAGAAACAAAGAACTTAGTTGGTTATCTACTATAGTTTTCAGTAAGGATTATTGTAATGGTTTCATAGATGGAACCAAGCAAGCTGGTTCAGTAGGACTCTGATGTTAAATGGATTCAGATATGCCATACATAAAATGATAAACTCAGAAGCATAACTGTGTAAATCAACCATGACATTTAGTGCTTTCCTTTAACACCATCATTATTAAATGGACTCTATTACTTTTTCATGTGTGACATAAATATGCTTATAGAAACACTCTAAAATACTTTAGTACAGGTGATCTATATTTGTTGTAGAAAACTGACAAATACAGATAAATCCTATGATACATAATCCTCCTAACTCGCATTCATAATTGTCAATTTATAGAGTTCATTCTGTTAGATTATATCTAACAGATATAATATTTATACAATATAGTAAATTCCTGATTTATGAACAAATTCAATTCTGGGAGAATGTTCATAAATTGGATTCATTCATAGGTCTGACGAAGTTGTCTTACATACCTTTCACACAAATATACAGTGTAAAGGATGAAGAAATGAATACAAAAATACAATAAGGTTTCAGCTGTTCTGTACTACTCTACACTCTTGCATTATATAGTAAGGACACAGCAGCACAATTGTGACAGTGTCCGGCAGACACGTGAACTGTTTATACAATTTGTTCTCATCTGTGAATGTTCATAATGTGAGTTCCATTCATATCTGAGTGAATTCACAACTCAAATGTTTGTACATGCAATTTACTGTACATATGTATTTTATTTTTTTAATTTTTAAAGTGAATAAAACCAAGCAAAATAAAACAGAATAAAGCCAATCAAAACAAACCAGTGTAACACAGGACTTCAAAACAATAGGAAGTCAACAGTGGTTACCATACTCTTGCTGTCTTCAAAATAGCTATAGATTCCTTCAGACACAGTAAAAATCAAACAAAACAATGGAGTAGAACCAATAAAAAACCCACACAAAAATTAATGCAAGAAAAGCCTTCAAAAAGGTAAGAGTAAATCCAAAATGGCTACCATAATATATCTTGTTATCTTTGAAATAGCTGCCCATGCCATTGGCTATAATAAAATCAAACAAAACAAATCAGAATAAAACCCAACCCAACAAAACAATGAAGATGACAAAGGACTTCGAAACAAGATGATAGGGAATTAACAATGGCTACCACCTTCAGAAAGAGATCCCCCATAGTTGCTACTTTGTGTATTGTTATCCTCTGAGGACTAGCCGAGCAGACTACTGGCTTTAGACCTGCAAAATCAGTGAAACACTAAACAGTACAATCATTAAGTAACTATCATAGCCTGTGTTTTTCCAGATTAGCTGGTCTGTTATGGTGCACGGGGTGGGGGCAGGTGCAGGGTTGACTCTTATTTCCTAGGCTGCACACTGAAAGGGGCTGGCATCAGGCTCTTCCTCCAATAGCCTGTGCATGGCACCGATTTGCAGGGAGGGCTTGCTTCTTGGTGACTTTTTGTTCTCTTCCCCCAAGGTCTGTGAATGGCGCTGACTCATGAGAAAAGGCTGGCATCTGGCTGTCCCCACAGCAGCTGATGCATAGTGCTGATTCTCAGGGAGGCTTGCTTCTTACTGTCTTCTTGTTCTTGTCCCCTGCAGTCCACAAATGGCGCTGACTCACAGGAAAAGGCTGGCATCTGGCTCTCCCCACAGTGGCCTGTGTGTGGCATTCATATTTATTTTCAAAAGTGTGATCATGTGTTTTACAATTTGTTATTACATCCATTATTATGAACATATTAACATATATTGCCATACATAAGGATACATTTGATTTTCTTTTGGATCTAAGCTTTGTATATTACTAAAAGAATAATAGTTAGTTAGTGGGTTAGTGAACCTGTCACTTCTTAAACCAACTTGATTTCCTTCCATCAGGTACATTTGGAATGTCTGGAGATGTTTTCTGATTATCAGAACCAGAAGGGAGGAGTGCTGGTATTTGGTGGGTGGAAGCCAGAGGTACCGTAAATGTTTTGCCCTTCACAGCAAAGGATTATCTAGCCTTAAATATCACTAGTGCCACTGTTGAGAAACCCTGAACAAAGCTATCTTTGTCAAAGCTGCTGTTATAATTAAAACTTAATTCAGTGCAAAATGATTAGCAAATTGGTCATCTTGAGTATCAGAAGAGGTCCAGATAGATCCACTTAGCAATATGGGCAAGCACATTTAGGGCTGGAAAACAGCAGTGAAGTACGGAAGCTGCTTGATTGATTCATTTCACTGTCTGCCTTATTTGAACTTTGATGAGTTGGCAGCCTGTGATAGACTTGAGAATGGCTTGCTGTAACTGGCTGGGCAAGTTTCAGTTTCTACACAGCAACACCAAGTTCAATTCACAACAAAGTTGGGTTCAGTTCATTATGTTAAAACTCAAAGTACAAAAGTCTCCTCAGACCAAATTTACTTAACACTGCAAGTCATTGCATGAGTATTTTTCATAAAACTGAATATTTTAAAAGTATATACATTCAGGTGGCTTGGTGTGCATGCCTATAATCCCAGTGCTCGGGAAGCTGAGGCAGGAGGATTGCTATGAGGTTGAGGCCAGCCTGGGCTACATAGTGAGTTCAAGTCTTGCCTAAACTACACCTTGTCTCAAAAAAAAAAAAAAAAAAAAAAAAAAAAAAAAATATATATATATATATATATATATATATATACATTCATTAACAGAATTCATAGTCTCCAATGGGGAAGAGATGAAGAACAATAAAACCATAAGTAAGAAGGGTTACTACAGAAATTCCTGAAATATATAATTGATTGTATTTGTGAGATTGGTAAAGAATATGGAAGAGAATATGAGAATATTCTGATTTCTTATAGGTGAGTAAAGAGTTAAAATTATCAGTTGTATAAAAATTAAAAGACTGATAGAAATTATTAATAAAAATAAATTTGATAAAGCCATTCATTGTAAAATTTCTTACTGATTAAAAATTAAAGGGAGAATAAAGTAGTTCTGGTATTTGCTCATAGCAGGACCAGAAAAGAAAGCGTAGAAGGTATACTGGTAAAATCTAAGGACAAAAAAGTTAAAAACTTTCACTATAAAATAATACTGTACATTACAAAAATGAAAATGTGCTGTATAAAGATTGATCAAGGAATACTGACCTAATGAAATTTGCCCTGAAGACTGCTTATTTAATGAAAATTTGTGAATGTTGTCCTAAGGATTTAAAGTGTCTTGTGTTTTCTTCTGAGGGTATATCTTCATTTGTAATTAGGGATTATTACCCTTGCTATACCTATCTTTACCTTATAAGAATTGCTATATTAACTGTCCTTTGGTTTAAAATGGCAGAGATGGGCACAGAAAAAACTGAGTAGGTCACATCAGCAGAATGCCCTGTTGGTTCATGCCAGGCTAGGTGCACAGTGTTCAAGTGTTATCTTTAAGGCTTGGGCTGTCTCTGCCTATCCCTTGGTTTTTTTACCTCCATTTATTGGATTTTATTTTTTCTGCATTGGCTTCAGCATCTGACAGGCTTTGTTCAGTTGGTAACGATGATAATCTCACTGATAGATCCAGACCATCATTGCCCTTACATTTCACAGTATCAGAAGACAGGGAGTCTCATGCTAGCATGACAAAAATCCTGCAAAGAATTCTTATTGGTCAAGTCTGAGTCTGGTGCCCATCTCTGAAATAATCATTGTGGCCAGAGGCTGGGCCATTCTAGCTTGGCTTGTGCAGGGTACTCACTTCTGGGTGATTTGGGGCGGGGTAAAGGGTGGAGTTGGGAAGCATGGCATAAATCCTCCTCAAACCAATGAGATGGGTTCACTATTCCAATGTCAAAAGAAAAGAAAATCAATATTGGACATGTGAAATACAACAGCTTTCCACTAAAATAATTAATGTCCAAAGGAAGTTGCATGAGGCTAAGTGTTACATTAAAAAGAACTTTTAATTATTAACTTCAACATAGAAGTTATTTTCCTATAAGCCTTGGAGAAATTCCTTTAAATAAAGATTATTACAAGTGATACTTGTTACTTTAACTGCATTCTAAATTTAGTTTAATTTGGAAGGTTTCATCTTTTATATTCTTTTCTGTGTTTTAAATTTTCAAGTTTATAGTTTTCATGTCTCAATAAAAAAAATGTGACTTTTTGCAATAGTATTTGTATGGTAGTTTTGGTACTCAACTGTACTACATACAGAATGAGGTTAATCCAAGTTATATGTGGTTGCTTTTTTTGTATTACTTATTATAATAAGTGGAATTAAATGCTCAACAGCATTATAACACTTGTACGTTTTAAAGTTAACTGATTCTAGCTATTTTAATAGTTTTTATTAAGAGTATTTCATATCAGTATATTAGCTAAATTGTCTTACTGGTTGATTTGGTACTAGGATTTATACATGTAAGCATGTGCTCTTCCACTGAGCAATGCCTCCGTCACCTATATTGTCTTTTGGGTTTAAAGTAGCATACATTAAGTCAGGCATGGTAGTGCACACCTGTAATCCTAGTATTCAAGAGGCTTAGGCAGGAGGATGATTGTGAGTTCGAGATCAGCCTGGGCTGCAAAGTGAGTTCAAGGGCAGCCTGAACTGCATGGTGAGAGCCTGTCTCAAAAGACAAATAAAACAAAACAGAACAACCAAGCAAAAAAACAATAACCCCCCAGACGGAAAGCCAAAAAAAAGCATACATTAATTTGAAAAACAGATAATAGTTTCTTCTGCCTGAAATTTTGTTACCCATTGTCATATAAGTACAGTGTTTTCATTTTTAAAAAAAGAATACATTACCTCATTTAAATCTTTTACAAAGAGCTTGATTTAGGAGCATGTTTATAGATGAAGTATGCTCAAAGAATACAAATAATCATTAATCAGAGTGTATAAACAATACTTAAGAAAATGATTTGATTTAAACATTGTCTTGTTCATTATCAAACATTTATTGAATACCTAGTGAGTCTGATATGAGGTTGGCACTGGGGATACAATGGATGCAATAGCCCGTACACACAAACACATGCAGGCACACGCACACAGGCACACACACTCTGTAGACATCACATATTTTTCTCATTTATCTGCTGTAAAAGGATATTTGTAAACGTGTTCCTTTGCACATTTTTAGGTTGCTAGCTAGAAGTTTTCCTGGTAAGTACAGTTGCAAAGAATGACATTTTCAATGTATTGTAAATATTAACATTTAAAAGATTTGTTATACACTGTTTTGAGAGGGTAATTTCAAGTGAAAACAGACTATCCTAGTAATTCATTTCCCACTATCTCTAGTTTTAAAGTAGATTTAAAAAACCCTCACCACTCAGAAAATGTACATATTTCTTTCTTTTGACATTGGAATCTTTTTCCAATGGTGAATCCATCTCATTGGTTTGAGGAGGATTTATGCCACTCGCCCCAACTCCATTGAATTTGTATTTCAGTTATACTCTTTATAATTTTGTCTTAATATGTTTTTATTCTTGGAAGTTTTATTTTCATACTACCTTCCTTCAGTGAAAATGTATAAATGTCAAAATATTTTTCTCATTACAGTGCAGTTTTTAAAAAAGAACATCACAAATTTTAATAATAATTCATAAACAGTTGACTATTAATTAACTTAATACAATTAATATTCTCCAGTTTTATATTAATTATTGCAGGGAATGCACAAGAATACATCCTTCCAGGTACCACTCCCACTGAACCATCCCTCTAAAACAGGCCCTATCTCCTAGCAAGGCATGAACTACTGAACTCTTCAGTAGGTGAATCCACTGATGAATATACTGGCCCCATAATCCAGACATTTTCCAAACACTTGAGACTTTGGGGGACATTTTAGAACTAAACCATAAAACCTTGGGAAGTATGCACATATTTTAATTCAGACTACTATTCCAGAGAAAACACAATTGTTGTAATACAGTGTGAGAAATGCATTACAACAGTATGAATCATTCTTTGCCAGCTGGAAGACAGGAATGGAGTAATCAGTTCTGAAAGGAGGGGGACACTGTTAGAGGAAAAAATTAGAGAAGGCTCATAAAGTTGAAGATATTTGAGGAGTAGGTGTGTAAAGGCAGAATGGTATGAGAGCAAAGAAGGCCATTTAGCTTAAGGAAGTGAAATATCAATCACTGGTATAAAAATGCAGGAGGTAGAGTTGGCTGGAGATGATTGGGTGCATAGAAGACACAGAGTTCTGTTTGTCTCATGTTGATGTTGAGGTGTCTGGAATATCTAGGTGAAGTGTCTACTAGGCTACAGGCAGATACACAATTTAAGATAAAGATCTTAAATGTTAAGAGTTGTCTAAAAATATGGGCTGTTAGCATGGATTAGATGAGTCAGAAAAGTAGCAGAAGATGGCCAAGAACATTAACATTTAAGGCAGAGGTTGCAGATGCCTGGTCCATGTGAATGTTGTAAGTTCTCTTTTGCCTACAGTAGACATCACTAATTGACCACTGCCCTATTTCTCAATGAATCCAATTCCTATTGTTTCAGTTTGGTATATTTTAGAAACCTCTTATTTGGTGTTGAGATGTTTAGGGCTCTTCCAGTTACCCTTTTAGTACTGATTTGTAGTTTAATTCCATTATGGCTACAAATAATACCCTGATTTAAGTCCTTTGAAATTATTAAGACTTGCTTTATGGTTCAGGCTTTGGTGGATGTCCCATACATATTTTGTCCTTTTTTCTTTTTCAAGATATGTAAATGTGGCATTGGGACAATTGTCCTATCAAAAACTCGACCTTTTGCCAGATGTAAATGAAAGATTTGGAATAGCATCTTTTGATTGGTCATATGAGTAGAGCCAGAATAGTGCTTTTTTGATTGGTCCCATGAATTCAAATGATTGAGAGTATTGCTTTTTGTTGGTCCTGTGTACAGGAGCCATATACCTGGAATCCTTGTGGATGTAGTGTTCTGCACATGTCTTCTCCTTTTAGGAAACATCTCAGTCAACTGTGTTAGTCAACATGGGTTTCTGTGACTTTTGACATATTCTATCTAGTTGGTTGTCCAATTTGCACCAGCCCTAATCTCCTATCTCAGAATGAGTGATGAGAATAGAAGATGAGGTCTGAGAGGAAATGGGGGAAACAGATTGGAAATACCCTTTTTTATAAGAGAAAAGAGAAAACACAGAAAAAACAAACAACACCCCCAAAATAATAGCAATATAGGAATTCCAGATAAGATGATAGGAATTTAACAACGGTTGTTATATTACATATTGTTATTTACAAAAAGAGTTGCTCAGATTACCAGATGTAGGCATGCAAAGTTGATCAAACAATATGAGTATTAACTGTTCCTTTCCTTGAACTAAGAGAATTAGTGGTATAATTATCTTAGCTATCTTGTGTGTATTTTTTTTTCTTTCCTTTTTCCTCCATCCCAGCTGTTCTTTTCCTCTGAGCAGTTTCTTTCCTTTTCTCAGTATCTATTGTAACTTTTGGATCTTAATTACTTTTTCAGTTTTTTACACTAGGGAGACAATACAATTTGTGTTTACATGCACAAATCTGATTTATTTCACTTATGAGTATGGTCTCAAGTTGCATTCATTTACCTATAAAAAGCCTTGAGTTTATCCTTCTTTATAGCTGAGTAGTACTCCATTGTATAAAAATACAACTTTTTTTATCCTTTCCTTGGTTGATGAGCATTTGGGTCGTTTCCATGTTCTGACTATTACAAATTGTGCTGCTGTAAAAATAGATGCACATGTATTGCTTTGGTATGATGTTTTAAATTCTTCTGGATAAATACCCAGAAGGGGAATAATGGTTAAATGAAACTTCTAATCCTAGTTTTTTGAGAAATCTCCACACTGATTTCCACAGTGGCTATACTAGTCTACACTTCCATCAACAATGGAGAAAGTTATTTTTTCCCCACAGCCCCTCCAGCATTTGTTATTGGTTGATCTCTTGATGATAGCCATTCTCTCTGGAGTGAGATGGAACCTGTGTTGTTTTAATTTGCATTTCTCTAATGACCAGTGGTTCATATATGTATTTGCCATTTGTACTTCTTCATCTGAGAATTGTGTATTCATCTCAGATGCCCATTTTTGGATTGAGTCTTTGAAATTGGGGTCCTGATTTTTTCAACTCTTTATACATTCTACACAGACTGGAATTTCTTTATAGGCCATTGCAAGACTGGAGTGTTGACCCCAGGACTGGCATTAGTCAATTCCAATTTTATTAGGACCATTATGGTTTCTCTTGAGACAATAGAAGAGAGCAAGTGGTAAAACAGGAGATTTGTTAGAATGTGAGAGAAGACTGTTTTGGATCACCATGGATTGGGGTATAAGAAAAAAGAATGATTTCAAGTTTCTGGTCTGAGCAACTGGAAGGATTAAATTGCCATTGGCAGAACCGGAAAATACTGTCAGTGAAGCATATTTTGATGGAATGATCAGAAATTCAGTTCTAAATACTGAGAGAAGAATTTTCCTCCTTTTTTAAAACCTCAGTAAAGAGATTATAGTGCAGATATATATATAGATATAAATATGGTAATCTCTTAGTAATATTTAAAAGTTTTTTTTGTATTTTAAGAACTATTAAAAGATATCTTAGTTTGGGTTATGTTGACAAACTACCATAAACTAGGTAGTTTATAAATAAGGAAAATTTATTTCTTACAGTTCTGGAGGCAGGGAAATTAAAATCAAGATGCCAGCTGCTTTGGTGCCCTGATTAGAGCTTATTATGTAGAGTTGCCGTTCTCCCTCCATAGATAGTCACATGATAAAAGGGGCAGGTGGTGTCTTTAATAATGGCACTGATTGTATTTCTGAGGGTTCTACATTTACAACCTAGCCATTTCCCAAAGACTCCACCAACTTCCTAATAATATTACTTTGAGAATTTAGTATTTCAACATATGATTTTGTTGGGACACATTCAGGCCGTAGTGTAAGGAGTGCTAGTGCACATCCTTGTGTGTGCCTCTTAGAGTACGTCAGTAGGAATGGCAAATAATGAGAATTAGAATTTCCTTTCAAAGTGGTTGTACCAGTTCATATGTAAGTCAGCAGTACATTGGAATATTGTTTCCTTCTCTACTCAGTGTTATTGAACTTGAAAAGTTTTTTGGATTTTATACCTCAGAAATAGCTTCTCCTTTAGTTTTCATTATCCGTGCTATAAATGAGATTGTGTGTTTCTTTCTATACTTGTTACTAATTTGTGATTTCTGTGAATTCTCTGCTATACATTTAGCCTATTTTTCTGTTTGTTTTTTCTTATTGATTTGCAGCTTTTAATGTATTATGAATTGATACCTTTGTTATGTTTTAACTATTTATGGTAACTTTACTAATATATAGTAAATTTTTAATGTTGCAAAATATTTGGTCTTTTCCTTTGCTTAAGAAATCCTTTTCACATCCACAATCACACAGCTATATTTTAAATTATTTTATATATTTTTTCAATGTTTAGAAAATCTTTAGTGTATTTTGAGTTTATTTTTATAAGAAGTGATTTGGGAATTTTACCTCATTTTTTAAAAAAGACATGGGTAGCCAATTGTCAGCCTTCCTTCTTAGGCTAGTGACTAAAAATGCCCTCATGTTTAGTATCAGTTTTGTCAGGATGCTATGTAATTATAATTTTTAGAAAAAGTAAAATAGCATTTATAGAGGCATCTTATTTGAAAATAACATAGCTATAATTCTTTATAATCATCTTCAATAAAAGCTATTGTATTTATGTTTTAAGCAATGATACCACCCATACTTTTATTTGTAAGTAAGCTTATCCTTTTTTTAAAAAAATCTACTTTAGAAGGTAGCTATTTTATGTTTTCTTTCCTGCATTAAGGAAAATAGTGCAGCATGATCTGTAAACCAATGCCTGGAAGAAATTAAGCCTGTATAGGATTAGTGTAGTACTGTACTGTATGACCACCAGGTTTTGGAGAATATTAGAATTTTATTACCTGGAGAGATTGCTGAAACACAGGTTTCTGTGCCTCACTCCACTTTCTAATTCAGTGGTTTGGAATGGGACCTGAATGTTTGCTTTCCTAACAAGTTCCCAGGCAATGCTGATGCTTCAAGAATCTCTATGATAGAATAAAAAAAGTTTACTGTTGAGAGGAAGAAGGACTAGGTAATTATGGAGCAAGTTTGCAACCTTAAGGATTTTTGTCCTTGATGTGTTTTGTCTTGCTTCCTTCTGGCTGCTAATTTAAGATCTAAACAAGATTATGCTTTGTGTGTTGTGCTTATCTTCTCTCAATTTACTACATAATCTGTAAAAAAAAAAAATCTCTTCATCTAAAAAAACTTCTTTACAGATTTACAGACTTTCTTATTTGTAAAGCTCTGTCTCAGAAAACTGTTTTGGGGGTGTAGAAGGTAGTAAGCATACAGTAAGGCTGTCATTATTGCCATGATTTAAAGTCTTGGTTTTGAATGTACCAAACTGACTAGGCTAAAAGATGAGTTTTGCACAGCTACTTTTTCTGAGTGTTTTTGAGCCCTTTCCAAATAAATTTCCAGGTGCAAATGGTGTTAGGATGCCTATTTTGTTGTAGGAGAGAGCACAGCAGAGAGATTTTTTTGGTTTAGACCTGCACTTTAGGTCAGTTGGGAGGTGAAAAATACTGGGAAGGCCCAGAGAACAGTGGCTGCCAGGATCCAGGTGAACAGTGCAGGAAAGCCCAGAGACTGGTGGGAACATCAATCACACAGCAAGACCTCCAGCCAGAGTGCACAGGGTGGACAGGGGGACTATCGATGTGGAAATTGTCAGAAATGACAGTAACAATATGGGCCAACAAGTGGTAAGATCTTGGGACAGACAGAAACCAAGAACCTCCACACAGAAGACACCCTTTAAGAACAAACCTTACCTAGAGAAATCTTGATGCTAGTGATAAAGCTACCTACTACAACAAATTACAAGGATCAACACACACACACACACCAAAGTAAGAACTTTTGAAATAGAAAATGACAAGATGCAGGAGCAACATGCAACCTGAGATCTCCAGCCTTCCCAGAACAAGTCTAAGAAATGATCTTTCAGGTTAAAAAAAAAGAAAAGAAAAAAGTCAACATTTATAAAGGAATTTCCCAGCAAATCTAGAGTAGAGATAGATAACAGACAGTGATAGGAAGATGGAAACTGTGAATGGTCAAGAGAAGAAAGGAATAAAATGCATGAAATAGATTCAAACAGATATCCAGGAAATTAAAAATTCCATTGAAAGCTGGTAAAATCGCTGGAAGGAGACTGAAGACAGGCTTTTAGACTTTGAAGACAAAGTGGCTAGTGATCATGTAAGGAGAGATCTTTTGAAAATAACAAAAAAGTCAGTAAATTACAGTTCAACAGCTGCAAGGTGATGCATAGAAAAATAATATAAGAATAATTAGTATCAATGAAAAGGCAGGAGTCAACAAATAATATAAAAAACTATTTGCAGAAATAATATCAGAAAATTTCCCAAACATGGGAAAAGAATCTGACACATAGATGTGAAGCATATAAAACTCCAATTAGCCATAACTAAAATAAATCTATACCCAGATATATAATAATCAAAACCCCAGAAATTCAGCATAAGAACAGAATTATAAAAGCTGTTAGAGAGCTGGGGATTTAGCTCAATGGCATAAGCGCCTGCCTGGCAAGTGTAAGGTCATGAGTTCGAGCCCTGGTACCCCCACCCAACAAGAAAGCTGTTAGAGAAAAGAAACAAATCACAAATCACCTATAAATATAGAATCACAAATCAGAATCACAACAGACTTCTCAGCACAAACCCTTAAGTCAAGAAGAGCTTGGAGTGAAGTATTTCAAGTCCTGAAAGAAAACAACTTCCTACCCAGATTGATGTACCCTGCAAAGCTATCTTTCAAAATTAATGGAGAAATAAAACACTTACATGACAAAGAACAACTGAAGAAATTCATCACCACCAAATCAACACTACCAAAGGTACTGGAAGATATTCTAGACATAAAAATGACCACAATTCCAAGAACAACAGCAGAAAGAAACCACCAGACAGGGCAAGCAGTTAAAAAGAGGGAAAAAGCAGGGAACCAACAGGAGGAAAATAACAAAGATGAGCCAATAGATATCAGTCATAACCATCAATGTAAATGGCTTTAATTCACCAATCAAAAGAAATAGACTGGCAGCATGGATCAAGAAGGAAAAAATCCAATAATAATCTGTATATAAGAAACACATTTAACTAAAAAAAAAAATTCATAGACTGAAAGTCACAGGATGGAAAACAATACTCCATGCAACAGGAACCCAGAAAAAAGTAGAGGTAGCTATTGTCTTTGCAGACAATGTCAACTTCAAGAATGATCAAAAGAGATAAAGAAAGTCACTATATACTTGTTAGGGAAAAACTTCAAGAGGAGGAGATAACAATCAAATATGTATGTATATAGGTGCACCCAACTATATAAGACAAATATTAATGGACATGAAAAATCAAATGAGCAATAACAATTGTGATGGGGGAACCTTAATACCCCACTGTCACAGAAAGATCAACCAGATAAAAAATCAGCAAAGAAATGTCAGAACTGAACCAAACCAGTGAGCCATAGCAATATATGTGTACCCATGTTTGTAGCAGCACAGTTTGTAATAGCTAAATCTTGGAAACAACCCAGATGCCTGTGAACTAAAGAATGGATTAAAAAGATGTGGTATTTTTATATAGTGGAGTACTATTCAGCCATAAAGAAGGATAAACTTGAGACTTTTATAGATAAATGGATACAACTAGAGACCATACTCATAAGTGAAATAAATGAGACTCTCATGTGTAAACATCATATTTTCTCCTTTTTGTGAGAAACTGAAACAGTAAATAAGGTCTAAAATGTACAATAAATATTGTGGAATGGGAAGAAATTTTTCAAAAGGAGGAATGAATAAGGATGGATGATAGGGGATAGAATAGTAGGGAAAAATTGCAAGTCAGTTATACTATTAGGATAACTATATAGTGTCTCTTAGTTCATTAAATAGAAAGGTTTTTGCTAATACGATTGGAGAATTTTTTATGCCCATATCTTGTACCCTCAGCATTTAGAGATAACAACTTATAATGTATTAACATTGCTGTTCTCTTATTATTTTGTTATGAAATTTTGTTTTACCCTTTTTCCATAAAATAAAAAAAATAGATTAGTCAGAAACTAATGTTATCCTGACACTTATGCATCTTGGGGCTTTGTTTTTTATGAACCTAGAAATATTGAATTTGATGGGTAGTTTGCTGGAGTGCTTGAAATTGTATGTGTTAGAAATGAAGATGTATAAAGGTATCAAAAAGGTTGAGAATATGATTTAGACTTGGATGATTTTAAAATGCATTCTTCTGTATTTTTTGCCTATATTAGCAACAAAATAAAGCTGTGCTTCTTCTTTTTTACCAACTCAATGCTTGAAATGTGAATTTCATTTCTGCCTGTCTTAATTACTGTCATTGCTGTAACAAAATACCTGATACTCACAAGTTAAAGGAAGAAAGGTTTATTTGGCTCACAGTTTGTTTAGGTTTCAGTCCATAGTTGGCTCTCAGGCAGGGTGGCATGGCAGAGGGTCATCACAAAATAGAAACCAATTTCAAAGCAAAGGAGGATGGACAGAAAATAGCAAGGAGCAAACAACAGCAACAGCAAAAGCAGCAGCTGCAGTTTCTGGCCCTTAATATTCCATCCAGGCTCTCTGCCTTTTGGGTGGTGGTACTCAGAGGTATGGTAAACCAATTAATGGACTAATCCACACATCCTTAATCCCAGCCTCACACCCTCAATCCACATTCACACACCCTAGATACAGCCAAAAAGCCCCACCTGTGAGTGCATCAGGCTTTGGGAGGACATCCAGATACAAGCCTTAACAATGCCTCACTTTTCTTGATTCAGCTTATGCTGTGGATGGAGGTTTTAGAACATAGTACCTGACACAGACACATGTGTTTCTATGAGGTCTCTCCTTAGGTCAGGGGATCATTATTGCTAAAGGGATAGTGTGTATCACTTATCTCTTGTAACCATTCTGTTTCTTTATTCTTTTTAGGTGATACAATTAATATTGGAGATGTATCCTACAAGTTGAAAATGCCAAAGAACCCAGAACTTGTGCCACAGAACTACAGTAAGGAATATTTATTTATGGGTGAATAATTGCTAGCTTTATTGTGGGAATATTCCTACATACACTGAAGTAGAGTGAATAGTATAAATCTAATGTACTTATCACCCACTTTCAACATTTATCAATAGTATGCTAATTTTTACCTGATTCTCTATTTTGTTCTGAAGTATTTCAAAGCTATCCCAGGCATCTTATTATTTCACTTGTGAGGATTAGTGAAATGTTAATTTTTCTCACAAGTACTCTTTTTACCTGTTACAAAGTTTGCATATAATGAAATGCACACATTTTAAGTGTTCACTTGGTTCTTTTTGACAATTTTATGTACCTTGTAACCACCCAGATTACTTTTCATTATCTCCACATGTTCATTTGTAGCCTTTTCCTTTATTCTAGAAACCATGTTCTCTCTCCTGCTATTAGTTTTACCTGTTCTTCAGCTTTATATAAAGTGTGTGTGTGTGTGTCTGTGTGTGTGTGTGTGTGTGTGTGTATTCTGCATTTTGTTTACCCACTGATCTGCTGATGAACAGTTGGATTCTTTCCATTTTTGGTCTATTCTGAATAATGCTAATGTTTTTATATGGACATATTCTTTCAATTTTCTTGTATATGTACCTAGGAAAGGAATTGCTAGATTATATAGTGATTCTTTTTAGCACTTTGAGGAATTAGCAACCTGTTTCCAAAGCAGCTACATGATTTTATATTCCTATCAGCAATCAATCAGTGTTCCTGTTTTTTTTATATGATCACTAACACTTGTTATCGTCTATTTTTTTTTATCATGGCTGTCTTCATGAAGTTGTCTTTTAAATTGGACAGGCTGGAAAAAGACAGCCAAAAACATATTTGTGGTGTCTATTTTGTTACGTTGTTTCTTTTACTTGAAGTTGTTACTTCTGTGGATTTGAGTTACTGCCTAGTGTGTTTTCCTTTTAGCCTGAATGCCTTTCTTGTGGGGCAGCTCTGCTAGTGATGAATTCTCTGTTTTTTTCACATTTGGAAATGTCTTAATTTCTTCTTTGTATTATAAATGATTGTTTTACTGGATATAGAGTTCTTTATTAACAGTTTCTTTTAGCACTTTGAATATGTCATCTTATACCTCTGGCCTCCCTAGTTTCTGATAAATCTTTTTTTTTTTTTTTTTTTTTTTTTGTACCAGGGATTGAATTCATGATCCTGTGCTTGTCAGGCAGGTACTTAGGCCACTGAGCTAAATCCCCGGCCCTAAGAAATCATTTTTTAATCTTGTTATGGATCTTCTCTGCATGATGAGTCACTTTGCTCTTTGCTATAAAGATTTTCTCTTTTAGCTTTTGATAGGTTGACTAGGCTTTTGATATTTTGATAGGTTGATTAGGCTGTGTACTGTGGTTTGGCTGTGTTTTGTTTCCAAAAGGTTCATGTCCTAGAAACCTGGTCCCCAGTGTGGCAGCCTTGGGGGATAGTGAACTTTTCAGACGTGGGGCACAGTGAATGGTAATTTGGTCATGGGGGAATCTGCCTTTAGAAGGCATTAATGCTAGTTTGTGGAGTTAGTTTCCAAGAAAATACGTTGTTATAAAAAGAGCAAGACTGACTTTTCTGCACTCTGTTTTCCCACTTTGCCACGAATCTCTCCCTTCCTCACACTGCTGCCAAGTTGCCCTCTTCAATGTTGTGACATATCCAAGGAGGCCCTCACCAGAGGTTGCACAGATGGGGTTGCCAGATGTTGGACTTTCAATTTTGAAAACTATGAGCCAAGTAAATCTCTTTTCTTTGTATATTATCTTGCTTCAGATAGAATGTTATAGCACTGGAAAACAGACTAATATAATATGTGTAAGTGCTGATTTTTTTTTTAATTTTTTTTTTATTTAAAGAGAAACAAAAGCATGTAAAGGGTAGAGATAATACAGAATTCCAAAAAAAGATAAACAATAAGAAATCACTAGTTAATAAATTACATATTATCCTCTTAGAAATAGTTGTTCAAGTTACAAAATTAAAGCATACAAAGTAGATAGTCAAACAGTGAGAGTGTAAACAGCTACGCATGCATGAATCTCTACATGTATTTCTATCCTTTCTGTATTAGAGGGAAAAACAAAACTTAGCAAGACAAAACAAAACAAATTCCTATAAAAACATGAAACCAAAAAGTCATATAAAACCACAGTACAAGGTGATCTACAATGATTTCTGTGTTGTTTCTTATTATCTTCAATAGAATGTCTCTATCATCAGGCATAATTGAATATAACAGCATAATTGAGTATAGCAGTAAATAACAATATTGGTAACATAAAACACTGTAGACAGTATACAACTTCAAAGACAGGTAATAATCAAACCAGAGTGGATATTATAGTGAATTTTGTCATCTTCAGTGCAGTTGCCTATACTCTCACACTTGATACTATCAATCATAACAGCTTTGAATAAAATCTATCAATACAAAACAGCGATCTAACAAACCAGATTTGATTATGATCAGTCATGGTAAAACAGTGTAGGTTTTACAGAGCTTTAGATTAAGTTAATAGGAAATTAAGGATGATTACCGTACTATATCCTGTTATTTTCAGGATTACTGTCTGTGCCCTCAAATCTAGTACAGGTAGAACGACTGGAACGGAATATAATACATCTAAGCAGAGTAGTGTGAGTCATGTGGGCTTTAAATCCTGGTGCACTATTAACAATATAGTGTATCAAGGCCATCTATGTTAGAGATTCTAGCCATCCTTCTGTGCCTCATTTCTGCTATGCTATTTTTCTGCCTGTTTGTCTAATTTTCTCCTTCATTCTACTGCCTGCCCCACTCATTGAGGCCTTTCTACCACTGTTCCTAAAATCCTGGTGTTTTTTTTTCTCTCTCTCTACAATGTCCTTCATTATTCTCTGTAGGATTGGATTGGTGGTCACAAACTCCTCCAGTTCCTCTTTGTCATGGAAGCATCTTGTTTCTCCATTAATTTCTAGTGACAGTTTTGCAGCATACATCAATCTGGACTGGAGGTTATTTTCTTTCAGGGCTTGGAATACTTTGCTCAAAGCTCTTGATCTGATGGTCTGTGTTGAGAAGTCAGCCGTGATCTTGTTGGGCTTACCTTTATAGATAATCTATTTCTTTTCTCTGATGGCTTTTAGCATTCTGTTTTTATATTGAATTTCTGGTATCTTGATTATTATATGTCTGGGTATAGCTCTGTTTTGGTTGTAGGTGGCTGGAGTTCTGTATGCCTCACATAACCGAATGTCATTTTCTTTTCCTATTCTTGGGAAGTTTTCCTTAATTATTTCCATGAATAGCCTTTGTAATTCACCTGTATGTATTCCTGCTTCTTAGTTCACATTTCTTATTCTTAAATTGTAGATTCACTTGTCATCTTCTAGCCTTTGTATTTTTACTGCCTGTTTCCTTGTTATTTTGAAGACATCTCTTCTTTCATGATCACACATTGCAAACTTGTCTTCAAGTTTTGATAGTCTATCCTTAGTTTCTTTTAAGGAGTTTTGCCAGCCTTCAATGGAGTTTTTAATTTCCTGGTAGTCTCTTTGAATCTGCTTCATGTATTCTATATTTTTTTTATATTCTTTATCGAATGTTTCTCTCCTTTTTTTGTATTCCTCCCTTCTTCCATCTGTATCCTCCTGAGAGATGCTTCCTGAGAGCATTTCTTTTATTACTCTACTCATATCCTGCTTTACCTGATTTACTATTTCAGATTTGAGCTCCTCTACAAGGTACCGAAGATATCTCTTAATGTCCATTGAAGCCATGTCTGATGTTGCGTGTTTGCTGCCCTCAGTCTCCCTTGTTTTACCCTCTCCTGGATCAGGGCTCTCAGGGTTCTGGGCTGGGGGCTTCCTTCTTCCTCTCTCTCCAGTCATGGCCCTAGCTTCCTCCACACAGGTTACAGTTCAGGTCCCAGCCCCCTTCCCTGTTGGCCATGTTTCCTCCGAAGCATGCTGGTGAGGGACCTCTGCCCTCTCGCCTGTCTGCTCTCCTCACTGAGGTGTAAGCAGGCTGCTTTTGCCTGCCCCTCCCCACCCGGCCAGCCAAACTTCAGGGGCCTTCACTTGGTTAGTGCATGCTAGGTGCAGGGAATCAATTTGGGTTGGCTTATTGGGTCCTGGCCAAGGGCACGGCCCAGTCCAAGCAAATCGCATGAATCTGCTCTGGGGAGGGAGCAACCAACTGAAGTCACTGTCACTCCCAGTTCAGGCTCCTCTTGCCCAACTTCAACATGTCGCCCATTTGGTTGTGCCCTTCTCTTGTGGGGCGGGGGTGTCATTCCCAACACTGACTGTGGATTAATGAAGGTCCCTTCACCTGCTCTGCTTTCTGTTGGGCTCACCAACCTCTGCCTTCAGCGCTGCAGCACTTCCTGTGAGTGGCAGTGGGAACAAGTTTGGGCAGCTCTGCCTGCCTGCACGGATTCAAGCTGGCACAGCCTTGGCGGGTCATCACGAAAACACTGTGTCCCATGTTTCTAGCTGTTTTAGTTGTAGTCCTGAAGTATTTGATGAGCTTCTCTATGCTTTAATTTCTTCCTGTGTCGAGAGGATCCATCTCCCTCTGTCTGGGTCTCTCCATGGTGTTTTATTCTGGCATGTGAGTTGTTTCTCCTGGGAGGCTTTGTATTTTGTTGCTCACTGATTGGCCATCTTGTCTTCCATAAGTGCTGATTTCTGAATTTCTTCTATTTGAATTTTGTTGAACTTGGATGTTTTTCGATATCTTTTGTTAATTTGGCAAGATTTTGAACATTATTTCTTCACTATTTTTCCTTCCCTCCTTTATCTCTTTCCTGTTTATACATATTGATAGATCTGATACCTACCTATTTCAAACTGTTCATTTTCTTTATTCATTTCTCTTTCTGCCTCTTCGACTGGATAATATCAGTTGACCTGTGGTCAAGTTTGTTGATTCTTTCTATTACCTACTCATATCTATTGCTGAGCCCCACTTTACAGTAGGGGTCCTCATTTTACAGCCTCATTTACAGTAGTTTTCAATTTCTGTTTTGCTTTAAAAAATAATTTCTCTAATTTCAAACTGAGTTTTAATTCTTTAGGCATAGTTCTTGTTAATGTTTAGAGGATATTTGTAATAGTTGGTTTAAAGTGTTTCTTTGCTATGTCAGGTATCTTGCTTCTTCAGAAAGCTTTTATTTACTCCTTTTTTTCTGTGTATGAACCATATTTTCTTGTTTCTTTTTTTAATATAATTTTATTGTTGTTGAACATGTAAATTTTAAGTAGTATATTTGTGACAACCCTACAAATCAAATTCTCTGTTTCCCAAGGTTTGTTCCTTGTGTTGCTGGTGTTTGTTTAGTGCCTATCATAGGCTGTTTCTCTCAATTCTGTGTTCTTTGTCATGTGCAGTCACTGAAGTTTCTGCTTGGTAGCTTAGCAGTCAGCTAATGGTTAGGCAGATTTCTTAAATACCTTGAACTAATAATTTTCTTGAGCTTTGGAAATGATACCTGCAAGCACTTGTTTTGGAGCATGATTTTAGTGCTGTATAGGCAGCTAACAATCATGTCATGATCTTTACTTCTGCTTCTGTAGACCCTCAAAGTCAGCCAGAATAAGACCTTTCCCAGAGAGAACTTTCTCAGATTTTTCCTGAACTGCAGCAAGGCCTGAGATTCCCAGCACATACCTGAGCTTTTCAAAGTCTTCTGTGGACCTTTTTCTTCCTAATTTTTTCCTCTTAAATTTTTTGATCATTCTTTTGTTATCTTCAGTTGGTGCCATTGCCTCAGGAAATTAATAATTAAACAATTTTAGAATTTTTTTTTTTTTTTTTTTTGGTCACACGTCGTGCAGTAGTGCTGTGTATACACAATGAGTTCTGAGTCGGTTAAAGACAGAGTCAAAGAATAAAACTTTTCAGAGAGCTTCCAGGCCAGCCAAATAGGGCAGTTTCTCTGGAGATGGGGCTTTTGGGGCATTGCAACCTGTTTTGTCCATTTCTGTGGCTGCCAGGCTGCTGGGTTTTTACTATGATCATGGGTGGTTGGTTTTTAAGGCAGTTGCAGAGCATGGGAAATGGAAATGGGATCAAAGCAATTTAAACACTCAAAAGTTCACAATTCTTACTGAAGATCAACCTTTTTTTTCAGATAAATACTTATCAAACATTGAAATCCTTCATTAATTTCAAGAATCCTGAAAAGATTGATTTTGACAGTTTTACCAGTATTGTCATTTTTAAATGGAGGAATGGATTTTCAGAGTTCCTTTCCATGTTATTTCAGTAGAGTCTGTACTACCATTGTGGTTTTAATTTGCTTTTCCCTGGTGAATGGTGATATTCAAAATATTGCCCTATGATTATTGACTTTCACAGAAATGTCTGTTAAACTCACTTGTCCATTTAAAAACATTCAGCTGTTTGCCTTTTCCTTATTCATTTATAAAATGTTTTCATGTAGTATGCATACAAGATATCTGTATTACAAGCAGTTTTTCTCAGTCTGTTTGCTTACTCATATTTTCATTGGTATCTTGGTTGGTAGAAGCTTTGATTACATTTGATTTTTCTAATTAAATGATTAATGTTCATCGTGCTTTGGAAATCTTGACGTAATTGGTTGTGGAGACCTTCTGTGCTGTTTTTTTTTTTTTCTGTTACATTTATAGATCAGTTTTATTTTAAAAGTAAAGGCCCATTTCACTTCAGTCAGCCTACAAATTTATTAGCATAGTGTTGGTAAAATAAAGCCTTAATTATTTTTTAAATATCTGTAGAATCATTGGGATACCTTCTCCTTTATTCTTGATATTAGAAATTTATATTTTTTCTTTCTCTTTTCAGTCTGTCTAATAGAGGCAAAGAAACATCATTTGATTATCGATTTTCTCACTTGGTTATCCAATATTTATTCCATTGATTTCTAAGCTTTAATATTTATTTTTTAATTCAGTTCTTTTACTCATTCCAGCTCCACAAACCATGATAAACTGGGGGCAATTCCTCTTTGCGGTAAAGCTATCTAATTTTTGAATCGTTAGGTAGCTGTCTTTGCCAATCCTGTATTCTGTGGTCTGAGTGACAGATCTCTTTTGTTCTATTGCCCTGTTTCCAGAGACCACTTCACTGAAGGGCAAGAGCATCTCAAAGAGATTTGTACTCTTACGGCAGAACCGTCCTTAAGGGACTGCTACTTTTTTGTGGATAAAGATCTAAGTGCCTGGGTGGAATTTCTGTCGTATTTTCTGTTTCACTGGTGACTTCAGTGGGTTGTTGCCTTGCACTAAGGAAGGGCGCAGCATGCTTTAAGAAGGATATCTCTCAGCTCCTGCCCTATGTCTGGTCTTTAGTGTATACTTTTGTGAACTTGGGCTCCATAATGCCTGGTGGAAAGAGCAGGTGGGTAGGTACGGTGTTTCTGTGTGGCAGGGACTGCTCAGAACATCAGTTCCTCATGCCAGCCCATGTGTGGCCAGTTGTAAGCTGTTGACAGTTCAGCTTGCTTAAGCCTTTATAATAGATTCTTCCTCTTCTGGGAGGGAGGAAATGGAAACCTCTATCTCCACTGGTGATGGAAGCTTATGAGTTTGTGTTCCTTTTTGAAAGGGCATATTACTTTCTAGAATTTAGTTAATGTAGGTTTCTTTGTATTTTTAGCTCTAGGATGAGTTTCAAGAAACTGATTTTTAGAGATTAACTGATTTGTTCTGTTTGTTAGGTTGGAAATGAAATTCTCCTGCAAGTCTCTGTATCCTAACTAGAAGTGGGAGTCAGGAACATTTATTTTTAATGTTCATGATTTGATGGTTATGTCTAAGCATATTATTGTAATAGACAGGTTTTCTTTTCTGGGGATAAGACTAGTGACATAAATTCTCCAACAAGTTGTTATACTTGTCTACAGAAAAATTAACAAAATAGATGTATAATACCTTAAAAGTCATGAGTACATGATAATTTTTTTAAAAGGGCAGTTTTCCTCAGATTTCTGGGTCTTGTGATTACAGCTAACTTTTATATTAAATATCAGGGATAAGGAATAATATCTCCTCTTGATAGACAATAGGAAAACTCTTATTTCATTTGAGTTCTGTAGCAAAATGACTGCTGAGGTAGAAGTTATGTTTTAAAATGTGGCTATATTACTTTCTAATCATATGAATTTTGTTAAGTAATTTAACTTCTTGATATCCTTGACTGTAGGGGATTGTTTCAACCACATGGATATATTATAAAAATTAAGTCAAATAGCATAAATGAAATGTGTAGGATAATACCTGACACTTGGTAAGAGTCGCTGTGCAGCTATTCCCTTATCTCCTGATTCTCCCTTCCCTTTCATTTCTCCTTACTTCATCCCTGTGAGTGAATGATATTGTTGAGTATGAGGATAACTGAAGGCTACTGTGATTGTGCTTGATAAATGTGCTAAAAACAGTTTAGTCTTTATCAATGTTTCCCTTAAAAAGTGAACGTGGCATACATTTCATCTAGATTTGATTTTGTGTTTGCCTTCAGCTAGGTTGTTTGCCGTACTACAAATGGCATCAGGCTCTTGAAATACATTTCAGTTTCCTTTCAGAGATTAAATTTATCACCGTTGCAATGTAGAAAGAATGTTGACCTTTTCAGTCTCACATAATACCCGACAGCTGTCAATGGACAATAGCACTGTGTCTTGTTTTGATATCTAAGATGCCATAATCTTCTGCCTGGAGTGAGTTGAAATATTGACTATGATTTTGTCTTAGTCACAAATATGTGACTTCTTAATAAGAAGAAGCAAAAAATCATTTTTTGCTTCTTCTTATTGAGAAAATCCATAAAAGTATATTACCATAGCTTTAAGGATTCAATGAATTCTAGCAACGATGTGTATTTTAAAACTTGTAAGCAGATTCTTTGAATAAATGTATTTTCATATTTTTCAAATGACTGAGAGGCAATTAAATGACTGAGATTAAGCCTCAAAGTGTAGAAGTTTCTAAAAATACCAGAAATTAGCCAGGTGTGGTGACACAGAATCCTAGTACTCTGGTGGGCTGACATGAGAGGATACTGTATTTGAGTTCAGCCTGGGAAGTTTAGCAGTTTAGTGAGATCCTGTGTCAAAATAAAAAAGGGACTGGGATGTACCTTACTGTGAAGGCTGTGGGTTCATTTTCTAGTACTGCTAAAATCAATTGATTAATCAATCCTATATTTATCTCTGTATCTCTATGTCTGAACTATCATAAATTATCATAAAAAACTTACAGAAGCCAAAATAGCACTTATAAAACAACCAGTAAAACGCAGTAATATTTTCCTGCTTATATATTTTAGGTTTTTATTACTGTTCTCATGTATCCCTTATATAATCATTCATTTTGTGTTACTAGGATCTTACTCTTTGAAATTTACTTGAAGAGAGTTTATACTGAAAGGCGTTAAATAGTCTGAGAGTCCTAATTTATATTTTCTTATGCTATTCATCCATTATTATTCCTTCCATGGTCACAGTGTCCTTATTTATTATGTCTCATGTATCAAGATGATGGTAGCTTATATATATATTTTTACCCAATAGTAAATGATTACATTGTCTTTATTTATGAATGACTATGTCCATTTGTGAGAACAAATTGCTGGAAGTTTACCAATGGAAGTGGCTAAGCTGACCAAATCTTAAGTACCTGCATAAACATGAGGCTATTGCTACATATGGATTAGATAGTTAAAATGTATTTTATTAGCCAACATATTTTTGTAGATCCATTTGTTGTATTATGTTCAGATGTTGTATTTGTTGAACTTTCCCTCTGTTTCTCAGAGAATATTTCCAAAATGACAATTCTCTGGCTCCCCTGTTGCTATAACAAGATTCATTAGAGATTATGGATTTTGAGTAGTAATCCCATAATTCTAGTTACATTGGCGGCAGGGAAAATCCCACGTTTAAAACCAGTTTGAGGGATTTATCTTGAATCAAAATAAAAATAAAAAGCCTCGGGAATGTAGCTCAGTATAAGGTACTGGGTTCAATCTCCAATACTGCCTCTCTTGAAAAAAATGTTATAAGGGAATTGGATTGATTTTCTTTTGGAATTTTGAAAAAATATTTGGGAGTGTCTCATTGAAGTTTGACACCCTATAACTTTCTTTCCTGTATTAATGCCTTAACTGACCTCAGTCTAAAAAGCTTTTGAATTTTGAATATTTAGTATTTTCAAATGAAATATGTAACATAAAATGATAGAACTTTCGTTGGAGAAAGGAACTTCAGCAATTTTTATCATATCTAAAAGTATTTCATAGTCAGAAAAGTAGGACTAGAGCAAAGAGATTAGATGACAATTAGTATAAAAACCTCTATTTCCTGGCTTTACTTTGGTTTTCTTTTGACAGCCTGCCACAATGCCCATAGCAACTTAAAAGTTATTCTTGATTTTTTTTTTTCAGAATTAACCCTGGAATGGAAACAAGAATGGTCTATTAAAAATTTCTTTTGAAATTTAAAAGACTGAAAGATTATCAAAAAATACTGAATTAGTTGAGGAATGGCAATGCTATTTTATTTTTATCTTTATCAGTGATTGGAGCACTGAAAATTTTACTTGTTTTTACTTATTTTTAAAATTTTATTTTAAAGAGGGTAAAATTAAACAGAGCAAAACAGAATAAAACATCATAAAAAAACAATGTGAGAGGCACAGATTTCAAAGCAAGACAACTGGAGATCTTCACTGTCTATTATATTGTCTCTTGTTTTCCTCCAAATAGTTGTCCATATCTTCACACACAATGAATTCATACAAAACAAAATAGTATAAAACTGGTCAGAAGAGGATGATGAAGACATTTTAGGTCTTCAAGACCAGACAATAGGGAAGTCAACAATAGCTGCCATAATGTCTCTCATTCTCTTCAAAATAGCTGTCCATACCTTCACGTATGTTGAAATTAAACAAAACAAAACAGACTAAAGTCACTCTGAACAAAGAATAATAGTATTGCTGGATTTCACATCATAACGCTACGGAATCAGCTCTGGGTACCTTAGTGTCTCTTTCTCTTCAAAGTAGCTGTTCATTTCATTGTGCATTATATAATCGATTCTCGTAAACTGTTTAGAGGTTCTACACATGCATGAGTCTCTACACATATACCTATCCTTTCTATATTAGAGGGAAAAACAAAACAAGACAAAACAAAACAAATTCCTAGAAAAACATGAAACGAAAAAGACATATAAACAACAGTAGCAAAGAGCCCAGAACACTGACAATATAGGCCTTCAAAACAAGGTGGTATGAGTGTAACTAGGGTTGCTATTTTACATAATGATCTTCAAGAGTTCCTCAGATCACCATACAATAATAGGCACAATTGTTCCAATCCTATGAATGTTAACTATTTTTTTCCAAGAACTTACAGAATTTGTAGTACAATCATCTTAGCTATCCTAAGTGTGTTTATATAATTTTAGATATTTTTTTCTTTTTCCTTCCTTCTTCTTTTTCCTCATTTTTCCCTGAGATATTATTTTTCCCCCTTTAAGAAGGTTCTTGTCCTTTCACTGTGTTTCTTGAGTTTTTTGTATCTTATGTACTCTTACCATTTCTTACACTTAGGAAGACTATATGGTATTTACACATGTGGGTTTGATTTATTTCATTTATGAGTATGGTCTCAAGTTGCATCCATTTTTTTGTAAATATCTCAATGTGACCATTCTTTATAGCTGAGTAGTACTCCATTGTATAAAAATACCACATCTTTTTTATCCATTTCTCAGTTGATAGGCATTTAGGTTGTTTCCAAGATCTGGCTATTACAAATTGTGCTGCTATAAACATGGGTGTACATATATCACTGTGGTATGCAGTTTTCAGTTCTTCTGGAATATGCCTAGGAGTGGAATAGCTGGGTCAAATGGGACTTCCAATCACAGCTTTTTGAAGAATCTCCAGACTGACTTCTACAGTGGTTGCACCAATCTACACTCCCACCAACAGTGCAGAAGAGTTCCTTTTTTTGCCCCAGCCTCTCCAGCATTTGTTGTTGGTAGTTTTTTTTATCCTGGCCATTCTTTCTGGAGTGAAATGGAACCTCAGTGTTATTTTAATTTGCATTTTTCTAATGACCAATGATGCTAAATATTTTTTCATGTGTTTATTTTCCATTTGTATTTCTTCATCTGAGAACTGTGCATTCATCTCAGATGGCCATTTTTGGAATGGGTCTTTGAATTCTGGGGATCTGATTTTTTAAAAATTCTTTATATGTTCTGGACAGAAATCCTTTGTCTGAGGGACTGTTCACTAAGATTTTTTCCCCAATTTGTGGGGTTTTTTGGCTATGCTGGAGATTTCTATTGACATGCAAAACTCTTTAATAGGACATGATCCCAGTTGTTGATTCTGTGAAGTATTTCATTTGCAGATTGATTCTTGTTCATGAATTCTCTACCTACAACTGTGTCTTCAAAGTTTCTACCTACTTTGTCCTCCAACCAATTTAGTGTTTCTGTTTTAATATTTAGATCTTTCATCCATTTAGACTTTAGTTTAGTACATGGTGATAGGCATGGGTCTAGTTTTAGTTTTTGGCATATGGAGAGCCAATTTTCCCAGCACCATTTATTAAAGAGACTATCTTTCTTCCAGTGGACATGTTTGGCCCCTTTATCAAAGATAAGGTGGCTGAGTGTAGTTGTAGTTGTATCTTCTAATCTATTCCATTGATCTTCAGGTCTGTTTTTATTCCAGTACCATGCTGATTTTATTACAGTAGCTTTATAGTATAACTTCAAGTCAGGGATTGTGATGCCTCCTGCCTTGCCTTTGTTGCCCAGAATTGCCTTTGCTATTCTAGGTCTCTTCTGGTTCTAGATGAATTTTAGAATGATTTCTCTAGATCTGTGAGGTAAGCCAGTGGCATTTTGATTGGGATTGCATTAAATATGTATAACAATTTTGGGAGAATGGCCATTTTCACAATGTTTGTTCTTCTTATCCATGAACAAGGATGTCTTTCCATTTTCTGAGGTCCTTTTCAATTTCTTTTTTCAGGGTGTTATAATTTTCTCTGAATAGAACTTTTGCTTCTTTTGTTAGATTAATTCCTAAGTATTTTATTTTGTTGGGTGCTATTGAAAAGGGTGTGGCTTTTCTTATTTCTCTTTCAGTGGTTTTGTTGTTAGTGTATAGGAATGCAATTGATTTTTGAGTGTTGACTTTGTATCCAGCCACATTACTGAATTTATTTATTATGCATAGGAATTTTTCAATGGAGTTTTGGGGTTCTTCTATGGAGAGTATCATGTCATCTGCAAATAATGATAATTTAACTTCTTCTTTTCCTATCCTTACTCCTTTTATTTCTCTCTCTTGTCTAATTGTTCTGGCTAGTATTTCAAGCACTATATTGAATAGGAGTGGTGATAATGGACATCCTTGTCTTGTTCCTGATTTGAAGGTTAAGGCTTTCAATTTTTGGCCATTTAATATGATGCTGGCTGTTGGTTTGTCATAGAAGGCTTTGATCGTATTGAGGTAAAGACCGTCTATTTCAATGTTCAGTAAGGTTGGACCTTATCAAAGCTTTTTCTGCATCTATAAAAATGATCACATGGTTATTTTTGGCTCTATTGATGTGGTGGATTACATTTATTGATTTACATATGTTGCACCATCCCTGCATTCCTGGGAATTCTACTTGGTCATAGTGAAGACCATACTTTTTTTTTTAATTACATATTGTCCTTTTAGAAATAGTTGTTCAAGTTACAAAATTAAAGCATACAAAGTGCACATTCATGCAGTGAGACTGCAAACAGGTCTGTTCAAGAATCCAACAAGAACATAGAAATATGAAGACCATACTTTTTGTTGTTGTTGTTGGTCTTTTTTTGAGACAGGGTTTCATTGTGCAGTTCAGGTTGGCTTTGAACTCACTTTGTATCCCAGGCTGGCCTTGAACTTGCCACAACTTTTTGCCTCAGCCTTCTGAGTGCTGGGATTACAGGTGTGCACCATCAAACCTAGTTGAGACCATACCCTTAAGTGAAATAAATTGGACACACATATGTAGATACCATGTTATTTCTCTGGCATTAGAAATGCAAATAAGGACCAAAATGTATAATAGATATTGCAGAATAGGAAGAAAATGTTCAACTTAAATAAAATGTTCAACTTAAATAAAAGAAACTTGGGTTTCTTTTTAAGGAGGAATGAGGAAGAGAGAAGGGATAAAGGAAGGAAAGGGAAAGAAAATGAAATGAGAAAAGAAGGATAAATGGAAACAAAACTTTTGTAAATAAGAGAAAGGGAATGGAGGGAGGGAAGGGGAACATGCAAAAAAGAATCAAGAAACATCAAGTCTTTATGATGAATGTGATCATTATGTATATCAAAAATGTACCAATAAACTTAACCTAAAAAAGAAGAGATTATAATAAAGTTAATGGATCTACACCCAGACATATAATAATCAGGATCCCAGAAATCCATCACAAGAACAGAATATTAAAAGCGGTCAGAGAAAAGAAACAGATTACCTATAAAGGAAAACTCATCAAAATCACAGCGGACTTCTCAATGCAAACCATCAAATCAAGAAGAGCTTGCAGCAAAATATTCCAAGCCCTGAAAGAAAATAACCTCCAACCCAGAATGATGTACCCTGCAAAACTGTCTCTCAAAATTAATGGAGAGACAAGATATTTCCACGACAAAGAGGATCTGGGGGAGTTTGTGACCAATCCAACCCTGCAAAGAATACTGAAGGACATTCTAGAAAGAGAAGAAAATCACCAGGGTTCCAGGAACAATGGCAGAAAGGCCTCAAAGTAAGGGGCAGACAGTGGAATGAAGGAGAAAAGTAAGCAAACAACAATGACAGAAAAATAGCATAGCAGAGATAAGACAGAGAAGATTGGTTATATCGCTGTTTTATCTTGACTGATTTTATCTGGATCTGGTATGCTTGAGAGTGTCCAGTCTGAGAATAGGGGCAACTACTCTGAAGATGACAGGATTCAATAGGATACCCATTCTGGTTTGATTGTTAACTACCTTTGAAGTCCTATAATGTCTCCAATGTTTAGATTTTATTAATAGTATAATGCAATGCTAAGTTTAACTATACTATGTTGGATGATATAGATAATTTTATTAAAAATAACAAGAGACATCATAGTAACTACTGTAGATCACCTAGTATTGTGGTTTTATATGTCCTTTCCATTTCATATTTCTCTAGGAATTTGTATTGTTGACTTGTTTTGATTTGTTTCTCCCTCTAATACAGAAAGGTTAGGTATATGTGTAGAGACTTACACATGTGTAGAACTTCTAAGTAGTTTATGAGAATGGATTATAGTTATTGTAAAGAAAAAAAAGAGGAAAAGAAAGTATTCTAAAGGATATAACTGCATGTATGTTTGAGTGTGTGGGATTAATAACCGTGTTGCTAAAGTTTTAGTTGGATGGATGAACAAAACTGATTGCAGTCTCACTGTTTGGATGTCCACTTTGTAGGCTTTACTTATGTAACTTGAACAACTACTTCAAAGAGGAAAATATGTAATTATCAACTAGAGATTTCTTACTGGTTACTATTTTTGTTTTTGAGATTTTGTATTATTTATACCCTCTTTCTGATTCAAAAATTTTTTTCTTTAAATAAAAAAAAAAAAGTTAATGGGGAACTAAAATAACCCAATCCAAGTAGAATGACAAATGGTCCAGAACCTTCAGGAATGAAGGTATGGCTCACTTCACCAAAGGAAGAACCAATACCTGCTGAGATGCTAACTGAAGACGAAAGAAATACAGAATGAATAGTAGAAGGTAGTTCTAAATAGCAGCTATGACTCCATGATCAGCTACAGAAATGAGGACTATAATTGTATTAGGTCTCTCCTAATATGATTCCATTGTAATATAATGCTGATAGGCTTAATATTGATTCTTAATGATTGTTAAGTTATGAAACATTAAGAGTAAGCATCCCTTAGAGAAAACTTGCCCTATGTTCTGGAGAGAGAATTACTGCATTTCCATTTGTATACAGAATAGTTATAACATGTTAGGTATAATTCTTGATTTGCATTCGTGTCTGGAGACTCTAGTTTAAAGAAATGTGTTTAGTCATCAGTCTGATAACAGGTGAATTGTGACAGTTGATTATGTAAAAAATCCCCAACTAAATTGGCTCAGTATAGTTCTGGATGTGGAAGACCTACCCTAGGGAGAATTATCACCAGAATGCTACAAAAGGGAAACAAAGAAGGAAGTATTTCTTCTGTCTTCTTTGGAGGAGCTTCAGTCTTCACTTTCATCTTGGATGTCATCTCTTGGCCTCCAGGACAAACTCTTCAGCCTTCTGACATAGACCCTTTGTCCTCCTGATACAGGCTAATACCAGACATTACCCCACTGTGCATGCTAACCTCTTGCACTCTTCCATATGCTACTCTATGGGCAGCCATTGCAAACCATTCTGTAAATTCTTATATATTTGTATGTTTTGTGTTATGTCTATTTCTCCAGCAAACACTGAGTGATATACTGAATTATGGTGAACTGCAAAAACTATGATGAGTTATTACTTTAAATTTCTTATTTTTGTTTTTAGGGAACATAGAAGTACCTGTAGAAAAATAGGGACCTCAAAAGTGGGTGGCAGTAAAGTGAAGGAATTCACGTTTACTTAGCACTACTTAATTAATTTTCATGTACTATTCCTTTTGCTGTTCCAAAGTATGTCAAAGATGAATTTGCTCATTTTAAATCTTGGGTTTCTTTTTAAGGAGCATTAAAGTCCTGGGGAAATGAAAGAACTTGCTATTCTATTACTTAACTTCATGATCTCATTAATTCCTAATTTTTTCATCATGTCAATTCCCTAGGAGACCTAAATGCGGTAGAAAGTATGGTGTCTGACATGGAGCACAGACTAAGAACCCCTTGTCTTGTCTTCCTTCCTTTATCACTAGCAACCTCAATCGCATGTTATTTAGTTAACATGACATGCTCTGCCTATGCTAGCTTTGCGTGGAGATGTACATGTCTCTATGTCTGCATGTATGGCTATGCACATGTTTCATACATTTAAACTTGTGCAGAGGACAGACTTTTGTCATATTATCTTTTTGTCTATTTGTTTCAAGAAAACTGTAAGCATAAAATAGGTACGAATGAATTTTTAAAAATCAAATATGTTTGTGAAGGACTACTTGGATGACTCTCCTTAAATAAAGAGCATTTGCCTCCACTTTGACTAAACCCAGCTCTATCTCCATGTGATTATATATATCGAATTGGCCAAGCTATTTCCTTTTCCCTTTAGTTGGTTCTAAGCAATGTATATAGATGCTTAGGTGCTGATGCATAATCTTTGAAGCTAGGCAATAGTCTCTGTTTCCCCACTCCATGACTCCCATCAAACCATGGCTGAGCCCAGTGGAATGCAGAACCACTACTCCAGGACTGTTGACTGGGTTCAAGTCTTGAGATGAGAGGCTATGAATTCCCAGGGCAGAGAAGTTTGCACATCAGAAACTGAAGCACAACCACCTTCATGTTTATTAAGTGCTACCTCAATTGTGTCATGCAGATTGGTCTTTCTGCATATCCTTCTCACTACATATTACAGGTGTTTTCTGGCCTCCTAGCTAGCCCAGCTCACATTACTCCTGTAATTCCTGCCTTTCTCACAGTCACTCATCTTCTAGCCACTCCCTTCTTCATGAATTAATAAAATCCTGCTTAGACCCTGGGTTGAGGCCTTTTGTTCCAATAAGCCTTCATCCCGGCCAGACGTAGGACCCCTTGGCCACCCATAATTATAAATATATTAGTGTCTATTGCATCAGGAGTGGTAGATTGGAATTAACTCACTAGAATTCCAATAACTTTTCCATGGGATTACAAATATAAACTTCCCAGATCATGATGAGGATGGAAAAGGGTCTTCTGTAACTTTTTATTTCATTAACAAGCTCTTTTATTGATGCTTTAATGTTCCGAATTAATATCAAGATTAAAAATAAGCAATACAAAATCTTACTGATAGTATTAATGAGAAGTATCACCATAATTTCATCACTACACAGAGCAGAAAAATTCTAATATTTAAGGAAGACAAACGACATTACTAAAATAATAGTGCTAAACAGACTCCATTCCTACCATTGTCTTTCAGGTGACAGATTGCAGAAAGGGCGGAAATATGAGAGGAAACAAATCTATGAGGATGTGGCACATTAGAGATATTTTAGAGAATATCTCTTGTGCTGCTGAGAAGAATGTATATTCTGATGTTGTTGGATGGAATATTCTGTACATGACCACTAAGTCCATTTGTTCACAGGTGTGATTCAGTTTTATTATTTCTTTGCTGACTTTCTGTTTAGTTGATCCATCCCTTTGTGTCAATGGTGTGTAAAGGTTTCCTGTTATAATTGTGTTACTGCTTATTTGATTTTTCATTTCTGTTAATATTTGTTGTGTATAGCTGGGTGCTCCCAAATTTGGTGTATATATATTTAAGATTGTTATCTCTTCCTCTTGAAGTTTTCCCCTATTGTGTAATGACCTTGTTTATCTCTTTGGATTATTCTTGGTTTGAAGTTCACATTGTCTGCCAATAGAATAGCTATCTCTGCTTTTTTAGGGGGAGTCCTGTTGCATGGAGTATTGTTTTCCATCCTTTGACTTTCAGTCTGTGAGTTTCCTTTTGAGTTAGATGGGTTTCTTGAATACAGCATATGGTTGGATGTTGTTTCTTTATCTATTCTGCCAGTCTGTTTCTTTTAATGGGTGAACTGAGGCCATTTACATTAATGGTTATAACTGATATATATTGGTTTACTTTTGACATGTTATCATTCTGCTGTTGATTCTTTACCTTTCCTCTCTCTTTAATTATTTGCCTTGCTTAGTGGTTTTTTCCTATGTCTGTCTAGAATGTCTTTCAGTATTCTTTACAGGTTTGGTTTGGTGGTCATGAAGTTCTTCATCTGTTATTTGTTGTGGAAGTGTCTTTTTTCTCCATCCATTTTGAAGGACAATTTTGCAGGGTACATTAGTGTGGGTTGGAAGTCATTTTCCTTTAGGATCTGAAATACTTTACTCCATGCTCTTCTTGACTTCATTGTGTTGAGAAGTCTGCTGTTATTCTGATAGGCTTTCCTTTATAGGTGATCTGTCTCTTCTCTCTAGCAGCTTTCAATATTCTGTTCTTATGTTGGATTTCTGGGATGTTGATTATTGTATGTCTGGGTGTAGTTTTATTTTGGTTATAGTTATTTGGAGTTCTATATGCTTCACTGATCTGTATGTCAGTTTCCATTCTCATGTTTGGAAAATTTTCAGCTATTACTTATGTAAATAGCCTCTTGATATCCTTTATGTTGTCACCTTCCTTTTTGTTTATAGCTATCAATCTTATGTTATTTTTCTTTGCATCATCTTGCAGTTGTTGAATTGTTATTTCCTGGTTCCTTGTTATTTTTAAAAGATCTTTCCTGTTCACTAGTTGCAACTCTATCTTTGAGGTCTAAAATTTTATCTTTACTTTTGTTGAGGCAGTTTGCCAATTTTTGATTGAGTTTTTGATTTCCTGTATATCTCTTTGAATATGCTTCATGCATTCTGTTTGTTTCTTATACTGTTTATTCAGAGTTTCCATCTTTTTGCATTGTTCCTCTAATTTTTTAACTATGTCTTCTTTAGATGTGTTTAGCATTTCTTTCATTACATTTGACATTTCTTCTTTCACGTGGGAGACTATTTCTGATTTAAGTTCTTTTATAAAAGCTTCCTGGCGTTGTTTCTTTACTTCAGTTGTTATCATTTTAGGAATTTCAGGTGGATGGCTTATATTTTCTTCTGTGTCCATGTCTCCTAGGCTTGCATGAGTTGGGCTGGAAGTCTGAGATGGTATTTTGCTCCTTCGTTTTGTCATTTTCCTGTATTTCCAGGTTTCAAGTAATGTGTCAAAGCTTCCTTCTTGCTCTGGGAATCACCTGGCCAACTTTTGGCTTCTGGGGCAGACTGCAGGCAACTGCCAGCCACTGGAAGTTCACTGGGCATAGGCCAGTTAGGCCTGGGGTTCTCCCATGTGTCCAGTGGTGATTTGAGACACGGAGCATGGTCTTACCACCTTGGAGTGATGTTCCAAGGCTTCCTTGTGTGCTGGGATTTAACCCGGACACGTTCAGGACCTGGGACTGAATTCTGTGCCCTGCTAGCTGTTTAGAGTTTGCTGAGAGTGGCCCAGTTAGGCCCACAGGGTACCTCCTGTGGGTTCTTGGGTGATTTCAGATGGGGGCATGGTCTTACCACCTTGGAGCGGTATTCCAAGGCTTCCCTGTGTGCTGGGATTCAGCCCATGCACGTTCAGTGCCCGGGATTCAATTCCAGCCCCTGCTAGCTGCTTGGAGTTCATTGGGTGTGGCTCAGTTAGGCCCAAGGGGACCACCTGTGCATCCTCAGGTGATTTCTGACACAGGGCATGGTCTTACCACCTGGGAGTGGTGTTCCAAGGTTTCCCTGTACACTGGGATTCAACCCATACTCATTCAGGGTCCAGGCTTTGTTACTGTTTTAAAGCAATGAAAAAATAAATATGACAGTGTTGACATATGAACTTTGATTCTCATACTTAAGATATTTTTAATACAATGATAGAAATTATGCTAACTGGGACATGCAATTCCTCACAATGAATGTATTCATTATGTATCACAAACATTGTCTATATTTTCATTCTCCTACTTCTTCCATCCCTAGAGTCCTTTTCCAGCTTCAAAAGATCTACTTCTCTGTTTTCTGTTATCTTTTATTTTACTCCTTGTTTGTAGTTTGGGTTTCTCATGTAAAAGAAATCATGCAATATTTAACCTCCTTTGATTTATCTCATTTAAAATTATGTTCTTAAGGCACATCCATTTTTCTAAAAATGACTCAAATTTATCCTTTTTTATAATTGAGTAGTACTCCACATATAAATATCATAGTTTTAAAATCCAACTGTTGATGGACATATAAGTTGTTTCCAAGATTTAGCAATTGTGAGTTGTGCTGCTATAATATGATTATGCATGTATCACTTTGTCTTAGTTACTTTCCTTTGCTGAGACAAAATATCTGACACCCAAAGTGAAACGGGGAAAGGTTTACTTGGCTCAGTTTATAGTGGTTTCAGCCTATAATTGGGTGCCTCCAAGTTAGGGTGACATAGCAGACAGGCATCACAGGGAAAACTATTCATCATGGGCAGAAGGTAGCAAAGCAAGCAAGAACCCTTAGCAGGCTACTGGCATTGGGACAGTGCCACGTCATTCCGTGGGTTAATCACGTATCCTTAATCGCAGCATCACACACTCTAGATTTAGCGACCTCTGAAAAAGCCCCACCTATGAATACATGAGGCTTTGTGGGGACATCTAGACACAAACCATGCTATACTTGTAATATGATGTTTTTAACTCTTCAGAAAGATACACAGAAGGGAGATAGTGGGTCAAATGGAAATTCTATTTTTAGTTTTTGGAACAATCTCCTTATTGATTCCCATAGTGGTTATGCTAATTTATACTACAGTGTAGAGGAGTTCTTCTCCCCCTAGCCCCTACCTCACCAAGATACATTATTTGAATTCTTGTTGATAGGCTTTCTTTTACCGGAGTAAGATGGAATCTAGTGTTGTTTTCATTTGCATTTCTCTAGGGGCTAGAGATGTTGAACATTTTTTCATGTACTTATTGGTCATTTTCTTCTCAGAAATATCTATTCATTTTGATTAGGTCTTTTACTTTGAAGGATCTATTTTTTGAGTTTTTAAAAAATATATTCTAAATATTGATTGTCTGTCCAAGGAGTACCTGGCAAAGTCGTTTTCTGTTTCTGTATGTTATCTCTTCACTGTGCTGGTGTTTCCTTTGCTGTGCAGAAGCTTTTTAAGTTAAAATGATTCCATTTATTGATTCTTGGTGTTGTTTCTTATGTAATAGGACTTTTGTTCAAAAGCATTTGCCTCTATCTATATCTTCAAGTGATATGTCAATTTTATCTTCTAGCAGATTGTCATTTAGTATCTAGGTCTTTGGTCTTTTTTTTTTTTTTGTGCAAGGTGAGAGGCATATGTCTAGATTTAATCTTCTACATCTGGATAAACCAGTTTTCCCAATAACATTTGTGAAAGACCCTATCTTTTCTTTAGTCTGTGTTTTTGGTTCCTTTGTCAAAGATAGCTGAAAGTTCCTGAGTTTTTTTTTTTTTTAATGTGTCTTCTGTTTGTTGCATTGATCTGCACCATACTATTTTTTTTTAAAAATTACTATAGCTTTGTAATATAATTTGATTTATTAGACTGTAATGTCTCCTGCTTTACTCTTGTTGCCCAAGATTTTTTTTGCTTTTCTAGTTCTTTTCTGGTTCCATATAAATTTTAGGAGTGTTTTTTCTAGTTCTGTGAAAGCATTAGTATTTCCTGGATCTTATTAAATCTCTGTGTCAGTTTTCATAATGTAGTCATTTGGACAGTATTGATTCTGTCTATTGAGGAACATGGAATGGTTTTCTATTTTCTGATGCCCTCTTTAATCTGAATATAATAGTTTTAATTATGCAATCTTTCACTTCATTGTTAGGTTAATTCCTAAGAACTTAATTTATTTTTGAGGCTATTATGAATGTGATTGTTTTCCTAATTTCTTTCTTGGGGTGTTTGTTGTTGGTGTAGAAGGATGCTATTGATTTTTGTGCGTTTATTTTGTGTATTGCTGCTTGGCTAAATTTGTTAGTTCCTTGAGCCTTCTGTGGAGTATTATTTTTGTTTTTAGTCTTCTATGTAAAGGATCATGTCCTCTGTGACTACAGATCATGTCATCTGCAGATAAGGATAATTTGACTTCCTTTCCTTTCCTTTTATTTTTCTTGCCTGGTTGCTGTGGCTAAGATTTTGAATACTGTATTGAACACGAGTAGTGAGAATAGACAACCTTGTGTTGATCCTGATTTTAGAGGAAGAGTTTTCAGTTATTTGCCATTTTGTATGATGTTGGTAGTGAGTTTGCCATAAATGGCTTTTATCAAGTTGAGATAAGGCCTTCTATACCTATTTTCTTCAGGGTTTTTATTATGTATCAGTATTGGTCTGTATCAATTGCTTTTTCAGTATCTATTGAGAGGATCATGTGATTTTTTGACCTTATTTCTATTTGTATGCTGTAATACATTTGTTGATTAAATTGCTGAACCATCCTTGCATCCTTGGGATAAACCTAACTTTGTCTTGATATATGATCTTTTCAAAGATTTGTTGCATTCTGTTTGCCAGATTCTTGTTGAAGATTTTTGAATCTATGTTTATTAAGGAAATTGGCTAGTAGTTTTCTTTTTTGTTAATTCCGTTTTGCAGTTTTGGTATCAGGGTAATGCTAGCTTCAAGCAATGAGTTTGGCAGTACTCTTTGCCTTTACTGGAAGAAGCCACATGACTCTTGCTGGTGATTCCTCAGCTTCTGTTTTCATGCAATGCTGGATCTATGGGTGCTATCTCTTGACTTTTCACAGACCAAAGTTCTTTGCTTTGCTCCAAATGAGAAACCAAGTATGGCTTAGAAATAGATCATTTTCTGGCTTCTTGGTGGGGAGCGGAGGGTGTCAAGCTTCCTTCCCAGGAATCTTTCAGCTCTTGACTGTTGACAAGTGGTGGTTTTTGAGGATGCAGTAGCTGTAAACTAGGATATGTAAATTCTCTTTCCTTTGACATTTCATCCTCCAGGCAGCTAATGTAGATTTAGTCTCAAGGCAACTGTGGTCTTAATTTTTGGCTTGCAGGGTTTCCAGTGTTCTTCCTTTGGACTCCCACCCTTGCAAGTTACAGGGTAACTAGCAGCTTGTGGCAGAGTGACATCAACCTTCAGAGCAGAAGAGATGATGAGACATATTCTTACATGAACGTCTAAAATTCAGTGAGCAACCACAAGAAAACGATATTATCTCATCAAGATAAAGTTGTATAATTCATCAACCACCTGAAATAATGAATGCCTTTATTCTCTAGTCAGGTGTCAGCTTTTCATTTGAACTGTTTCTAGCTTCAGAGTGTTGAGCACAACAGGATGTCTTTCTAGCTCTAGCACCTAGACTAGCACCTGTCACATCATAGATACAGGATTGCTCTTTAGTTTTTTTTTTAATCTAGGTCTTGTTACCTCCTGCCGTGACCATTATAACTTCCATTTATCATCTTGCTCCCAAATCTCTCAACTGTAAGTGCTGAAGTGGATAAAAGTGGATAATTGAAGCTTTTTTTTTTTGCCTTTTTTGTGTGAAAACCGAATCTCCAGGCTTATGAATTGGCAGTTTTAAAAAAAGAGATTATTTCATATTTTTGTGCTTGAAGTTAAACTATATTATATCAAAGAAAGTATTTCTTCCAGGGCTTGCCTTACAAGGTGGTGCTCTAGGGCAGCAAATTTTCAATAGATAACTTTAAATCTGACCTCAGAGTCAAATTGTGTTTCATTACATAATATTCTTGTTACAGTCAGTAAACCATTTATAGGTGAGGCCATTTAAGGTTAACTGGATACTGTGAATTTTCATTCATGCAAGTAGGGCTCATAAAGATTTTCTGCAAGAATTACAACATTGTGCTCTTGAAATGGAATAGGATTTTTCTTTAGTTTACAAGTACTTTTTTTGGGTTTGAGAAATTCATCAGTGTCATAATTGAAAGCATGGAAAAACTGATTTTACTTGGTAAGTGTAGATAATATAGAACAAACATTGTACCTGTTTATCAGTTCTAATGGATTAGTGACAGTTTCTGGGTATGTGCAGTTTTATGTATGATTTTCTTACTTAATAGCGTGAGTTTTAAAAGCCATACCAGAAACAAAGCCTCCAGTACAGAAGATCTGCTTTATTTTTAATAGTTACACTAATTGCCTCTCATTACATAACAATTTACTTTAAGAATTATTTCTGAGATTTCCTTAGATGTATCTTTAAGACTAGAGCTCTTACAAAGGGTCTTATCAGTGTTTAAAGTGCTTGAAATGTCCTGAAGGTTTCCTAGAGTCTCTATAGCAATCTATTCAGTACTTAATTTTTTCTTTAATCTTCTTTCTTCTAGGGACCAGATCCAACATGGATTAAAATTTTTGATGCACTCTATTACTGTTTATTTTTCATTTAATTTACCACTTTCTAAAACTTGCAATGCTGATGTACAGTTTTTTAAAACATTAAAAGTAAATAAAATTATCTACTATGCATAATGATATCTTGCTATGTGTTTGTGTTGTAGAATAACTATGTCAAGTTCATTAATAAGTCCATTGTCTTACAAAGTTCATTCTTTTGTGTGTGTTTGCATAGCACGCCTATGTGTGTATGTTGTAAAAACCTTTAAAATCTATTCTCTTAGCAATTTAATACTCAATATCAATTTATAATTCATCCTCCTAAAGTACATATTTATGAGGTGATGTTAAATCATCATACTTTACTGGAGATATCTTTGTTGGTCTTAATATAACTTGTTATGTTCATATCAAAACAATAACTCAAAATGTAACACAAATCTTTTATGAGTTTGGCTGCTTAAAAAGTAGTTACAACTCACAACAGATCTACCCTTTATTTTAGTAAAAGTTAGGGGTTTTTTTGTTTTGTTTTGTTTTTTTTGAGACAGGGTCTCCCTATGTAGGCTGGCCTGGAACTCAGTTTGTAATTCTGGCTGACCTCAAACTCGTGAGTCTCTCAAGTGCTAGATTACAGCTGTGGGCCACCATGCCTGGCAAAAGTATAATTTCAAACATAGGGCTTTTACTAGTTATTTTTAATATTACACATCAAATATATGCTTGCTACAACAAAGAAAAACCTAAAAACTATTAAAAAAAAATCTCTTGACTCGTTATTCCCAGTCCTACTCCAGCCCTGCAAATATTGATCCAGGTAAATACAAAAGAGATTGAGAGCAGCAAACATGCAATATCAGACACAGTATCAGCAGACAAAAAGAGATATCTTCGTGACATCATAGATGAGCTCAAAACTGAAATATTAATTCAAGTAAAGCAAGATATAAGAAGATTAATAAAAGAAATGCTAAGCATCTCTCAAGAAGACACAGATGGAAGAATGGAGGAACACAAAAAAAGGAGAGAAATGTTCCATGAAGAATATAAAGAAAACCTAGAATACATGAAATAGATTCAAAGAGATTATCAGGAAATTAAAAACTCCATTGAAAGCTGGCAAAACTGCTTGAAAAAAACTAAGGATAGACTATGAAAACTTGAAGACAAGTTTGCAGTGTGTGATCATGAAAGGAAAGATCCCTTAAAAATAACAAGGAAACAGGCAGTAACAGTACAAAGGCTAGAAGATGACAAGAGGATTTATAACTTAAGAATAAAAAATGTGAATGAAGAAGCAGGGACAAATACAAATGAAATAAAAAGGCTATTCACAGAAATAATTAAGGAAAACTTCCCAAGCATAGGAAAAGGAAATGATATTCAGATGTATGAGGCATACAGAACTCCAGCCACCTACAATCAAAACAGAGCTACATCCAGACATATAATAATCAAGATCCCAGAAATTCAATACAAGAATAGAATATTAAAAGTCATCAGAGAAAAGAAACAGATCACCTGTAAAGGAAAACCCATCAAAATCACAGCAGATTGATATACCTCACAGATCTAGAGAAAACACTACTAAAATTCATTTGGAAACAGAAGAGGCCTAGAATAGCAAAGGCAATTCTAGGCAATGAAAGCAAGTCAGGAGGCATCTCAATTCCTGACTTGAAACAGTACTATAAAGCCACAGTGATCAAATCAGCTTGGTACTGGCAAAGAAATAGACCTGAGGATCAATGGAACAGATTAGAAGATGCAAGCACAACTACAAAGACACTCAGCCACCTGATATTTGACAAAGGGGCTAAATGTGTCCACTGGAAGAAGGATAGTCTCTCTAATAAATGGTGTTGGAAAAATTGGCTCTCCACATGCCAAAGACTGAAACTAGATCCATGCCTATCACCATGCACAAAACTAAAGTCTAAATGGATCAAAGACCTCAATATTAAAACAGAAACACTAAATCTACCTGAAGACAAGGTGGGTTGAAGTCTTGGAGACATAGGGGTAGGCAGAGAGTTCATGAACAAAACGCAAACTGCATGGGAAACACTTTAAAGAATCAACAAATGGGATCTCACATTATTGAAAAGTTTCTGCACTTCAAAGGAAATCTTCAACAGAGTGAAAAGAAAACCAACAGAGTGGGAAAGAATTTTAACCAGAAAACCCTCAGACAAAGGGCTTGTGTCCAGAATATATAAAGAATTGAAAAACATCAAGCCTCCCAAATTCAAACACCCTCTCCAAAAATGGGCATCTGAGATGAACACACAGTTCTCAGAGAAAGATATATGAATGGCAAATAAATACATGAAGAAATGTTCACCATCACTGATCATTTGAGAAATGCAAATTAAAACAGCATTGAGATTCCACCTTACTCTGAAAAGAATAGCTGCCATCAAGAAATCAACTGATAACAAATGTTGGCAAGGCTGCAGGGAAAAAGGAACACTGCTCCAGTATTGGTGGGAATGTAGACTGGTGCAACCATTATGGAAATCCATATGGAGAATTCTCAGAAGACTAGGATTGGAAGCCCCATTCAATCCAGCTATTCCCCTCCTTGGTATTTTCCCCAAAGAACTGAAAGTTTCATATCACAGTGATATATGTGCACCCATGTTCATAGCTGCACAATTTGTGATAGCTAAATCCTGGAAATAAGCAAGATGCCCATCAACTGCAGAGTGGATGAAAAAGATGTGGCATTTTTATACAATGGAATATTACTCAGCTATAAAAAAGGATGATCTTGAGACCTTCATAGGCAAATGGAGACAACTTGAGACTATCCTCATTAGTGAAATAAATAAAACTCATATTTATAAATATCATATTGTGTCTCTAGTGTAAAAAGTAAATGAGAACTACAAGTGTAATAAAACCAAAATGTGTAATTGCTATTGTAAAAAAGAGAGGAAAAGAAAGTGCTCTAAGGGATATAACTGCATGTATGTTTGAGTGTGTAAAATAGATGACCATATTGCTGAGTCTTTGTTGGATCTTTGAGCAGAACTGTTTGTAGTCTGACTGTTTGAATATTTACTATGTACCCTTCAACTTTGTAACTTGAACAACTACATCCAGGATGACAGTATGTAATTTATAAATTACTGATTTCTTAATGGGGCTTTTTCTCATTTTCCTTTTTCTTTCTTTCTGTTAGAATTCTGTATTGTTGCTACCCTTTTTTCTGTTTTGCTTTTTTTTCCTTCTCTTTAAATAAAATTTTAAAAATGTATATTGCTATTGTAAAAAAAAAGAGGAAATAGGAAGTGCTATAAAAGATATATCTGCATGTATGTTTAGGTGTGTGGGATTGATAACCATATTTTTAGGTTCTTGTTGGACTGTTGAATAGATCTGTTTGCACTCTCACTGCTTGAGTGTCCACTTTGTGTGCTTTAATTTTGTAAAGCAAAATTGAATAACTATTTCTAAAAGAACAATATGTAATTTATCAACTAGTGATTTCTTACTGTTTATCTTCTTTTCTTGAAATTCTGTAATGTTTCTACCTTTTTCCTGTTTTTTTTTTCTCTTAAAAAAAATCACAGCAGACATCTTGACACAGACCATCAACTCAAGAAGAGCTTGGAGCGAAGTATTCCAAGCCCTGAAAGAAAATAACCTCCAACCCAGATTGATGTACCCTGTAAAACTGGCACTAGAAATTAATGGAGAAACAAGATGCTTCCATGACAAAGAGGAACTGGGGGAATTCATGACCACAAATTCAACCCTATGGAGAATACTGAACAACATTCTAGAGAGAGGAAAAAAAATGCCAGGATTTCAGGAACAGTAGCCTCAATGAATGGGGCAGGCAGTAGAATGAAGGAGAGAAGTAGACAACCAATGGCAGAAAAATAGCATAGCAGAAATGAGGCGGAGAAGGTTGGCTATAATCTCTAACATAGATGGCCTTGATACACTAAAAAAAAGGAAACACAGGCAGAGTAGATCAGGAGGTATGATCCATTAAGATGCTCTATATAGGAAATATAATTAACCTGAAAAAGGGTTTATGGACCAAAAATCAAATATGAGAAAACAGTGCTCTATGTGACAGGGAACCAGAGAGAAATAGGGGCAACTCGACCAGCACCTGCAGATAGGATGGAAAGACAAGATGCTTATGTGCACTAGAGAACTACTCAACTATAACAAAGGAAAACCTTGAGGCTTTAGTAAATAAAGAAATACAACTTGAGATCAAGTCCAGGAGTGAGAAGGTTCAGAACCAGTTAGATAAATAGCAGGTTGGCCCCCCCCATCTAAAGACTGAGGGAGTTGGTGAGACCCAAAATGTACAGTGCACCATGTGGGAGTGAAAGGGGAGGAATAGTCTAAAAAAAGAAGGCAGAGGATATTGTTAATAGTGTATCAGGATTTAAAACCCACATTACTCTCACTGTTTAGATGGATTATATTCTGTTCTAGTTTGTCTAATTGTACTAGATTTGAGAGCACAGACAGCTATCCCCAAAATAGCAGGATATATAGTACAGTAGTCATCCTTAATTTCCTATTAACTTAATCTGTAGCCCTGTATAACTTACACTGTCTTATTATGACAGATCTTATTTCAGTCTGGTTTGTTAGATTGCTGGTTTGTATTGACAGATTTTGTTTGAATCTGTTATGATTGATAGTATCAAGTCTAAGAGTATAAGCTACTAAACTGAAGATGATAAGATTCACTAGAACACCCATTCTGGTTTATTACCTGCTTTTGAAGTCTTACACTGTGTACAATGTTTCATTTTTATTAATATCGTTATGTACTGCTATATGCAATTATACTATGCCTGATATTATAGACAATTCTATTGAAGATAACAAGAGACACCACAGTAACCATTGTAGATCATCTTGTATTGTGGTTTATATGACTTTTTTGCTTCATGTTTTTCTAGGAATTTATTTTGTTTTGTCTTGCTTTTTTTGTTTTTCCCTCTAATACAGAAAAGATAAAAATACATGTAGAGACTCATGCATGTGTAGAACTTATAAACAGTTTATGAGAACTGATTATATAACATATGGTGAAATGAACAACCATTTTGAGGAACAAGAGACATTATAGTACCCAGTGGTAATTCTACAGTGTCATGATGTAAAATCCAACAATACTATTATTTTTTGTTCAGAGTGATTTTAGCCTGTTTTGTTTTGTTTAATTTCAACAAACGTGAAGGTATGGACAGCTATTTTGAAGAGAATGAGACATACTATGACAGCCATTGTTGACATTGTTGAGCCATTGTCTGGTCTTGAAGAAGACCTAAAACTCCTTCCTCATCCTTTTTGGGTCAGTTTTATACTCTGTTGTTTTGTATGAACTCTCTGTTGTGGAGATATAGACAACTATTTGGAAAAATACAAGAGATAATATGATAGTGAAGATCTCTGGTTGCCTTGCTTTCAAATTTATGTCTCTTACATTGCTTTCTTATGTTCTGTTTTGTTGTGTTTAATTTTACCCTCTTTAAAATACAAATTAAAAAAAATCAAGAGTACAGATTAAGTAAATTTTTCCCTTTCTAAAGTTTACTTGTTCCCCTGACTCCTTTTCCATAGCCTGGGAATCATTAGTTTGCTTTATAGATTTATTTGGATTTTTTAGAATTTTATATAAGTGGTATCACTATATAATGATTTTGATTGCTTCCAAACTTAGCATAATTATTATTTTGCTGAGTAGTATCTTACTGAATGGTTATATTAAAATTTGTTTATTCACCAGTTGAACATTTCCATCATTATCATTTTGTACTCTGAACGTCATGTGCAAGTCTTTTTAATGAACATTTGCTTTGTTTTTCATGTGTACACATGGTCAGGTATAGTCACAGCACTAACCCCATTTCTCTGGTACCAAATTTTGCCTGGGTTACTTTTGTCTTGTTGCTGGAACAAAATACCTGACACCCAAAATTAAGGAAGGAAAGGTTTATTTAACACACAATTTGTAGAGGTTTTTGTCCATAGTCAGCTGGTTCCAAGGCAGGGTGGCATGGCACATGGGCAGCACTTCAAGGCAGCAGAAGACAGCTAAGCAACAAGAGCAAAAATGGGGGAAGAGAAGCCTCTTTTCTTCCTCATATTTTAAGTGCCTCAGGTGAGTGATCACTCATACCATCTCCATGCTTTCCTCTTTCACAGGCTAAAGATGTTTACAAAGTAAGGACCATGGCCCCTGCTAAGCCTCTTAGTTAAATTTCTGACCCAAGACACTGCCATTTTGTTTTCCAAAATGATTATACCATTTTACATTTCCAATAGCAATGCACCACAGTGTTTCTCCACATTTTTTTTATTTTCAAGAAAGAAAAGGATGTAAACATAATAATGAAACTGAGTTTCAAAGCAAGTCATTTGGATGGTTAAAATTGTTGATACATTATTTATTGTCTTTGTAGCTGCTGTTCAGCTGTAGGTATTATATCTTGTCCAAACAATGTTAGCACAAAAATTTCTTTTCAAGGAACTAAGAAGCTAGCTGTATAACTACCTTAACTATTTTGTATATACATATATTTTTTCATTTTCTCTTTCTTCCTTTCCATTTTCCCCACCACAGTTTGTCTTTTCTTTTGAACAGTTTCTTCCCAATTTATAATATCTATTGTATATTTCATTCTATTTACTTGTTCAGTTTTTTCACATTAGTAAGACAGTACAATGTTTACACATTTTGGTCTGATTAATTTCACTAATTAGTATGGTCTGCAGTTGCATCCATTAACCTAAAAAGTCTCAAGTTTATCCTTTTAATAGCCGAGTAATATTCCACCACATAAAAACACCATATCTTTTTAATCCATTCCTCAGTTGGGCATTTGGGTTTTTTCCAAGATTTAGCTATTACAAATTGTACTGTTACAGACATGAGTGCACATGTATCGCTGTGATATAATGTTTTTAATTCTTCTGGGAAGAGGTCCAGAAAGGGAATAGCTGGTTCAAATGGTCCCTCTCATCCTATTTTTAAATGTTCATTATCACTTCTATAATATAGTTTTGGAAACATTAACCAGAGCTATTAGACAAGAGAAAAAAATTAAAAGGAATAAAGATAGGAAAATAAGTTATTTACTTGTAAATGACATGATACTCTATACAGAACACTCCCAAAACTGTCAAAACACTTGTAGATTTAATATCCAAATTCAGTAATGTAGCAGGATACAAAATCAGTACTCAAAAGTAAATAACATTCCTGTACACAAACAACAAACTCACTGAGGGAGAAATTAGAGAAAGAACCCTTCACTATAGCATCAAAAAATTGAAATTCCTAGAAATTGATCTAATGAAAATGGGAAAGATCTGTACAGTGAAAATTACAGTACCCTAAAAAAGGAGACTGAAGAAAATATCACAAAATGGAAAGACATCCAATGCTCATGTATAAGAAAAACCAACATTGTGAAAATGGCCATACTCCTAAAATTGCTGTACAGATTTAATGCAATCCAAATCAAAATACCATTAACATACTTTACATATCTAGGGAAAACATTTCCTAAAATTCATTTGGAACCAGAAAAGACCTAGAATAGCAAAAGCAATGCTGAGGAACAAAGGCAAGTCATGAGGCACCACAATTCCTCACTTGAAATTATACTACAAAGCTACTGTGCTAAAATCAGCCTGGTACTGGCAAACAAAACAAACCAAACTAAAACAAAAAACAGACCTGAAGGTCTTGGAGCAGATTAAAAGATTCAGACACAACTACAAAGTCACTCAGCCACCTTATGTTTGACAAAGGTGCCAGACATGTCCACTGGAAGAAAGATAGTCTCTTTAATAAATGGTGCTGGAAAAACTGGCTCTGCACATGCTGAAGACTGAAACTAGACCCATGGACAAAAGTAAAATCTAAATGTATCAAAGATCTAAATATTAAAACAGAAGCACTAAATCTATGAGAAGAGAAAACAGGCAGAAATTTCAGACATGTGTAGGCAGAGACTTCATGAGTAAAACCCAGACTGCTAGGGAAATATTACAAAGAACCAATAACTAGGATTTCACCTAATTAAAAGCTTTTGCACAACAAAGGAAATCACCAACAGAGAAAAACAACCCATAAAGTGGGAAAAAATTATAGCTAATCATCCCACAGAAAAAGGACTTATATCTAGAACATATAAGGACTTAAAAAAAAATTAGACCCCCCCCCCAAATTTGAAAACCGAGTCTATAAATGAGCATTTGGGATGGATATGCACTTCTCAGGTGAAGAACTAAAAATAGCAAATAAATACATGAAAAAATGTTCTACATCATTTATCATTTGAGTGATGCAAATTTAAATAGCACTGAGATTCCATCTCATGCCAGAAAGAATGGCTATCATCAAAAAAATCAACCAATAACAAATGCTGGAGGGGTTATGGGGAAACAGGAACAGTTTTCCACTGTGGGTGGGAATGTAGACTGGTGCCTTCACTGTGGAAATCAGTGTGGAGATTTCTCCACATTCTTGCCACCTTTTGTTATGGTCAGTCTTTTGAAGTTTAACTGTTCTGAGTGCCTCATAGTGATTTTAATTTGCATTTCTCAGTGACTAATTGTTAAGCTTCCGGTTATGGGCTTTTGTGTTATCTTTGTGTCTTTGGGGAGGTATTTGTTCAAACATTTTTGTGACATGTTTTGAGGGAGTAGTATTTGTGATTTTTTTGGACTTGCTATTTCCTTTTTTGTTTTTCTATTTCTTTATGTAGTCTGTGTGTCGGGGATAAACCTTCCTTGGTTATGTTGTATAATCTTTTAGATGTATTGTTGAATTGAGTTTGCTGCTGTTTTTTTTTTTTAAATTTTTAAAATTTAAATGGAAAAACAAAAAGGATAGAAATATTACAGAATTTCAAAAAAAAGATAAACAGTAGGAAATCACTAGTTGATAAATTACATATTGTTCTTTTAGAAATAGTTGCTCAAGTTACAAAAGTAAAGCACACAAAGTGGACACTCAAGCAGTGAGACTGCAAACAGGTCTGCTCAAAAATCCAAGAAGAAATATGGTTATCAATTCTACACACTTAAATATACATGCAGTTATATCTTTTTTTAAAATTACATATTGTCCTCTTAGAAATAGTATTTCAAGTTACAAAATTAAAGCATACAAGGTAGATATTCAAACAGTGAGAGTGTAAACAGCTGTGCATACATGAATCTCTACATGTATTTCTATCCTTTCTGTATTAGAGGGAAAAACAAAACTTAGCAAGAGTGGATATTCTAGTGAATCTTGTCATCTTAAGTGCAGTTGCCTATACTCTCAGACTTGATATTATCAATCATAACTGCTTTGAATAAAATCTATCCATACAAAACAGCTATCTAACAAACCAGATTCAATTATGATCAGTCATGGTAAAACAGTGTAGGTTTTACAGAGCTTTAGATTAAGTTAATAGGAAATTAAGGATGATACTATATCCTGTTATTTTTGAGATTACTGTCTGTGCCCTCAAATCTAGTACAGGTAGAATGACTGGAACAGAATATAATACATCTAAGCAGAGTAGTGTGAGTAATGTGGGTTTTAAATCCTGGTGCACTGTTAACAATATAGTGTATCAAGGTCATCTATGTTGGAGATTCTAGCTTTATCCTTCTCTGCCTCATCTCTGCTATGCTATTTTTCTGCCTTTGTCTACTTTTCTCCACTCTACTCTGCCCCATTCATTGAGGCCTTTCTGCCACTGTTCCTAAAACCCTGGTATTTTTTTTCTCTCTCTCTAGAATGTCCTTCAGTATCCTTGGTAGGGTTGGAGTGGTGGTCACAGACTGCCCCAGTTCCTCTTTGTCATGGAAGCATCTTGTTTCTCCATTAATTTCTAGTGACAGTTTTGCAGGATACATCAATCTGGGCTGGAGGTTATTTTCTTTCAGGGCTTGGAATACTTCGCTCCAAGCTCTTCTTGATCTGATGGTCTGTGTCGAGGAGTTAGCCATGATCCTGATAGGCTTTCCTTTATAGGTAATCTGTTTCTTTTCTCTGATGGCTTTTAACATTCTGTTTTTATATTGAATTTCTGGTATCTTGATTATTATATGTCTGGGTGTAGATCTGTTTTGGTTGTAGGTGGCTGGAGTTCTGTATGCCTCACATAACCGAATGTCATTTTCTTTTCCCATGCTTGGGAAGTTTTCCTTAATTATTTCCATGAATAGCCTTTGTAATTAGTCTGTATGTATTCCTGCTTCTTCGTTCATGTTTCTTATTCTTAAATTGTAGATTCTCTTGTCATCTTCTAGCCTTTGTAAACTGCCTGTTTCCTTGTTATTTTTAAGAGATCTTTCCTTTCATGGTCACACATTGCAAACTTGTCTTCAAGCTTTGATAGTCTATCCTTAGTTTCTTTTAAGGAGTTTTGCCAGCTTTCAATGGAGTTTTTAATTTCCTGGTAGTCTCTTTGAATCTGCTTCATGTATTCTATATTTTCTTTATATCCTTTATCGAATGTTTCTCTCCTCTTTTTGTGTTTCTCCCTTCTTCCATCTGTATCTTCCTGAGAGATGTTTCCTGAGAGCATTTCTTTTATTACTTTACTCATATCTTGCTTTACCTGATTTAATATTTCAATTTTGAGCTCGTCTACAAGGTCCCGAAGATATCTCTTAATGTCCATTGATGCCATGTCTGATGTTGCGTGTTCGCTGCCCCCAGTCTCCCTTGTTTTTCTCTCTCCTGGATCACTGCTCTCAGGGTTCTGGGCTGGAAGCCTCCTCTTGCCTCTCTCTCTTGTCATGGTCCTGGCTTCCTCCATACAGGTTACAGTGCAGGTCCCAGCCCCCTTCCGTGTTGGTCTGAAGCATGCTGGTGAGGGACTTTTGCCCTCTCCTAACTGCTCTTGTCACTGAGGTGTAGCAGCAGCTGCGTGTGCCTGCCCCTCCCCACCGGGCCAGCCAAACTTAAGGTGCCTTCACCTAGTTAGTGCGTGCTAACCACTAGATTGATTTAGGGAATCAATTTGGGATGACTCATTGGGTCCTGGCCAGGGGCACGGCCCAGTCCAAGCAAATCCCTCGAATCTGCTCTGGGGAGGGAGGAACCAACTGAAGTCACTGTCGCTCCCAGTTCAGGCTCCTCCTGCCTGATTCCAACATGTCACCTATTTGGTCGTGCCCTTCCTGTGGGGGCCGTCTCATTTCCAGCACTGACCGTGGATTAATGAAAGTCCCTTTGCCAGTTCTGCTCTCCTTTGGGCTCACCAACCCCCGACTTCAGCACTGCTGTGATTCCTGTGAGTGGCAGCGGGAACGAGTTTGGGCAGCTCTGCCAGCTGGTGCGGATTCAAGCTGGCACAAATTCAGGCAGGTGCAAACTTGGCAGGTCGCTGCGAAAACACTGTGTCCCATAATTTTTAGCTGTTTCAGTTGTAGTCCCGATGTATTTGACGAGCTTTTTACATTTTAATTTCTCCCTGTGTCAAGAGGATCCATCTCCCTCTGTCTGGATCTCTCCAGGGTAATTTATTCTGGCATATGAGTTGTTTCTCCCAGGAGGCTTTGTATTTTGTTGCTGACTGATCGGCCATCTTTCTGCTGCTGTTTTATTGAGGATATTGTAATAATCTTCATCAGATAATTTGAGTTCAGTTTTTTTTTCTTGTGTTGTTTTTAGCTTAGACGTTAAGTTATGCTTACTTCATAAAATGTGTTTTGAAGTATGCCTTCTAGCTTGCTATTTTGAAAAAGTTCATGAAGTATCAGCATTAATTCTTTTAAGATTTGGGAGAATTAAGGTATGAAATCATCTGGTTCTGAGCTTTTCTTTTTGGGGGAAAGTTTAGCTACTTCAGTGTCTTGTTATTGATTAGTCAGGCTGTTTTTTATTGATTCAGACTTGAGAGATTGTATTTCTCTGAGAACTATTTCCTCTAGATCATACAATTTTTTGTCATATAAATATTTACAGTAGTTCCATATTATTCCTTTTCTTTTCTGAGGTGTGTTTTATAATATATTTGTTTTGATTTTTAAATTTTATTTCTTGGTCTCAATGTCTCTCTCTGTTTTTCCCTCTTTCCCTTTTTCCCATATTTATACAAGGTAGGGGTTTTTCTGATGTTTATTTTTTAAAACAAATTAAGTTTCATTCATTCTTTCTGTGTTTTTTTTTTGTTCTCTATTTGATTTATTTCTGTCTGATTTGTATTATTTCTTTCGTTTTGCTATCTTTGAGTTCAGCTTGTTGTTTTCTAGTTCCTTATACCATGTTAGACAATCTACTTGAGATCATTACTTTTTTTTTAACATACACGTTCTTTTTCATAAATGTCCTCTTAAGAGCATCATTATGAAGTTCCCATCGGTTTTAGTGTATTATGTTTCTATTGCTGGTTGTCTCAAGTACTTAAAAATTTTGTTTGATTTTTTTTTTCTTTGATTGACCTGTTGGTTTTTCTAGCATGTGTTTAATATCTGCAACTTTGTTACTTTTCCAAAATTCCTGTTGGACTTCTAATTGCATACCATTCTAGACTAAACTGACACTTGTTATGGTTTCTGTTTTTAAAAATTTCTTGAGACTTATTTTTGGCCTCCCATATGGTTTGTCTTGTACAATGCTTCATGCATGCTAGAGGCAAAATGGATATTCTGCTGCTTTTTGGTGTTCTGTATATGTTTGTCAAGTCCATTTTTCAAATACACACTTTAATTCCAGTATTTCTTATTAATTTTATGTCAGGCTGATCGATCCATTGTTGAAAATATTATGTAGAAATCTCTTATTATTTTATTACAATCTATTTCTCTGTTTATGTTCATTAATATTTGCTTTATGCAAAAATGTTGCTCCAGTGTTGAATGAATGTATATTTATGAATGCATGTCCTCTTGGTGAATTGACCCCCTTATTTTTAAATAATGAACTTCTGTGTCTTGTGATGCTTGTTTATTTGAAGTCTATTTTATCAGGTATCAGTGTAACTACCCTTGTTCTTCTTCATTACCATTTGTATAGAATATGTTTTTCATCTCTTCACTTTTGGTCTATGTGTCTTTCTGACATAGTCAAAGAGTTTGGACTTCTAGTTTCTTTTAAAATATATTTTAATGTATAATTTACATCTTTTTATATTGTGTTTACATTAAAAACTTATTTTAGCTTTACTTATTTTTCATTGTTTGCTTTCATATTGGAATATATGTTTATGCTTCACCATTATGATATTGTAATAATCTGGTTTTGATTATTACATTGATTTACATCTACCAATGATTTTTTTGAGCTTATGTACATATTTTGTTTCTTTTTGATGAACAACTTTATACATTCCATGTAATACAGCTCTACTGGTAATGAATTTCCTTAGGTTTTGCTTGTGTATGGGGAACTATTTCTCTTTTATTTCTTTTTTAAAAAAACTTTTAAAAGAGAATAAAACCCCCCAAAAACCCAAACAAACAACAACAACCAGAACAAAGCCAATCAAAACAAAACAATGAAAGTGATATATGATAATAGTAAAGTGCAACAGGATAGTAATATATCAGCAATGGCCACCATAATGTAACTTGATATCTTCAAAATAGCTGCCCATGACATCAGACATAATAAATTTAAACAAAATAAAATAGAATAAAACCTAACAAAACAAAACAATGAAAATGATATAGAACTTCAAAACAAGATAACAGTAAATTAACAATGGCTACCACCTTTCCTTTTTTAGACTTTTCTTCCCCTTTCACTTTCACAATATCTGTTGTGCATTTTGGATCCCACTTACTCCTTCAGTTTTTTATAGTAGGGAGGATACATGATGTTCACCAATGTAAGTTCAAACTATTTCACCTGTGAGAATGATCTCACGTTGCATTCATTAACCTACAATAGCCTTGAGATTATCTTTCTTTATAGCTGAGTAGCTTTCCATTGCATAAAAATACTGTATCTTCCTTATCCATTCTGCAATTGATGGGCAAGCTACCCCTGCTTTTTTTTTTCTGTCACATGGAGCATTGTTTTTTCTTGTTTGACATTCAGTCTATTAATTTCCTTTCAAGTTAAATGTGTTTCTTGTATATGCAGATTGATGGATCTTGTTTTTTGATCCACTCTACCTGTGTTTGTTATTATTGATGAGCTGAGACTGCCTACATTAGTGGTTATGACCAACATGCACTGGCTAGTATCTGCTATGCTATTTTCCTGCTATTGGCTCCCTGCTTTTCCCCTCTGTTCAATTGCCTGCCCTGTGATCTCCCCCTGCTGCTGTTCTTGGAACCATGGTCATCTTTATCTTTATAGAATATTCTTCATTACTCTTTGTAGAGTTGTTTTGGTGGTCATGAATTCCTTCAGTTGTTCTTTGTCATGGACGTATCTTATTTCTCCATTAATTTTGAAAGATAGTTTTTCAGGGTACATCAATCTGGGTTGGAAGTTGTTTTCTTTCAGGACTTGAAATACTTCACTCCAACTTCTTCTTGACTTAATGGTTTGTGCTGAGAAGTTTGTCGTGATTCTGATGGGTTTTCCAATATAAGTGGTCTGTTTCTTTTTTCTAACAGCCTTTAATATTCTGTTCTTATGCTGAACTTCTGGGATCTTGATTATTATATGTCTGGCTATAGGTTTGTTTTGGTTATGGCTAGCTGAGTTTTATATACCTCACTTATCTGACTGTCAGGTCCTTTCCTATGCTTGGAAAGTTTTCTGCTATTACTTCTGTAAATAGTCTTTTTATGTCATTTGTGTTGACTCCTGCTTTTTCACTGACATATCTGTCATTCTTAAATTATTTTTCTTTGCATCATCTTGCATCCATTGAATTGTTGTTTCCTGGTTCCTTGTTATTTTTAAGAGATTTTTCCTTTTATGATCACTAGCTGCCATGCTGTCTTCAAGGTCTGAAAGTCTGTCTTCAGTTTCTTTTAGCAGTTTTGCCAGATTTCAATGGAATTTTTAATTTCCTGGATATTTCTTTGAATCTGCATTGCAATTTTTCCCTATCTTGTTCATTCAAGTTTTCCTTCATTTTCCTATTCTCCTCTTTTTAAAAAAATCCATGTCTTCTTTAGATAACCCTTTTATTATGTTTGTTATTTCTTCTTTTACCTTAGATATTATTTCTGATCTGATTTCTTTTACAGCCTCATGAAGTTGCTTCTTTACTTCTATTGCCATCATCCCAAAAGTTTCAGGTGTGTAACTTCTGATTTCTTCCATGTTTATGTCTCTTGGGCTTGTTCTGTATGGGCTGAAAGCCAGAGATTGCCTTTTGTTCCTTTGTCTTGACATTTTGCTGGCTTCCTCCAGATGAGCTAGTTCCTAGGTACTTTCTGTGTTGTCTGCCTTTGCAGTGTAGGGGAATGGGCCAGGTACCTGAGTTTCTCCAAACCCAGGTTCCTGGGGAGGTGGTGGGGAATGGTGCTAGCTTCTCCAGACCCTTGCACCTACACTGAGGAGGCTTCCCTGCTGGCCAGTGGGCATCTAGGGGTGGGGCTGACTGCTGCTTCTCCCAGCCTGTGCTGGTTACCTGTGGGAAGCACCCTTCCTTTATTTCTGAAGGGTGACTTTGTTGGGCATAGTATTTTTATCTGGCAGTGTTTTTCCTTCAACACCTATGATCCCTTTTTCTCTTTAAGGTTTATGCTTAGTAATTCAATAGTAGTTCAGTGAATATACCTTTCTAAGTGATTTGATGCTAAAATTCTGTCTTTGATAACTAATTCTAATGTGCCTCAGAGAGAAGCTCTTAGGTTGAATTTATCTATGAGTCTTTGAGTTTCATGGCTTTGACAATCCACTTTCAAGACTTGGGCCATTTTCAGCAACCATTTTATTAAATATGTTTTCTGCCCTTTTATATCTCCTGTGAAACTCCTATACAATATTTGCTTAATGTTGTCCTGTAAGAACTGTTTTATTTTCTTTACTTCTATTTTCATTCCATCCCCCATTATTTAGTAATTTCAAAGTCCTGTCTCCAAATTCTCAGGTTTTCTGCTTTCTATAGTCTTTTATTAACGACCTGTGTATGTATTTTATATCATAGAAAAATCAGCAGCAGCATTTCTTTTTTGTGATGTCTATCTCTTCCTTGAATTTCTTAGATCATGACTTGTTTTCCCCAGTTTCATTGTCTGTGTTTTATTGTATCTCATTGAGTTTCCTTAACATTTATTTTTGGCAGGTTGTAAATAACCATTTTTTTTGTAATTGATTAGTGTGCGCGTATTATATTCCATTGGTGGTGTAATGCTTCCTTGCTCTTTCATGTTTCTTGTCTTCCTGCATTGTTTTTTGAGTATCTAGGAGAGCAATCATAGGGGAAAACTTTCACCTTTAGATGGGCATGAAGTTGTTGGTTAGGGTAGGATTCAGTACTTTTGGTTCTGGCTGCATACAATGATATAATCTCCATGCAGCTTCTTCAGTTGTGATTGTATCAGTGATGACTATGGTACCTCAGTGGTCTAGTCTACTACAAATTGTGGCAGTAACAGTGGCACTATAGGGAAATAGAGGACTCAGTGGCAAGGGCATTTGAGATCCTCCTGTTTTTGTCTTTTCAACCATAGAAAATCTTATTTAAAGAAATATCTCTGGGTGTCACGTCTGACATTGCACCCAGGAAGTAATTGTGGCAGTGGGACACAGGGGATTAGTGTTGTGGAGCCAGGGTCCTGGCCTCAATCTCTTGTGAACTATAGCACTGGAGCCTGAAACATTGGTCCATTCTCAAATACATGAGTAGATATCCTTCTTCCACAAAGTAGTGGTCTATTTTTCTGATTCACATTCTAGCAACTCAGATCCCAAATGCATGAGGTAGCTGTGGTTTTGACCATGTGGGGAAGGGCACAGCACTGTCATGTCCCTGAGGAAGATGGGGTACTCAAGAGGGTGTACTTGTTATTTGGGACCTAGAACCAATAGGACACATTGGCATCTTGTGTAAGTCTTGGCAGATAAGGTACAATGGAGTGATGACCATAGACCTTGAAGTAGTGGAACTAGCAGTAAACTTGGCATTGCACAATGATACAGCAGTACTGGTTACAACAGTAGCAAGGACCCAAGAATGGCAAGGCATGGCTATGGCTTGAGCCCTGGTAAATGAAGAGTAATGCGGTGAGACTTCAGTCCATGAGAAAGTGTTTATTCCAGTTTCAAAAAGGTAGGATCCTGTGGCTATTCAGCCTGGAGGGTGTGGTGTCACAACTCATCCAATGCTCTTGATTTCCTACAGTATAAGGTACTGCTGCATCAGCTCATACCTAAAAAGCACGATTACACAGGTCAGAGGAAGTAGTGGTTCACCAGGTGCTAGGGTACTCTGTCAGCTATAGCTGAAGGAGGCTCAGCTTCCCTGGTATTCCAGAAGGCTCAGGGAGCAAGGCCCCTTGTTGGCCTAGGCACAAAGGGGTGAAGCTTCTTTGTTTGTTCAAGGCTCTAGTTCCCTGGAGGTGGGGTGCCACTTAAGATTGGGTTCTGAGGGGCAGTATGGACCAATTTTTGGGTTGGAACATGGTATGGCACCAAGGAAGCTTATCCTGATAGGGTAGAGTACAGTGGTAGCTGATTTATGAATGGTGGGCTCCTGGGTAGAATCAATATAGTTCCATCAAAGCCACTCAAGTGTAGAGGAATGCAGTGATTACTTGTTCTTGAAGCAAAAGATATTCTAACTAGGCTTCTGGTTCCATAATGGCACAGTGCAGTAGCAGCTTGAGCCAGAGAGGTAGGGGTGGATTGGGGTAGGTATTGGTTGGTTTCTTTTGTGAGGTTAGTAGAACAAGTGGATTCTTGTGAGCACTTTCAGCTGCTTTTCTTTAGTTATTTTGATTTAAATGTAGTTGTTTATTTGTGTTTTGTAATTTTTTTTTTCTGGTACTGGGGATCAAACTCATGACCTCATGCTTGACAGGCAGGCACTTATACCACTGGAGTAAATCCCCAGCTTTGTGATTTTTTTTGTTGAGGGGAATAGCACTAAGAACCTCTAGTTGGCTATCTTACTTATGGCACTTGGCAGTGATCCTGTGTATTATTTAGAAGTATATTATTCAGTCTCCAAATGTTTGGAGATTTTCTAAAGATATTTCTCTTATTAACTTCCAATTTAATTATGGTCAGAGAACATACTTTGTATGACTTGAATCCTTATAAATGTATCTATTATTTTAAAGAGGACTATTCTGTATATACATTTACCATATAAGAAAACATTGTATACTATTTTGTGATCATTTTGAAAAAGCAACACATTGTGGAAATTTTTCATATAAAGCATTTTCTTTTTGTTGGTTATTATTGTTATTTTTGAGACAGAATCTCTCTACTTAGTTCAGACTGGCCTTGAATTCACTGTGTAGCCCAGTCCAGCCTTGAACTCACAACAGTCTTCCTGCCTCAGCCTCCCAAGTACTGTGATCTCAGGCATGTGCCACCATCGTGACAGTTTCTAAAACTTGAGTTAAGCAAAGTAACTTTTTTAGGTAGAATTAATATATGTCGTTCACAAATAAAAATAATATGTAAGATACATATTGAGAAATCATATTTTCATCCTGTTTTCTTTTATATTATTTCCCATATTGTTAGTTTCAGGGGTATCTTTTCTACATGAAAGCATAAGCAAATATATAGAACCTTACACAAAGCATGTAATTTATATTGGTGAACTTTTCCAATTTTAAGAAAAACTAAATGCCTTCTCTGTGATGATTACTGTGGTAGCCAGTGTTACAGTTTTCATGTAGTGTTGGCTACAGCTATATTGGGTAAATACTCATCAGAGTGGCTTTATATAAATTGAAGTTTTATGTATGTACTGTTTGCTATCTTTATTGACTTTATTGTACTTCTCTTTGTGTTCATAATGCTGTGCACTTAGTAGATTCTCAATAAATGTAGCTGTGTGGATGATTTCAGTTGTTAGTTGTTAGTCCATATTATGATTTAAAGTGTCCCCCAAATGTTGCAGGTATTCAGAGGTGGGGCTTTTATAAGGTAATTGGATCATGAGGTGCTATATTCATCTGTGGATTCATCTGTGGATGCATTCATGGCTGAATGTGCTGGTAGGGGGTGAGGCCTAGGTGGAGGTAAGTCAATGGGTGTATAGGCTAGAAAAATATATTCTTGTCCCCAGCTCCTCCCTTCTCTTCTGCTTCCTGGTTGCCACAGGATGAGCAGCTTTCCTCTGCCCTGCCCTTTCACCATGATATTTCTTCCTTGGAACTAGCTGACCATGCATGGCTTGAAACCATGAGCCAAAATAAACCTCTCCACATTTAAATTGTGAGTGTTAGGTATTTTGTCCCAATAACAGGGAAGTAACTTAAGACAGCCCATGTTGGAAATAATGAGGACTTTGTTCTGAATACAATGTGTTGTGTTACCTGTCCTGTTCTTTCCTCACTTGATGTCTACTACATCTATGAGTGATGCACGTAGGTGACAAATTAATAGAAGAGCATGCAGTTGCCACAAAAAGGTTAGTTGTTATGGTTTGTGTCTGGATGTCCCCCCAAAGCCTCAAGTAGTCATGGAGGCAGGCTTCTAGAGTTTGTGAATGATTCATGGATTTTGTGCTGGAATTATGGGTGTGAGTGCTACACCCAAGTGCCTGCAAGCAATATAAAAGACAGAAAGAGTCTCTTTTCATGTGTTATTTCCTTTTTGCTCTTGTTGTTTTTTCTGTCTTCCACTGCCATAAACTGTTACCCTTTGTTTTGTTCCACCCTGCCTTGAAGCCAGCTGAATATGGACTGAAACCTCCACAAACTGCGAGCTAAATAAACCTTTCTTTCTCTACATTTGGTTGTCAGGTATTTTGTTTCAGCAATGAGAGAAAAGTTACCAAGACAGTTGTGCTTGTTTTGCAATCTTGCATTGCAATGTGATAGAAAGACCAAATTCAGAGAAGTGAGGCCTGGGTTCTTATCTCTCTGAGCAGTTTGGTGGCATGATTATGTTGAATAAAATAAAATGATATTGAAAAGTACCCAGCACAAGTTGTATGTCTAGGATATAGTAAGTACTAGGTACCTTTTTGATTATTACTTTGGAATAGTCTGTAAACCCAGATGGTAATTTGAACATAAACACAGGAGACCAGTCATGTCCCCCCATCCTGTGATGTAAACCTTGCTGTCCCGAGCATACAGCAAAGAGAGGACTTTGCAGGTAAGGGTGGATCCTGCTATTTAGTACCTTGATCTCACTGGCTGAACACCTGGACCTCTCTTGATAATCCTTATCATAACTTCACTTGACAAGTATTATTGCCTTTCTTTTACAAATAGAGACACTTAGAACCAGAAGGGCCAAAATGAGGACACTGATAAGATCAGCGTGGAAAAAGCTCTTTCTTTGTGTTGTATTATGTTACCTCTGGCTCACTAAGAAAACATCATTAGTTCTGAAGGATTTACTATAAGGGAATTTGAACTATGCTTCGTTTTCTGAAATTTTAATTTTAATCTTTGCATATGTGATAAATTAGAGTTTGCAAAGAAAGTTATAATCTGGGTTACTGTAATGAAGTGATTTTAAAGCCTCTAAATATGACTGCAAAAACCAGGAAATTAATTTTTTGGAAGAAGATACTGGCTATTAATTTAGGCCAACATGAAACAGATGTTTTTACATAGAAAAGGAAATCATAGGATATAGGATGAGGCTCTTTGGTATTATTTTGACATCACTTTTGGATTCCTGGAAGGTAGCATCTTAGGTTTGAAAACAAAGTTGGGTATTTCTCTCATGTGCTTGATTGTGTTTATATTAGGTTATGCAATGGCAGTTTTTAGTTTGTTTTGCAGATGTTTGTAACGTACATTCTTAAGTCTTGTTTCTATTTGCAGAATGCTTTTAAGTATGACTCATGTTTTCTTGAGACCATCCTAAAAATACAACAGGTTTCAGCATTAATGTAAAATACATCATAGACATCATACGGCACCTCATGTTTTCTTTTAGTAGTTTATATGATTTCCAGTAAATTAAATATGGAAGTGTTTTTTTTTACAGAATATACTACAATAAAATATGAATGAGAAATATGAGTTCTATCAAGAAGTGGGTCTTCTGATAACATAATATGCATAACAAAATTACTTTGAAATTTTAATAGAAAAATAGAACTAATGACCAGAATAGGAAGTCCACTCAATTTGACATAATTTTATGGGGAAAGTCTTGAACTTCAAGGTAGATGGCTGTTAAAAAGCTTTTGGAGGCAACCATAGGTTAGAATGACTGGAATATAACAAATACACAGCACTTTAAATTACTAGACCCTGTCCTTGGTATTTAATTTTCATAACAACTCTATAAATATGATTGTTATATCCACTATATAGATGAGGAAACTGAGCACAGAGAGTTTAAATAACTTGATTAAAGTGACACAGCTAGTAAATATCAGAGCTAGGAATTAAACTCAAACAGTCTGGCTTTACTATGTGTCCATGGGTACTTAGTTTTCTGCTTCCCACACTAATTAGGATCTAAATGTGATGCAGTATAAAAATCATTTTTTATTTTCACCTATTGTAAGATGGGATTGCAATATTTTATGAACATAGTACCATTATTGAAGGCAGATAAAATTAGGAATGCAATGTGTTCTTCTTGAAAGTATATCACTGACCACATGGACATCCATAAGATTCACAAGCTGCACAGACTTAAAATGTAGTGATGATGATAACCTTAGATATCCTGACTTCTTCAGTAGCCTCATTATAAAAGAACTTCTTTGTTACTGCCTTGCCTTCCTAAAATTTCATCTGGCAGAAGGAAGGAGAAACTGAGAAGAACTTTTTCTCTGGCTTAATTATGGCTAATTAAAAATAACTTCTTTATAGTGTGAAAGCAACAGAGACCTAGAGGAGAAACCATGTCTATATAGGCTTTCTCAACTAGGGTCTCACCAACCTGTTGGGCATGGTAGGAATGTCTTAGACATTATATTTAACATGAGTATTAGTAGCATGCTGAATTATCCCTCATTTTTCCAGAGCTTTGCAATAACCAAAAATTTCCCCAGTCATTTCCAAATGCCTCTGGCAGGCATGGGCTGTTAACCACTCTATGCTGGTTAATAGCCAGTATAGAGTGGTAAGACTGAATGAAAGGCTTGCTGAAATTGTCAGCTCTTTCTGAGGCCAGTGGTTCACAAAACAAGTGAGTATCATGATGAAGTGGAAATCACTCCTATGAGCATTCACAGGATTATACACAAATCCTAGAGCTCCAGTTTTAAATAATTCCATGCCTTCTTTCCTTGGCATTGATAATAGTAGTGTAAGTCTATTGTGAAACAGTAAAAGTTGACCAGGTATATAGAGTCAGACGTGTCTCTCTCTGTCTCTGTCTCTCTCTCTTCCAGTGTATATACTATAGAAGAAATGTGTGTTTGTGTATACATACATATTTTAAGACATATAATCTACATTGCTTTGAGATTTGTATTATTAGTAACAGTTCAATTTGCATTTCATTTTCTTTTTTCTTCAAAGTTTCAGAACCTCTGGCTCAATCTGTTACTCAGCATCTGAGATGGATAATGCAGAAGGATCTTTTGGGGCAAGATATTTTTCTAATAGGACCTCCTGGACCTCTTCGACGCTCTATTGCTATGCAGTACTTGGTGAGCAATCAATTCTTGCCAATTTCTGAAGGTCTTGACTTTGATAAGCTATGTAATAAAACAGAGTTTCAACGTTTATAACAGTATCAGAATTACTCACTACTTGAAATAAATGCTAACATCAAAATGATTTGTTTATAAAGAGGTTAGCAAAAGTGATTTGGGAAACGACACATGTTTGCCTTTCATAGCTTTACCTGAGTTTTGCTATCACTAGAAAGTTCTTTGCTTCTAGTAGAAAAGAAATATACATTCAGGTAATGAGTAGTAGCTAGAATCAGCAACTCTGAAATTACAAAAAAAATTTAGCTTGATACAACTGAGTGAACTTTTCCTTGTCTCAGGATAACATTTTATAAAAGCAAATAATTCCCTTTCTGTACAGTATTTTAGAGAGCTTATATTTTAAAGAACATTTGCTTAATGTTGCATGTTCTTTAAATAGATGAGAAAAGAAATTAAATGAGGTTAAATAACTCAGTCTTCATCAGCTGGTAAATGATGGTACTGGACTTCAAATCTCATGCTGTTTCCTTTTTCTGACATGTTAATCTCTCAAAATTCTAGCTGTTCTTTAAGAGCTATTGTTAAGTAAATTTAAATGTTCACAACCCAACTCACCTAAGAAAGTTTATAGGACTTTTCTACTGTTTTTAGCCATTAATAGGCTTTGCTCTGGTAATTCAAGGAAGAACATCATCAGACAAAGTGGTGTTCTGAAGAAATTTCTTAGTATTAGGAGAAAACTCTTGTTAAAACTTTTGCTATTTTGTTTTAAAGGATTGATTTCTATGTTTTGAAATCTATATGCTCTTCTATTTCAGTGGCAAATTTACTTTGGTAATTTAAAAAGCTCATAAGGCACGAATGATAAAAATATAATGGACAAATCAGAACCTAATTCCCACTAGCCATTTTATATCTTTCATTTACCTCTAGCACCAGTCTGTGAATAATGACATGCCACTGTTCCACCATTGTCACTTCTACTGCACTCAATCCTACTACATCTCAATCCTACAATCCTACTACTATTTAGTCTACAAATGGGGACTCAGCGGCTTAGCACCTTATGTCTAGAACATCTTTAACTTTTAGTTGTGTACCTCTGTCCTGATGGTTTTAAAGACCACAATATCTTACTGAGATTTTGTTTCTGGCAAGACTTTGAAGCTTGTTAAAGTTGTGGGATGAGAGCAGCTAGATTATATGGAGCCTGGTAGTTCAAAATGCAAGTCTATAGATGTGAAGCCTAGGGTGCCTTGATATTTAAAAAAAGAAAGGAGAAGGATAAAGGAAGAAAGAAGAAGAGCTGGGAATGTAACTCTCTGGATTCAGTCCTCACTACCACCAAACAAAATAAAACAACAGAAATTTGGGGATAAGCCTACTACAGCAAAAAGAAACTAAACTAAAAAGAAATCATGTAATAGTTGTCTTATTTGATGTGTAACTCATGTAAAAAGAAATTTGTAAATTATTCAAAAACAAACAAAAAACAACAGATCACTGCCACCACCTCCTGGTTTTGTACGCAAATTTGCTTGTTCCTCTTTCATGAAGCTGCACTCAGGAGACTAGAACTAGAGTCCAAAGAAGCTACCAAGACTGAGATTGATGGTAACACTGTCCTCTGCTGGCAGTGCAAGCCTTTACTGTGTTGCTGTGTAATATTAAAAGGCTAAAAGGCTTTGTCAACCCTTGTGACAGTGAAGGAGATCACAGTCAGCCAACCAAAGACACAGGCACGAAGGTGCTAGTGATGTGTTCCAGAAGCAGGAAAGAGGTCTCTGCTAAAAAGAGAAAGTGCTCTTTACACCAAAATTGGCTCTCACAGACAATTCGTTATAGTTAGCAAAGCATCAGTATTACATCTTCACCAGTATGCTATGTGTATATTCTCTATTTAAAATTTTTCTTTTCCATACATAAATAAACTGATAGCAACATGGGACCAGGTATTTAAAAACACTGAATGGCACTAATAAAGTATTTCTTACCAAGATAAAATAGAGATAAAGTGCAGGGGAAAAAAAACCCATGTGTGAAATTTTCCTGTTAGCCTAGACAGCTTTTTTCTTGTATCTTTCAAGAAATTAATTTGTTTTCCATGTTTAACAAAAACTTATTATCTGTCTTATTTGATTAGAGAATAGCACAGTTCTTAACATCGTAAAATCAAAGATAATATTAAAATTTTTTTTACATAATTATTACACGTAGAACAAAATGGCTTTAAGAATGGATAAACTGTTTTGAAAGAAATAGATTCTGAATATTCTCCTTCAAATCACATTATTTTTGTGTGTGTATGAAATAACTTTTTTTTTCTTCTTTATCCTCATTCTTCTTTTCCCTCTTCCTTTTCCTCCATCTTGGTCTCTTTCTCTTTTTACTTTTCCTTCAGCCATTCATGTGTATCTCTCTTCTCTTGATGAGACTGTTGGCATTTACTTTATGTCCACATTTGGTAAAGTACTTAATATATTGTAAACATTTGATAAATATGGTCCATGGTATAAATTGATTTAAACTGCCTTTAATAAAAAAGATAAACATTACTTACAGAAATTCTTATTATTTACAGGAAAATTAAGTAGAAATACTGCCAAATTATTATAATAATAATATAATAATATAACTATTATAATAGTTATAATATTCAAACAAGAATTCTACAGGAAAAAGATTCATAAGATCTAATTTTTATTGTTATTGCTTTAGTAGTAGGATTGAGTGCAGTACAGATTGAGCTCTAAGGAGAGCTTATGCCTTTTGATTAATACTCAGTTTACTGCATTTTTCTCAAAGCTGAGATTCAAGAGGTTTTAATCTAGAATTACATTTTAGATGCTGCTCTCTCGGACAGTGGCAGCACTCATATGCTGGTAGTTTGACTTTGGTTTTGGAGTAACTTATCTCTGCTTTGTAGGAACTGACCAAACGTGAAGTTGAATATATTGCTTTATCCAGGGATACCACTGAAACTGATCTCAAACAACGACGAGAGATCCGTGCAGGAACAGCTTTTTACATTGATCAGGTAAGTTTTATCCCACTCCAGCCTGTGCTGTGTATGCCAGGGTTATGCAAAATTGATTTGTAAAGCAGTAGAGTAGCTTGTTAACAGTGAAGGGGACTGTCTTCTAGACAGATTTAATTTAGATTTTTGGTTTCCTTATTCTTGGAAGTGTCTTCTTGGTGTAGTACTAAAAGGAGAAATGCCGGAGGAAATTAATGGTTCCAAAGTGTCAGTCAAATAAAGAGTGATAAAAAGGTAGCTTTTATTGAAAGACCTATGTTGTTCGATATGCTTTATATCATTGCATTAAACTCTCAGCACACTTCTATAGAGATGATTTCCTCATTTTACAGTGGCAGTGGTCATATAACCAATAAATCAGAAGTGAAGTTTGAAACAGGTGCTGTACATTTCAAAGCTCAGGTTCTTTTTACGCTTGCCTTCTGAAAAGGCAAGATGGTGCTCATGATAATCACATGGGTGACTACAGGAGTATCCAACGGTTATAATATTATTCATAAATAACACCAGCAAATTTCTTTAAAAAGCATATTAGCTTGGTTTTTATTTTCATTAAATGACAGCTATACCTGATTGTCAGTACCATATAATTATATATTCACAGTTTATTTGGGTCATATGTTATAATCCTGGCAAAATGAATATGATTGTATTTGTAAAAAAAAAATAGGCCTGTTTTTTAAAAAAAGAAAAAAAATAGGCCTGCTGGCTTGCTTGATTCAGTCATAGTTCTAATGAGAAGGCTGCGCGTTCATGTATATATATACAGGTCATTACTTTTCCTTAGTGATCTTTCTGCTACAAACTGTCTTTAACAATGCTGGAATGCTGGTTACCTTTTTTTTTTTTTTCTTCAAAAAAAAGCAGAACTATTCAGTAAACATATTAATGGTTCCCATTATGTGCATATTCCTATCCTAGGCCCCAGAAATACAGCTACAAATAGGAAAACACAAAATTCCACTTGTGCATGGAGAAGACAATCACAATCCTTTCTTTTAGCTTTTTGAGGTCTGCATTGTCATCTGTGAGAATAGTTACTATACTCTGCAGTAATACTCCAGAATTTACTTTTATCTAACTGCAACTTAGGACTTCTCTAGCGACATTTCCCCACTGCTCCCTTTCCACTACTCTTCCCAGCCTCTGGTAACAGCTGTTCTATCCTCAATTTCTATAAGATCAATGTTTAGATTCCATATGTGAGTAAGATTATACAGGATAGTACTTTTCTTTCTCTACCAGGTTTAGGTCACTGTTAGTTTTCTAGTTTTATTCTTGGTCTCTCAGATGAAGAATTCTATTCTTTTTAAAGACTGCATAGTATTCCATTGCATTGCTTGTGCTTAAAGAACTTACTATAGGTAAGAGATTATCTTTTGCAATCTCTAATACACTCTATGACTTAAGTAGTATAATGACCCTAGCTTTAGGAAGAAATAGAGGCTATGAGAGGTAAAGTGTCTAAGCTAAATCACACATGTCAAGTAAGTGGTACAGTAACTGCTTTAGTTTGGTTTGCTGTAACAAAATATCTCAGACTAGGTCATGTATAATGGACAGAAATTTATTTGGCTCATGGTTCTGGAGGCTGGAAATTGGAGATCCAAGAATATTTATCTGAAGAGGACTCTTTTGCTGTATTATCCTATGGCAGAATGGTGGAGGGGCAAAAGAGCAGGAGGGGAAAAAGAGAAAGGAGAAGGTAGAGGGGACAGAGGGAAGGTAGAAGACAGACCAAACTCATCTTTGATCAAGAACCCACTCTCACAGTAACTAACCCATTCTCAAGATCATGCCATTAACCACACACAAGGACAGAGCACTCATGACCTAATTAACTCTTTAAGGTCCCACATTTTAGTATTACTGCCTTGGGGCTTAAGTTTCTAACACATACAGTTTGGGAGGGCATATTAAAACTATAGCAGCAACCAAAAATCACTCTGATTCTATTCTGATATTTTAAAATAAAGAACTTAAAATTAATTTAAAATATGGTTTTGGCTTCTTAAGTATTTTTACACTCTAGCCCTTTTGAGTAGATTTGAAACTCTTTGGAATTTATTTTCATTAAATAATGGCTGCATTAATAAATTATACTTTAATAGGTTCAATGGCTTTAAATTTTTTTTCTAGTACCACTTTGAGTTTTAAATTGTGTCATTGTGCAATATCCCTTGAGGATATTCCCCTTAGTAAATGAGGACACAGACATCAAGATTAATTGCCTGCTAAGTTCTTATGTCAGATCAGAAGAAAATCTAGAACAGGGCGAGATAGCTTTTGATTTTAGGTCATGCACCTACTTTTGTTTTGAAATACTTCCTGTCCATTTGTTGGGTTCTAAAGCCGTGATAAAGATGGCTAAAGAAAGATCTACTAAAGTTTTCCCATTATTTTTACTTGGAAAAAAAATTAGGTGTCTGGCAGTTCTGTAATTTTAAGGACAAGAAAGAATTCTTTAAGTTTGTCTAACTTTTACTTTTTTTTATTTTTCTTTTTTGGACTGGTGATTGAACTTAGAGGCACTACGCCTTTTTTAAAAATTTGAGACAGAGTATCTCTAGATTTTCCTGGCTGGCCTCAAAGTTGTGATCTTCCTAACTTAGTTAATTTTTACTTTGAGGACCTATCATGACAAGTCATTCCAGATTTAAAAAAAATATATTGTAGTTATTTAACCATCTATATAAAAAATTCTCAAAATATGTAGGTGAAATTTTCTCATGCTGATACTTAATACTTGTTCTATTCTGTTACCATCATACCTGTAGGCATAGTTACCTGGTATCCTTTACAGAAAGATTGCTCCCATAAAGTCAACTTCTAATAAAGCAGTTTTATTCCGTAAGTGCTAAAAGTCTGCTGTGAGCCAATTGTGTATCAGAATGCCATAAAAGATAGGGTTCTCATCCTTCAAAGACTTCTGAATCCTGCTAGGGCCATGAAACCTGGATGTGAAAGCACAGGAAAAGTTTAATGTTGAGCCTCCCCACTGTGCGCTAAGAAAATGGTATGAAGAGGACATTGGTACAGGGAAGGCCGAGGTGCTTGGGGCTGTACCAGGATGAAATTTGTAACTTTTTTCTTTCTAATTAATTGATATATATTTATATATATAATTAATGTTATAAATATATTATTGTAGTTGGTAGGCTTATTATTTTCTCTAGTTAATAGTTGCTTATTTTAAAATTTTCTCTTCCAAATGAAATCAGATTACATTGATAAATTTCGGTAGTACTGAGTATTTTAGTTATTTTGTAGACTATTTTATGGAAGAACCAGGAAGTGAGTTCATACTGAAAAAGTAACTAAGTAATCCTAGTTTTGTAAGTTAAGTATTGCAAATTTTGTTACCAAAGAAAAAGACTGTTTTAAGATTTTCTCCTCTTGGCTAATATATATTTCTGTCAGTATTTAAAATTTTAATTTATGTATGGTGTGGCCCAACAAAGATCTAACCAAAGGACAAATAAAAAGTTAAAAATCTTGAATGATTTTTTTGCATGTCAATTTTTTACTTCCCTAAAAATTTACCTTTATACCTTGTTTATTACAGCATGTTTACAGTACATAATGACCATATTTATCATGGGGAGTTGGTATATGTCTCCATTTTTTCTTTTTTTAAAAACTATTTAAAGAGAAAAAAAAGCAAAACAGAAAAAAGTAGAAACAATACAGAATTTCAAAAAAAATAAACAATAAGAAATCACTAGTTGATAAATTAATATTGTCTTTTTAGATATAGTTGCTCAAGTTACAAAATTAAAGCATACAAAGTGGACATTCAGTGAGGCTGTAAATGGTTCTTATTCAACGATCCAGCAAAAACTTAGCAACATGGTTATCAATCCTACACACTTAAACATACATGCAGTTATATCCTTTAGAGCACTTTCTTTTCCTCCTTTTGCTTTTTAAGTCCGTTATTTGTTTAGTTATATCATGTTTCAGCTTGCTCAGTACCTTACTGATTTGTTTTGTTGTTGTTATTTACTTTTTTAATCACTTTATATTATTCTATTGCTTTGTTTTTGTGTTACTCCTCATCCATTCCCCATGGATCAGCTTTGGTGGAGTTGGGAGTTTTTGGAAGTATTTTGTTACTTTATCTTTTCTTAAATTTTTAAAAAAATTATTTTGAAGGTAGTAAAATACAACAGAAGAAGACAGAACAAAGCCAACTGAGACAGTGCAGTGAAATTGGTATAGGACTTCAAGCAGGTTACCAGGATAACAGTAATAGGTACCATAGTATATCTCATCTTCACAGTAGTTGTTCTTTCAATCAGGTATAGCAAAATCAAAGGAAATACAGAACATTATAGAACTTATCAAAACAGAATATTGAATAGAGCAGTACAATTAATCGGAAAAAAGCAAAACAGTGATAACAATATTTGCCTTCAAAGAAATGGTTGAAGGAAATCCCCCCAGTTGCTAGACTGAATATTGTCAACCACCCAAGAACTGCTCAGACCTCACTCCCATTTACTAACAGGAAGAGATGGGGGGAATGCTCGATTCTTAGCCCGCCTGCCAGTAGGCTCACAGCCGCTCTGGATGGGGAGCTGGCTGCCTGGCTTCCCTGCACCCTAAGTTCCAACATGGTGTGGATTTCAGGAGACGCTGGTGGTTCTCACCCTGGGGTGGCCACAGCTCAAAGAGTTTAATATTAAAACAGAAACATTAAATCTTTGTGCAGGTCTGCTCACTGGGCACATAGCCTTGGGGGCGGGGGTGGGGGCAGAGGGGAGATAACTCCAGGGTCACCTGCAGCCAGGCCTTGGTCTCATCCTCCGATCCTCTGTATCCTCAGAGTCCGTACTTGCCAGGAGGTTGGAACTCATGGTTAGAGTCTGAGTCCAACTCCCACCCTGCTTCTTCCACCACCTCCTCCGTCAGGGTCTCAACCAAGGATACTGGCTTCTCCACCACCCATGGCCTTCTCCAATGTCTTCTCCTCTTCTTTCTTCTCCTCCTCTATAGCCGCCTCCTCCTCTTCCTTCCCCTCCTCCAGCTTGCCTGGCCAAGGGAGATCCTCAGGCTCCATGTTGGCTTCTGGCTCTGGGCAGCTGAGGAGGAGAGGCTCCATTCTTTCTTTATTGCCTACCCCTCCCATCCCTCTCTGCTCCATCTAACTCTTGGTCTCCTTCCCTTTTGCAAAAGTTCTATTTTCATTTTTTCCTTCAGTTCTTTTTTCTACCCCCACATGCACCCCAACTCCCCATCTCAACCCCTCCACCATCTGAAAAAGATGTCCCTACTTTCAACCATTCGTCTCCCATTCCATTCTTTATATTTTGGGTTTCTCCACACTTGTAGTCCTCTTTTTATACTCTTATTTTTGTATTTAACTGTGCTATAATGCATCCATTCTCATTGCCTCTTAGATTCAGTGTGAAATTAATAAATAATTTATGTTGAACTAATAAGAAAAAAAAGTTGGAGGTGTTTTCCTCCCAGTCCTAGAGATTAAATCCAGGGTCTTCACACCAACCTACAGCCCCAGCTCCTTTTTAAATTTTGAAACAGGACCTGGCTAACTTAAGTTTTCCAGGCTATGCTAAAAATTCTGATCATCCTGGTTCAGCCTCCCAGAGTGCTACATCATAACACTTAGCTATTCTAATTTCATATAGTTGAGGTAAGTTATTCACTTGTGAATCTTCTTACTGAAAGAAACTTTACAGATGACTTGTTCCAACATCATAGAGCAACCTTGTAAGTTTCATTTTAGTAATTATCCACTGTCTTCTGTACCCCTCTTCTACCTTCTCCTTATCATTTGAAGATGCTGAAGTCTTTGAATCACTCAAAAACTGACTGCCACCACCCACACTGTCCCCAGCCCTGTTTCTGCAGCAGACTTTTCTCTTCTTTTCTTTATGGCCAGTAATTCGGTAGAATGTTACTCAGTTTGAATTTGTCTGATGTTTTCTCATAATTTGAAATCATGCTGTTTTAGCAAGACTACAATGTACGTGGTGTTTTGCTCATCTCAGGGCATCGTATTGGAAGGCTAGTATGTGGAATTGCTACATCTCATTATTGGTGAAGTTAATTTTAATCATTTGGTCAAATTGATATCTGGCAAGGTCCTCCAGTGTTATATGATTTTTCACTTTGTCATATAATACTGTATCTGGTTGGGAAACATTTCGATTCTATACAAATACCCTATTATACATTTACCCAATAGTTTGGCCATTCATTGATGATTCATGTCTGCCATAATTGTTATTTTAGTAATGTTACTTATCTATTATTCTTTAGTAATAGATGCTCTTAACTTGAAACTCTCTCTATGTATACAAATACCTGTATGCATTTTACTCTGAAGAAGAGGTACAGCAGATTTTAAACAAATATTAGACATTATTATTATTTTTTTCATCTAACACTACTTTCTCAAATTTCTTGTCTCAGCAACTCCATTAGAGTAGATGAAAGGAATTCTTTGTATATTTGGCTGTTTCTGTTCTCTCTACATGGCTTATTCTGAATTCCTCTGAACAGATTCAGTGTGTTGTAGACCAAGGTATAGCTGAGATGAGTAAAGGCAGAGCTGGAGTGTTTGTTGTTGTCCTGTGTTTTCAAGACTTTGTTTTTCTGGCCCACTGTTGGTGAACCACTAAATTTTGATCTGTATGCTTCTAATTTTATTCCAGAGAACATGAATTTTCATCCCTGTAAAGTTTTTAAAAATCAAATGCAACATTTAGTCTGTCTTATTAAGAAGATTGGTAAAAAAAAAAAAATTAGCTGTTTAAAAAACAATATTGCTACGTATGATAACTTAATTTCTGTTTTTATTCTGAGCTATGCTTTCATGGGGCAAGTAGATTCATGTGAAAGAAAGCTTCACTGATACCTTATCTGAAATACCAGTCTTTATTTTGAAAAAAGTATCTTGTTTTGAATATTAATATCAAAGAAAGTATTTCTATGCCTTTGTCCTTTACACATCTAGGAAAAATGATTTTTTTCTCTCTTGTTTTTTACGTCCCTAGGAGCTACTAAGTTACTTTTATCTATGAGTTTAAAAAAGATAAATCAACCATAACATGGTGACTAGTTTTGTAAGACACAGTTAAAACATTTGAAGTAATGATACATTTGTAATTGCTCTTATTTTTAAAAAGAGATGATTATCTTTAATATGGCCTCATAAACTCATACTTTTGCAGTAATACAATAGTACTTTCACAATAGTGCATAAATAACCAAAATAAACTAAGTTCTATTATATAGTGTAAAACAACAGTTTATTAAAAGGAAACAGTATGCAAGCTTGATTAAGCAATGCCTGGTTTTTTTTTTTCTATACTTGGAAAATCAATGTTTTACTACTCCAAAAATATCCTTGGTTATTAGGCAAAATGAATGAATGAATGAATGAATGAATATGTTTTCCCCTTTTGAATGTTCTGTACTTTATTTGGCTAATTACTACAGGAAAAAGTTAATTTTAAGTAGAGAAGCCACTGTAAGTAAAGACAGATTTCCTAATAAAAGTATGTGTATGAGTGTGGGAAATCACAACCAGTTTATTTTCACAAAGGACCACGTGTGAGAAATTAAGGACAGGAAATGGTGTTGGAGATGCTGTATCGTGATAGGTTTACATGCCAAATTAAGGTGCTTTGATTACTGGGGTGGAAATTTAAGAATGAAAGAGGGCCTGGACTAGGGGAGCAGTAGAAAAAGGATGAGTTAAGAAATATTAAGGAGGTTAAATCATCAGAGGATGGAGATAAATTGAATGTATGGGGTGAGGGAGGAATCAAGTGTCCTGTCATGGGTGAATGGTATTCCCACCTTAAGCAGTTTTGGGGAAAAAGAGGTTGTAGTCAGTATCATACAGGGAGCTGCCTAAGGTGCTTATGAGATATGATTGGAGACATTGTGTGTGCAGTTACTGTATCAGATGAGCTTGACACTGCAGAGTGATTCGAATAGAAGTGACATTAGAGCTATGTGATTGAGACTATTCAGAAAGGATCTGAGAGAGTAAGAAAAGCTGTGAGTAAAGGACAGAATTCTAGATACCACCTACATTTGATGGAAAGACAGAAAAGAAAACCTTTATCCAGGAGAATGCAGTGTTATGAAGCCAAAGAAGAACATTTGTAAAGAGGGAGTGGTTATATAAACTTAGCACCATGAATCCTTCTGTTGTTGACTGTGCAGGACAAACATGACTGAGTTTTTCCCGTTTATAAGATGATTTTCAAGGATTTTGATAAAAATAATTTTTCCCTCCCTTTCTTTTTGATGTTTAGAACCAGTTAGTTAAAGGAGAGATTTTTTAAGAAGTATCTTTAGGAAGTTTTCGGTATTATAGTTTTTCTTTCTCTTATTTGGAGGTGTACTTTATTTTTCACTTCTCTCCATTATTAATTTTCTTAAATTTATTAGAGGACTTGTAGTTCTTATAAGGTCAGTCTGTTGTAGGCCACTATAAAACCTGACTCTGTTTTGCCAAGTGTATAATTTTGTCAGCATCAAGCATTAGACAAAACCTGAATTCATCTTGATGACGATTCACTTACAGACACTGGTGTCTTCATGCCTCTCACCTAGCTTATTTAAGCCTCACAAGAAGCTTACAGATAAATAGGTAGATTTGTATCTTTATTTCCCTTTTCTAATTAAGGAATCTGTCCCCTTGTTTAATATGTTACCCATTCAGGATAGCTGTTAGCTTTCTGTTTCATTGGGTATAATATCCAAGTTAATGCTGAAAGGAACCCTAGAGATATCTCTTTTAATCTCCTCATTTTACAAATGAGTAAACAGACCCAAAGAGGTAAAATCTACCAAAGAGGAAGAAGAAAACAAAATGAAAATTAGAACTCAGCTTTCCTGATTCTCAGGGTCCCTATAACAAGAAATACACGTTTAGTTTGTGCTAGAAGTAAAATTAGGCCACAGTGTACTATCTTTAATATTCTCATTTTGCTTTCTATTTCTTGAATAGTGTGCAGTTCGTGCTGCCACAGAAGGCAGAACTCTCATTTTGGAGGGCCTCGAAAAAGCAGAGAGGAATGTTCTCCCTGTATTGAACAACTTGCTGGAAAACAGGGAAATGCAGCTTGAAGATGGACGCTTTCTGATGGCTGCCGAGCATTACGACAAACTTCTCAAAGTAAGAAAAGAAAAACATGGCTACTCTGTCTTTGCTGTCTAACTGTAGGTCATGATCCTGTGTGTATAAAACATGGTACCATTAGAGTTGGGGCATGTGTTGAGATGGCCCTTATCCTTGGCAAGTTGCTGACGTAAAGTCATGAGTTTGTAGTTATACAAGGCCATTTTATTTGCAGACCATGTTGGAAACTTCCCAGATTTCTACTTTTTTGGGGGTCAGTTTAGTAACTATTCTCTTCCTCATTTTTCTTTTTTCACTTCTCTTCCTTCTCTCAATAACCATTTATTAAAAGCCAGGTGACTTTTAGACAGTGCTGACATCAGGGATACCAAGATGAATAAAATCCACTTCTCAGTCAGATGAAGCACAAAGCCAAGTAGGTATTGACTGAAATGAATGAACTATTTAAGGTATCTGATGGTCCAAGCTACCAGCATCTCATGCCTGGCTTCTAGTTGGGATCTCTGCTTCTGTCTTATGCTGTGGTCAACACAGCAGTGAGTGACTGCTTTAAAACAGTCACCAGATTGGGTCACTCTGTATTCTCACCAGCCTCCTGTTCCAGTCAGAGTAAAACCCACGTCTTTAGAGTGGAATACAATCTGGGCCTTTACTACCTCTTGCCTGGTCTCTATCCTCTTTTACTCCACTCCCACTGCTGGTATTCTCTTAGGTACTCCCTCTAAGTAAGCATTCTCTGGTGCATGGCATTTCCCTCTTCCTGGAATGATTTTCCCCCTTGCTTGGTTCACTCTTGTACTTCCTTCAAGTTTTTGGTTGACTGTTACATTACAAAGGATTCCTGTCTTGCCCCTTCTACTTAAAATTGTAGTCTCCAGTCTCTTCTCTCTTTTCTACCCTATGCCCCTTTTCTGCTTTAGTTTTTCCCATGTTCTCTTCTAATATCTTATGTAACTTATTATGTTTTTTAATTCACTGTCTGCCTCCCTCTACTAGAACATAAACCTTACAAGGGCAGGGCTTTTTTCCTTGATGTTTTCTCAATTCCTTGAACAAGGGATGCATGTATTAGGTGTTTAGTAATTATTTTTTGAATGAATAAATGCAATAAAATGATTAACTGTTATAATACATATGTGTATAGAAGATAACAACTGTGGAATATGGAGCTCTTCAAGAGCTTTCTAATGGACCATTCAGTGTCACAAACGACAAGAAGATGCTTAGTCCTTATTCATTTAGCTCAAGCTGTACCACAGTGGAGCTTCTGCAGCTACAAGCCTTTTGTGACTTATTCCTCAGTATTGACATTGCAGGGCTTTGGAATCTTTCTCACATCTGCTCTGTACATTGATGTATGTGCTAGTTTTACTACCCCAGGTCTGTTGTGAATTGCTCAAGAGTAAGATATTTGTCTTGCATATTTTGATCGTGCTTCCAGAGTGCTAATACAAGCCTAGAACACTTTAGGCACTAAAAAATAGGTGTTAATGCCAGAGAGTCTGATTAAACTGGTGCTCTATGGCTGGCAGAGCCAAAACATTTCTGATTCCTATAATGTGAATGTCTCTGTAACCCATCTCACAGCCCTTTGAGCAGTATCTCTTTATTATTCATGGGAGTTTTGGGACAGTGCTTTTTTTTTTTCTTTTTTGTGCAGTATAGTAATTTTGTTATAGATTTAGTTAATGATCATTTAATTCTAATATAATTAGAAAGGGATAACTGAAGATTTTATCAATAAGAAAAATTAAATTCACTCCATTTTATTGTTATAGTTCATTTGATGAAATGAAAGTAATTATTATTTGTCTTTAAAATTTGGTGAATATGGGCCAGGGATTTAGCTTTAAACACCTGCCTAGCAAGTATAAGGTTGTGAGTTCGATCACCAGTGCCAAAGAAAGAAAAAAAAAAAAGGTGGATATTATGCAGAACATTTCTCTTAAACTCTAATTACGAAATAACTGTTTGCCTCAGGTCTTGTATTATTTATTCACCAGATTTAGTAAATGATTTGAGAAACAGTATTGTTCATAATATAGACTCCTTTTTAAAGCCTAAGCATTACTTAACAATAATGTGTTTGGTATATTTCTTATATTAGAATTGTGTGCACAGTTATTGAACATATTACTTTAGATAGAAATTTGTAATGTATGAAAATCAAAAGGGTTTTAGTGCATAAAAATTCTCATTATTAGCTGAGATCTGTTACATCTTTCCTTTGAAGTATATATTGGTATAAATAAATGCTTTTTTTCTTTGAGACAAGTGTCATTATGTAGTTCAGGCTGGCCTTGAACTCACACTGATCCTCCTGCTTCAGCCTCCCGAGTGCTGAGATTACAAGCATGTGCTGTCATGCCCCAGCTAAATACATACTTTTCATTAGTAAATATTATTTCTATCTTTATGAAATTCATCTTATCAGAAACTTACAAAATATAGGCAAAATTCCTTTATAAAACAGTTTCATCTTAGGACAATTTTTTTTTATTTTACAGAGAATAAAACAAAAGAGGACAAAACAAAGCAGATTAGAACAAAACAATGCAAGCAACACAGAACTTCACAAGACAATTGGATATTAACAGTAGCTACCATAATGTCTCTTTCTTTGAAATAGTTGAATGTAGCTTTACACATAATAATATCAAACATAACAAAATCAAATAAAACCATTCAAGAGAATGAAAGTATTAGAAGGCATTCTGAACCAGATAACAGAAGATGAACAATGGCTACTATAATATCTCATTTTCATAAAAAATTTGTTTATACTATCATACATATTAAAATCCAATAAGACACAACATGATAGAACCAATGGTAATAGAAAAACAAAAGCATGGTAGGACTTCAAAGAAAGATGATATTAAATCAGCAATGGCTGCCATATTGTCTTGTTTTCTTCAAAGTAACTGTTCATACCATCATACCTTAGGACAATTTTAATGGTAAAAAGATTCCATGCTGTAAATTAAGTCCCACTTATACCTAGCTGCATTCAGCATACTAAATTGTAATATCCCAAAAACCTTATTGGTTTCTGTAGAATTTTGTTATTATAAAAATAAAGTTTACATAGCTTTATATTCTAATTATCACTTTCAGGTAAATGAGAAATAGAACAGCCTGTTCTCTGAAAGTAGTATCCTTGTTTGTTTCAGACCAGGCTTGATCTCAATCCTTGTTTTTTAGTGTGTATGGCGTAGCATCATGGTATCATCCTATTAATGTGTGATTTAGGATTTTGATTGTGATTGAGATAATTTTATTATCTTTAAAATTAGCTCAGTCATTGAAAAGTCTTTTCCTATCATGTACTAGAGGCAGTTAAGACCTCTTGAGAGCTTGGATTTAACATTAGATGGTCTTGTATAGAAGCCAAAGGATACAAAGGACAGGTATAGAAGTAGTTCTAATGCAGGAGAACATCAGAAAAAGGCCAATTTTTATGAAGATGACATCTGAGCTTCACATGCTGTTTGTGCTGATGTTGTGCAAAGTACAAAGAGTGTGCAGCTGCAAATGGAGCAGCATTGGTGAAGCACAGTGTGCTTGGCAAGGTGCAGTTGTAGGTGAGTTAGAGCACAGGTCTTACAAGGTGAGGTGCTGAGACTGGAAGAATCAGACACAAATCCTACCAGAGGAGAGGCCTTGAGTGCCATGCCTGCTGAAGATCTATTGAAAGCTGTGGGCTTTTCTCTCAAAATTATATATACACATGTGTGGAAACTTTGTAAGCACTGTGGGTCCTACTAGTTGGGCTTCAAGAACCATCAGTAGAGTTAGGCAGAGAATGACGTGAACAGGTACCTGCTATGGATTAGTTGTTTTCACACAAGTCTCACATTTAGTTTTCATAGCATCATAATGTAGGTGATATTATTTCAGTTTTATAGATGAGACATGTAAATTTCCAAGGGAAGCATAACATGCAGTTAGATATTTAGCAGAAGTATAAATCAAGTTACTGAGCCAGGATTTGAGATTCCCAAACCTAATTTTTGTTGATTCCCTCAGTCCTATCATACATAGAACCATAGGTAAGTTACATAACTCCTTTGGGCTTTGGTTGGTTAATGCATACAATAAAGAGATTAAGAATCCATTTGGATACTGGTAAAAGTTAAATGAGAAAAAATTCATGGAAACTGCTTAGCAGAGAGTAAGTTTTCAAAGCATGTTTGTTGTTACTAGTAATATGATTTGGTAAAATGGTACTCATAAAAGCATTACCCGTTTAAGGTCTGCGGGCAGTCTTCACAAGATGATGGTCTGTCCTCCTAGGACTCCTTTTTTTTACAACTTTTGGTCATGTATTTCTCCTACTCTCCTAACTGTTCCTCTGTGTTACTGATTAAAGCTCAGCCTTGTTCCTTGGTGTGTAAACTGCCTTTTTTTTTCCAACTCTGGTCCTCCTGTTGTGCGCTTCCCCTGCCATCCTGATCCCGATCTTACTTTGCTCCCTAATGGTTCTTTTTGGAGAGTGTTCTCATATACATTTCTGTTAACAGTCAGGGCCTAAATTTCTGGGCTTGGCAACTCTTAGAGTTGTATCATTAGGCAGTAGTTTTTAAATATTTTTAATTTTTGAGACAGGGTCTTGCTGTGTAGTTCAGGCTAGCTTTGAACTTGAGGTGATCCTCCTGTCTTGGTCTCCTGGTGCTGGTAGGATGTAATTTTTTTAAACTTATGTTTTCTTAGGATCATACTAAAGCAGAGTTGGATGCTTGGAAAATCATTCGAGTTAGTGAAAATTTCCGAGTGATTGCTTTGGGCTTGCCAGTGCCCAGGTACTCTGGAAACCCATTAGATCCTCCTCTCCGTTCTCGTTTTCAAGCCAGAGATATTTATTTTCTACCCTTCAAGGTAAGTGGGCCAAGGATAATTGACTTTTTAAAAGTATTTGTGTACAATAAGAAATTCAATTCTATATCAATGTTATTGTGTTTTTTAATATGCTCCTCAGTAGTCAGTAGTAAAAGATTGGATTGTATGTATGAAATTTGTATTTAATCTATCATATTCCTTTTTAATTGATTTGATATGTTCCTGTATTATTTTAGGACCAACTTAAGCGATTATATTCAGTGGGAGCCAATGTTTCTGCTGAGAAGTAAGTATGGTTTTATGAATTTGTTTTGCCCATTCACTGGTTGACTTATTTCTGAATTTATTCAATAACTATTCTTTGAAGAAATTTTGAGTACTAAGAGGTTTGGTAAGATATGAACTTGTATAGCAAGCTCAAGATCTAGTGGAGCTGAAAGATGTATGCATAACAATGTAACCTGGTACAGAGTGCCATTCAAAATATTGGGACTACTTGTGGTGGGACTTTATAAAGGCTTCACAAGGACATTGGTATTTGCAGTGAGTCCTAAAGAATGAGTAGGCTTTTGCCAAATAGAAAATGGAATCAAGTAATTCTAATGGATTTTTCTAAGAACATGAGATATGAGTGTTAATTCTTTATTCCTGGGGCTATAAAAATTCCTAGTGGTGAGGTCTTAGGTTTGTCATTGAGAAAGATAGAAGGGGAGGCTAGCAGTGTAGACATGGATTAGGTAGTGAAAAACCTGTTTTGGTGGACTTAGAAAATACTGTGTACTAATCAGCTTCTAAGTGGAATATTGGGATATGGAGGTATTATTCTTTAGAAATTAATGGTGGGAATTTTAGATTAATTAAATTGGTATGCTTATTTTATATTTAATATACCCCTACATGTTATATTTAAAAACCTTTAGAATAAAATATATTTTTTTCCCTTAGAGTTTCTCAGCTCTTGTCCTTTGCCACAACTCTCTGTTCCCAAGAATCTTCTAGTCTTGGACTTCCAGATTTTCCTTTAGATAGTTTACCAGCTGCAGTTCAAATCCTGGTATGTATTAAATATAAATCAATGACTGATATACTCAAATGTAGCAAAGAGAATTTAAAAGGTAGTCATTGGGGATTAATCACTGCAGGTAGCCTTGTCACATTCTTCTATAAAAGGCCTGAGATTGATTTGCTATGCAGTGTGCAGTTAAGAGTACAGAGACGAAGGTTATGTTCTGAGTCCCTAAAGATTTTTTATATTTGGAGAAGAAAGTGGTAGACATGTGATTTCTGGAAAGTTACAAAGGAGTAAGGAAGGCTCATCCAGATCCCTAGCAATTAATAGTTCTCCAGGAACTGAAGAAATGTTCCAGGTTTAAGGATACTAAAGAGAGGTAGATAAAAAGAAGTGTTCTGTAGTGAGGTCGGCTCAGAGTTGCCCTCACCTGAGGGCTTGGTGTCGCACCAGTATGGTGCACTTAACTTTCATAAAGGGGGGACAGTCTTGTCTGGAGTGATGGAAAGGCCTTCCAGGAAGAGGACACACATGAAACTGTCCAACCACAAGAGGGTCTGGTATTTTTGAAGAATTAGAATGTTATATCCCTAGAGCAAGTGTGTGTGTGGTGGAGAATCATAGTGAGATTAGAATCATCTTGTAAAGAAATTGCCCTGATGTGAAAAGTTGCCTGAATTTTATGATGAGGAAGGGACTCATCTGGCATTATGAAATGGGTAGACATAAGGTGATCAGGGATATGTTAGAGGAAGACACCTCCATCAATAGCAAGGAGAGCTGGGAGAACCTGGATGCAGGGTTCACATGGGAAGGTGTTTGCCAAGAGGCAAGAGACTCTTTTTAATTTTTATCTTTTTATAGTATTAGGGATTGAGCCCAGGGCCTTCACACAGAACTACATCACCAGCCCTTTTTTAAAATTATTTTTTCAAGACATGGTCTTGGTTGTTGAGATTGGGCTTAAATTTACCATCCTACTGCCTCAGCCTCCCAGAGTGCTGGGATTATAGGCATGACTACCATTCCTGACAGATGCTCCTCTTTTTAAACATTTATTGCTTTTTTCAAATGTGTGTAGTTGTTTACATTGTTCTATACAGGTAGGACTGCGTTTCGTGTACTGTTTTCAATTGTTGTACTTTTTGTGTTAGCTCAAAACTTTTTGTTGAAAATAGTTTTCTTTGAAAGTAAATTGTGTGGTCTTCTCCTCAATGTATGACTTCTAAGAAGCATCAAGACATAGATGAAAGATTGAAGTGTAGAAGTTTATCTAGAGGAAGGTTGGAGAACAGGAAGAAAAGAGGAAGTACTATTTGCTGTGCTATACTTCCCGAATACTATGATTATTTTATAAGGCAATTTTAAAGGCATATATTTCAGATAAAATTTCTGTGATTATTTTGGTTGTTGCTTCATTCTATATATTTCTTCTCCTAAATAGAATTCTTTTCCTATGATGTCAATCAAACATGCAATTCAGTGGATTTATCCATACACTATTTTACTCGGAAATGAAGGGAAGATGGCTGTAGAAGGTGTTTTAAAAGTGAGTATCTGCTTTCTTTCCATTCCTACTTTCCTTTGTCTTTCTTTCTCTCTTCTCCCCATCTTCCCATATTTTCTTTCCCCATCTCTCCTATTCCTCTCTGTCTCTCTGTTTCCATCTCTGTCTCTCTCTCTCCTGCCTCTTCTTTCATTCTTCCCTTTGCTTTCCTTCTTTTCTTTATCAGGCATGGGTAGTGGTGACAAAAAAAAAAAAAAAAAAGGGATAGAGAAGCCAGCACAGAGAGCCTGTGGCTGAGAGATTTGTTACATTAAGTAAACAAGTTAAATGATTTGTTGGGAGGAGGGTGTATTGGGAACTGAATTTAGGACCTCATACTTGCAAGGCAGGTGCTGCGCCACTGCACTATATCCCAGGCCCCAAGTAAATTGATTTAGTAAATTAGTCCATATATTAAGGGCAGTGGGAGCTATGCTTCTCATTGTTGGAGGAGAAATTGATAAACATGGAAAATGGGAAGGCATGAAAAATCTCTAAAGTGTTGATTTGGAATGGGGGTATAAATCATGTTTTAAAATATATGTAGTTTAATATACACTATCGTAAAGATTGTGTGTGGTGTGTATGTGTGTGTGTACACATATTTTGAAACTCTGTTTCCTGAGAGATCCTAAAAGATATGCCTGGACACTGGTTTCTAAATAGCACACTTCCCTAAGCAGCATCAAAACTCTTTGGAAGCAAGACTGACTCAAAGATTGAACTAAGAAATCTTTAAGATGAGTCAGGAATGTTTTATGTGCCAGAGAGTAAAAACATGTTCAAATTGTTAATACCAGTAATGTTAACCTATCAAAATGACAATTTGAGCATTAGATACAAATGATAATAATGGATATAACCCATTGTATAAAACAGGAATTCACTAGTCCATACTGATATAAATAAACTTTAAAATATGTAAGAGAGAGAAAGGAAATTAGATAAATAGGAAAATCATCATGTGGCAACTATCAGAGTGGTGGTTGTTTGGGAAATGTGTCAATAAAGGATGTTCAAGTTGATGGGTGCCCCCTCCACAAGGAACAGCATATTGATATAACTTTGATAACATCCCTACAAAATACTTAGTTGACTGGAAAAAAGGAAAGCGGTATTGTTTCAGAAATTCCAATATGGCCGCGTGGGATAGATTCACATTGTGTGCTTCCTCAGTGTGCTGCTGAAGGCGGCATCATTTCTGGGGGAATCCTACTAAAAGATCATGATGAATGCTGGCTGTAAGTAAATATTGGATAGTGCTAAGTTAAGGGTTCCTATACAGTACATAGGGCTGTATTCTTCAAAACTGTTCAGACCATGAAAGGTAGAGAAAACTGAAGAAATGTTCCAGGTTTAAGGATACTAAAGAGAGGTAGATAAAAGCATTGTTAGGCTCTGCACTGGATCTTGGACCAGATAGGAACAAGAGACATTGTTTTTGAATGGTAATACAGGATCCTTGTATTACATAGTATTATTATATTTAATTAATTTCTTGATTTCACAGCTTATATGGTGATTACATTGGCCAGAATTCTTGTTTTGAGGAAGAGTAAACCAGTATAATTTTAGTTGTGATCCATCACATCTATAGGTTGCTCTCAAAATGTTCAGAAAAAAAAATCAGTGATTATGTGCATACATATATGTGTGTATTCATGTGTACATGTATGTGGAAAGAAAAAGGGGGAGAAAAGTATGGTAAACTATTAATTGCTAGGGATCTGGATGAAGGTGAAATAGAAGTTTTTAGTATAACTGTGTCTTGCAATTTTCATATAAGTTTGGAATTATTTTAAATTGAAAAATGTTAGTAAATATTCAAAATAACATTTAAAAATAAAATTAAAAACAAACATATAACAATCTGTGGTACTAAGTTTTCTGTCTATAACAAACTCAAACAGCAAGCATTTTATATAAAGGTTTAGAAATTGCCATACAGTCTACCATTTAATGTTATTGCTTTTTGTCTTTTTAAAATTTTTATTTTAATAGTACATGTTTGTAATATATGCATTTTACAATCATCTTGGGAAGTTGGTACATGTACATAATATAGCCTGTTTCTTTTTTTAATCCCCTTCTCTACCCCAGTTCTCTTTTCTCTTTTTTCAATCTAGATATTGTTATTAATCTTAGTTCATGTTTATGGCATATCATGTCTACATTCATTGAGCTTGTTAGGACCTTGTAGCTGGCACATCTTCACTCAACCTATTTCCCCATTCTGTTCTCCTTGGTGCCCTGGAACCGTTCCCACATTCTCAGTGCTTTTTTTTTTTTGTACCGGGGATAGAACTCATGACCTTGCACTTATCAGGAAGGCGCTTGTGCCGCTGAGTTAAATGCCCGGCCTCTGCATTCACTCTTTTGTCACAAGTGGTTTATGATACATGGGGCATGGTTTTCTTTTAAAACATGTATGACATAATTTCCTTGGTGTATAGTTAACAATATTGTTTTCTAAAATTCCAAATGCTTTATATGATCTCTCATAAATATATAGTTACAAATGTTGACCTTTAGTACAGATTTACTAACTTCTCAAATTAATTCCCTCATATGAAGACATTTTTATTTCTCTTACATAGTTTGGCTAAAGGTAGGTAGAATATAAGCACTAAGCTGTCATGGATGGAAGTATGTATTTCAAGACCTTCATTTTTCTGGAGGCTAGGACTTAACAACCTTCAGCAAGCATAGGGGATAGTATTTGTTTTTAGCCTCTCTGTGCAGTCTTTAGGGGTTAAAAGCTATGTGCTTCTAGTAACAGAACTCAGAAGAGTAGGACAGTGCATTCAAGTTTCATCAGTGAACTTTTTGTCAGATTAGTTAACCAAAGAACTGGAAGAAATAATATTTTTATTAAATGGTGATGTCAGCAGCAATAATAAAATAAAAATAATGAAAAAATGTAGTTAAGGAGAGACTCTGAAAAAGAATCATGAAGAAGTATAGAGAAAATAATGGTCAATAAAGAGAGAAAGGAAAGTAGAAGAGATAGCAGAGAATACAGAGAATGAAGCAGTGAAATAGCAGCCATTGATGAAAGAGCAAAAAGAGGTATGCTGTGTGTGTGTGTTTGTGTGTGTGTGTGTGTGAAAGAGAGAGAGAGAGAGACAGACAGAGACAGAGATGGAGGAGGAGGGGGAAAGGAGGAGGAGGAGAAGACATAGGAAGAAGAAGAGGAAGAAGAATAGGAAGAAGAGAAGGAAGGAGAGGAAGGAGAGAAAGAACAGGAGGAAAAAGAAAGAAGGAGAGAAGATATTGAGAACTATTTGAAAATGGGGAAATTTATTCATAGGCTCAGAAGTCAGACAAGTACCACCATATAGTTCACTTTTAGAATTGTTCTAGGTTTTAGGGGAAAAAAAGAGAACTGGAACTTATCCTTGATTAATCACCATCTGTGCTACACTGGCATTGGTCACTGAAGCATCTGATGTTAAAGATCAAAGACATTCTCAAATCCCAGATGAGCTTCTCCGGTGCTCTTAGCACGGTGTCTGTGCCTTGGGAACAAGGAAGCAAACTTAGGGAGGAGGAGACTGTCTTGGAAAGTTCTGATAAAATGAAGCAGTGTGGGGTCTTTTGGTGCCACAGTTGAAGAAGGACACTCAGTGTCTGCGTAAGTTAGGTTTGAACAAATGCTGGGTTTTTTTTTTTAAACAAGGAAACCACTTTCATGTATTTCTAGCCTTTGATTTCAGAACTACTCATACAGATTTTATAATAAAATAATAGAATACTTTTGAAGAGTTGGGTTTTCTGAAGAAAGTAGTTAGTCATTTTGTATACTCTTTGACTTTCATAATTAAGGGAAACAAAATGATTAAAAGTTCATATTACAAGCAAATTATTTAAAATTGTACAAGTTTCTAAAAAAGAATAAAAAAGCTATTTGTATAATTTAGATAAGAGAAGAAAAATTGTGTCTATCTTCTCTCTTTAAATATCTGAAGTGATCATTAATACACTGTTCTGAACGCAACCAAAGAACTTTCTTTGGTAAGATTGTTCCACTGAATGTATGCATTACTAATGCATGTATACTAATGTATGCATTAGTATCCATGTAAGAGCATTAAATATTTTTCCTTCAGAATAAAAGTCTACTCATCCATGTAATTCTTTATGATCTGTTCTGGGTCTCTCTGCATGGCCCGTTTGTTATCTTAAATTTCATTTTTTCCAAGCATTATAATAAGTTCATGTTTGTAGATAAACAAAATATTATATACCCTCAATAATTTTGATAAGAGATAAAAATGTTGACTTTGGAAAAAATATTTAAGGAGTAAAATATCTATTGTAATAGAGAAAGTCAAGAAAGTGTGATTCATAAATGATAACTATTTTCTCTCCTAGAATGTCATAGAAATTAATGAGTAGTTGTACTTGAGTTAAATATCCATATGTGTTTTAGTGTAATCACATAGATTACATTTTAAAGGGAAATTATTAGTCTCTGAAAATGCAGTCAGCTAAAATTCTAAACAACTTTTTCTAGCTATAAAAGTGGCTGGAATGACTTTCATTCCCCAGATGGTGCTTATCATGTGATGTTTGTGCTCTAAAAACATGTTTTTATAGTCCTGAAATCACTTGTAGCTTTTAGTTAAGGATATCTTAAAGAAAATGCTCTCATTCTATGTCTGCCATATTTTGAGCATGGTGTTCTTTGTTAGAGTTTAATAACAAATGCATTCAGAGTTCTCATAATATGTGGTGGCTTCAGTCTTAATTAGAACTCCATCATAGGAATAATACCAAAGGTTAAATCAGTAAGTTTCTTTGATGATTTAGAAAGGTGTGCTGCAACTTGTTCATTTGATAATATAATCTGAACCATAGTTTTTGCTTAGAAACTTGAAAGTCTTTCTTATTAAGTGTTTTCATCTAGATCAACAACCACCAGTTACAAACTCACTATTTGACAAATGATGATATAAATACCAAAGTGTAGGTATTTAGAAATAGATAGTATATGATCTCTGCTTCTAAGGAATTTATCATTTGCTTGGAGCATCAGACATTTAAATAGATACTCTATAAATGTGATGATTTCATAGCGTTATAACATAAGGAATAGCTGTGTTCAGAGATGTAGCAACCTGAAGTAGGTCAGTAAAAATGGGAAGTAGTTATGAGCAGTATCTCAGAGGTAGGCTTACAAATGTTACCAGCTGATAAAATCTGGGATGGATGTTGGCAGCTAGGAGAGAAAAAAATCAAGAATGTCCCTAATTCCTAACTTGGAAAAATGGGTAGACAGAGATGCCTTTATGAAGAACACAAAGAGAAACACATTTAGTGTGATTTAAAATAATTTCATATAGGAAGATCCTTTTGAATTTGAAGTTTCCAGGTAGGTTGTTTAGTAGACTTGAAAACATCGATTTAATTTTAGAACTCTTTTGACACTGAAGATAAATAACTCGGGAGTCACTAATGCGAATGCATAATGAATGAAAGAACCCTGGAATAAGAACAGTAAGGAGAAAAACAGGCTGGATGGGGAACTGTGGAAACACCAACCTTTAAATATTGAACAGTGGAAAAGAACTTCCAAATTAGGCAAAGGAAGAGCAGTGATAGTAGAAAATATTCTTATGAAGTGTTAGGAGAAACTTCTGAGAGGAAAGTAACATTTCTTTCCAATGCAACAGAGATGTCTTGTTGAATGAAGACTTCTAGATTATTCATTCAAAAATCATTATTCATTGCATCCATGCTTTCTTACTATCAGTTAGCCAACTCTGCCCAGTCATTTACCCAGGCAACATTTTAAGGGCGGTGTAGTATTAAGCAAAATAGTTAAGACTTTCCAACTTCAAGGAGCCTACTTTTTAGAGAAGGGTAACAGTTACTTTAAATTAGTTACATGAATCAGTAATGTCAACAGAGGAATTGATATTGGCACTGAGAAGATGACATTTGAATAAAAGTCGAAGAAAAGTAGTCCTGGGGTGGAAACCATTTCAGACAGAGGGAATAGCCACTGTAAAAGCCCTGAGCAGAAGCACACCTGGAGTATCCCAGAACAGCAAAGGACAATGTAATAGGATAGAGTGAGTGAAGGACAGAAGATAAAGTTAGAAGTTAAAGGCAATCAGATCATGAAGAGCTCTTTAGGTCTTTCAAAGGATTTCTGCTTTCAGTTTGAGGGAGGTGGAATACTATTAGAAGGTTTTGAAGAACGTCTCATTTGATTCTTCATCTTAACAGGCTCATACTGTTTGCTGGGTAATGAATACACTGTGGATGATAATTGTAATCATATAATTGAAAGATTATTGTAGCTTTAACCAGCTGTAAGGTTGGTAAAATATGGTTGGACTGGGGTTATATTATGAATGTAGAGTTAATGTGATTTGCTGAAAGATTGGAAATAGAGTTAAGACAATGAGTTATGAATGATTTTAGGCTTTTTGGACCAAGGAATTTTCAAAATGGAGGATACTGAGGGAAGATGAAGACCTGAATGCTGGCTATTAGTTACCCAAAGGGAAATGTCAAAGAGGCATTTGCATGTACAAGTCAGGAATTCAGGAGAAACAGGAGAGATAAAACCAAAAGTCATGAATATACAAGATGGTTTGTAAAATGAGGCAACTGGATGAGATTGTTTAAAAAGTGAATATAGGTAGACAGCATACCTAAATCTAACTGGAAACCTTAAATTCAAAAAATTATTTAGCATCCACCCACAACATAGTGTTTCTTTGCACTGTCTTACATTAGTTAATGGCATATGAATCTTCTTAATTTTCCAAAATAGGATTTATGGGCATTCTTGATTTCTCATTTTCTTTCAGAGCCCCTAAGCATACCCCCTATTTTATCAATTAATATCATTATCAAATTAGTCACTCTTGAAGTACCCCAATGTGCACTGCATAGGAAAAGGAAGGAAAACCTGCAAAAGTGCCTGGGAAGGAAGACTTAGTGAAATATAAAGAAAAATAATTATTAAATTTGGCAGTTAGAATATTATTGGTGGACTTCCCAAAAGCAGTGTTTGTTGGGACTACGAGTCAAAATTTGCAGAACATAAAAGCAAATTTAAGATGAGGAAGATGGAACAGTGATTATAGACTACTTGTGAAATAAATTTGATGGTGAACAGAAACAGAAATATAAAGTATAGGAAAGGATGATATAGAATTAAGAAATGACTATTTCTTGGAGTGGGGAAATATTTATTTATAGGGAGAAATAATGAAATTTATGGATTGCATGGAAAATGTGACTTGGGTGAGTTGAGAAAAGAATTTCCAGAGCACCATTGTATCTTAGTTCAGAATGATGTAAGAACATACTTGCCACCTAGGAACTGGAATGATGAACTTGTGATTTGAAGTGGAGACAGATATCCAGTGACTTCCCATTCACTCACACTTAAAGAATTACATGATTAATCCTTTTTCTATTTCCTGAGACAGTAGGAAAAGAAAATTGATGTAAAGAGATGATTTTAAGGATAAAGGAAAATTTGTATTTATCCATTTAACAAATCTTAACTAACCACTTATTATGGCACATGTGTACATCTAGTTCTGGAGATTTGGGAATGAGCCAAATAGATCGATTTGTTCTTTCCCTAGAGGAAAGAACATTACATTCTAGTGAGGGATGTAGGAGTATGTGTTTGGAGACCATGTTGTGAGTGGAGAAGAAAGCTAGTTAGCCTGCCTTGACGGGTGTGCACAGAGTCACACTATCTCCATGGGAGAATAGTTGTGGCTTGCATTAGGCAGTGAAGAGCTTTGAGGAAAGAGCCCATGAGACTGGTACCTCATGTCTCTTTAGCAGTTAGTCAAGATGGTGTAGTGACTTTCTCTTAGTGCTAACTAGCCTACTAAAAGGAAGAAAGTGGTTAGCATGGTGACACAGGATGAAGAATTATGAGGATGAATGTAGATGCCATATAGACCAACATCTGTATGATTTCCATATCAGTTTATATAATTATAAATTGCAGTTTAAATAACATAACTCTAAAGAAAGTATATCATAAAATGTTCTGTTTGTTTAATTGAAATTCAAGAATTCTTGGAAAAACCCATAAAGTGGTAAGGTAAATAAACTCTCATCTTCTACATCCTGCTGGTGTGTAATTTGAAAGAACTATGTCTCTTTTACTCCTGAATTACCTTTCTGATTAACTGTCCTGTAGATTTCTTATGCTAGCAAATGGTAATTCAGTTTGCAACTTCAGTTCTTTTACTATCTTAGTGTAATCTAGCTTTCTAATTGTATTCTGCCGAAGTATTTTAGCATGAATTATTTATAAGGTTATAAGGATATAACAAGTAAAACAAATGATTCAGTACATTTATTTTCATTTCTAGAATATGAGTATTCTGACAGCAATCCTATATCAACTTAGAATGACACAACTGTAGCTAGGATAAAAATATACCTTTCAGTTCATTTTTTCCTATAAAAGTTAATGATTCTTGGTTTTAAATTCCAGTGAATTTAATTACTTAGTTAGACCTTACTTCTTTTCTATAGACTTTTCCTCAAAATACGGTGTAGTGTTTTGTGGAGGTTTTTTGTTTTCCATGAAACTATTATTTTGTCAATATTAACTTTCTGTCTATAATGTGAAAGCAGTTCTTTCCACATTGTTCAATACATTGTGGAGATTTGCTTATATTGTGTAAAATGTAGATGTTACATTTTTATGATAGCAGAAATAGAAAATTCTTCCTGTATTTAGGGAAAGTAGTTTGTGATTGCCTAGAGAACTTATAATACCCCAATAAAGACTTTAGCTGGATTTTTTGTTTATAATACTAAGGTTTAATATGATTTTTTTCTTTAAACACTCTATTCCCTAGAGTTCTTTCGTTCTGTTGAATACATAGACTTTGTTCTTTCATTGATATGCAGTTCTTTCTGTATAGTGCTAGTGTCCCAAACTGGTATAAGAATTTTAGAGACTAATTTAGAACACTGATAATTGCCTCACATCTAGAAAGAATGTATAGTCCTGGCCTTTTAAGTGTAATTTGACAAATATTGACAACTCAATAGAAGGCACCTTGCCAGATGTTGTAGGAAGTTTTCATAATTTATTTTAACCAGTTAAGCTATTCCCATAAGCAGACAGCACAATTATGTCCAAGAAGTTCTGTTCTCAAGAATTGCAGGTAACACTTTAACTTAATGATGATTTAAGGAATCAACTGACATTGGCTTTGTTTTACTTCAGTAGGTTTTCAAGAATTTTGTTTTACATTTCCAGCAGGTTAGAACATTTCATTATCAAGAAATGTAGGCTACAAACTTCTACAATGCCAGAAATTAAACATTTCTATTTCCTGTCATTTAATAAATTGTAGGGACTATTTTCATATCACTTTTAATAGTTGGTTTAAGTAGAATGGTATTAGTAGAAAGTAGAAATATTCTCATTAACTTTTTTAACTTCTAGTTTTATAATATAAAGTGATTTCAGTTTTAATTAGGTAGACTTTCCCAGACATTCTAAAATGCAAAGTAAAATGCTTGATTTTGCTTTACATCTACAGCGTTTTGAACTCCAAGACACAGGAAGCTCTGTGCTTCCTAAAGAGATAGTAAGAGTGCAGAGGATGACTGAAAACCATGTCTCTCAAGCTTGTGTGACTGTCCAAGTTTCAGGAAAAGAAGTGACCATTAAGGTAATGAACCACAGATTTATTCACTCAAAGATAAACCTTGTTCTGACCATTTTTATGGCCTAAATGAGGTGAATGATGTCTTTATAAGCCTTTTTGGACTCCATGGCTATATATATATATATATATGCATAAATATGTATGTATATATATGTATATATATTATATGAATGTATGTATATATATATATATTTTTGTATTTATGTATTTATTCATGTGATTGTAAGTTTGGGACAAAGAAAGGATAGCCTTTCTTCCAAAATTTAAAGTTTACCTTTGGAAAAATAAAGTCAAGTGTACATTTAATACTATGAGTCCTTGGTAAGAAATAGTATTTTCAAACATTTTAGCTGCTGGAGAACACTGTTTTCAAATAGAATTATTGTCTGATACACGAAACAGTAACAAGAGGAGCTCTGCTTTGGTTAAGTCATTTTTAGAAGAGAGAGAAAATTGATCACAGAATTCTGTCTACTTGCTCTGCTTCCTTTTCTTCTAACCCTTGTTTTGAAGGCTCTAAGAACCCCAGAATGTCACAGAAAATTCAGAAACACAGCTTAAATAATATTTGAATGTATATAAATGCTTTTTTTCTTATATAACAGCAAAATTTCATGATAAAAATGTTGTTTTAATGTGCTATTATTAATATTTATGTTGCTATACATTGAAGTGAACATTGATTCTAGGTGTCTGGCTCTTTTTATTAAGATTTACTGAGTGTTTAATATATACTGGTCACCATATTTGTCTTCTTGCATATGCCATTTAAACCCCCCAGTAGTCCTGATGGTAAATTTTATTATCACTGTTTTATAGATTAGACAAGTGAGATGTGCAGTGATTAACTGATTCACTTGTTGGTCACCAACTAGGAAGTGGCACCACTGGGATTTCTAGGAAGGGTCACTTTGTACCACACTGTCAGATGAATGACTTCTGACAGTTCAGAAGTGGGTAAGGACTACATTGGAATTAATGGTAGCAGGGATCGAGAGAAGAAGATAAGCCGGGGATTCCAGCAGTGTATGGGAAGCTTCAGAGATGAGGTGGAGTTAAAGCTAAATCTTTGGTGTAGAGTTTTTCCAGTGACCCAGGGGTAGAAATGTGGTGGCATTTTGGGTACTTTTAACAATGTTCAGAATTGTGAGATGAGCGCCAGTCCTATTTGGTTTTGGCTTTGGCTCTCTAATCTTGTCCCTCCTGTTCCTCCTCTAATCTCATTCCTCCAGTTTTCCATATTATTATCAGAATAGTCTTTCTTAAATGCAAATATGATATCACTTTTAAACTTAACAATCCTTTATGACTGATGTTGTGTGTAGTTAATCCAAGTACTCACCAGACATGGTCTCTAGGAGACTAAGGAGAAGATTAAAAAAAAAAAATATATATATATATATATGTATATATATATGATTATAGTTTCACTCATATGCGGAGTCTAAAAATATTGATGTTATGGAAGTTGAGAATAAATGGTGGTTACCGAAGCTGGGGAGAATAATGGGGAGAGAGTGATGGGGAAATATTGATCAATGGATACTGCATTACAGTTAGATTGGAGCAAGAAATTTTAGTGTGCTATTGCATAATAGGGTAACTATAGACAACAATAATGTACTTTGTATTTCTAAAAGGTAATTGAAGGGATAGTCAATGTTTTTCTATTGTAAAGAAATGATAAAGGCTTGAGAAAGTATATTTAACTTGATTTACATTACACCATGTATATAACCATCAATGTCAGACAGGACCTTAATAATATGTACATTTTAATGTTTTTATGTATCATTTAGAAAATAAATTCTACTTTTTAAAAAAAAGTCCCTAGACAAAGAATAATCAAGGACTAAAATGTAAAGAATCTAGAGCACAAGAATAAAGAAAGCAAGAATAACTAAAAATCAAATAAAAGGAAAAGTAGCTATGGGAGGATGGGAGAGAGACTTTTACAAATAGATGATTCTGAGTGATAAACCAAGATAAGAATGAAGCGAATTTGTAGACAATGCATCTTAGAAATCAGGATGTCACTGGTGACTTTGGGGTTTCTAGAGCTGATTTTAAATTCTGTATTCAAACTGAGAACTGAGAAAAAAAAACACTTCATTCTGTAGTAGTGTTTTTTTTTCAAGTTATGAAGAGCATAAAAATGACATGATTCTTATGAATATTTGACAGAATAAGACTTTAATTTTAGAAGAATGTTAATTTGGAAATTTGGTGATTGGGATCATTGGATTTATAAATGAGAAAATGCTGCTCAGTGGAAATATCAAAAACCAATATAGAATTGAGTTGAGGAAGTAATTAATGGAGGAAGGGTTAAGTGGCAGTTACATGCTTCAGATGACTAATATTTTGAGAAAAGCATATACTATTTTATGTCTCTTTAGGTACCAGCTGGAACAAAACAATTAGGTCAACCTTGTGCATCAGACCACTTCATACAGACTTTGAGTCATAAGCAGCTATTAGCTGAAATGATGCAGTCTCATATGGTTAAGGACATATGTTTAATTGGAGGAAAGGTAAGAAAAGCAGCCTCATTGCAAAGTTTTGTTTCCTGACTGGGATGTCTTGATTCATCCTTTAATGATTGTATTTCCATTTGTAGGGTTGTGGGAAAACGGTCATCGCTAAGAACTTTGCTGATACCTTAGGATACAACATAGAGCCTATTATGCTATATCAGGTACAGTGTTCACTTTTAGCTGTTGGTCTGTAAGCATGTATGTTTTAGCATTATAACCTGTTGAATTTTTTTTGTGTGTGTAGTATTAGGAGTTGAGCCTAGGGCTTTTGCACTAAGCTACATCCCCAGTCCTTAGCTCTTTATTTATTTATTTTTTTTTATTTTGAAACAGAGTCTCTCACTAACTTGTTAAGTTGCCCAGGCTAAACTCAAACTTGTGATGCTGCTGTCTCAGACTGTGAGTGCTGGGATTATGGGTGTGTGACGCCATGCCTAGTTTGAATTTTTGACATAGATATATAACTGAGACATCAGTCAAATTAGACAGCAGGTACTTCTTTGAAGCTTTGAACATTCATTTTAGGACACCTGGTGCATATAACACATCAGGGTCTTTTTTCAAGAGACACTGACTTTATGTGCATGTACACACATACACAAACTACATTTCCTGATAACTGGGAAATCCAAACAAAGTTGGTTTGTGCTATGGTGGAAGATAATAGGTACTCATTGAATGAATTATTATTACTATAAAAAATATATATACAGTATTACATAAAATTTGCCATTTTAGCCAGTTTTATGTGAACAATTGACTGACATTAAATACACTCACAGTATTATGTAACATCACCACTTTGTCCTTCTAAAACTTCTTTGCCATCCTAAACAGAAAGATTAAACAATATCTTTTAATGCCTCCCTTTCTTTCAAGGCTCTGGTAACCCTTGTTTTTCTTTTTGTCTCTTCGAATTTGCTTGTTTTATGTACTTCATATAAATGGGCTGATACAATGTTTGTCCTTTTTGTCTATATTTCATTTAGCATCATGCTTTCATTGTTCTTCCATGTTGTATCATGGTGTCAGAATTTTATTCCTTTTTATAGCTGACTATTCTGTGTATACATATTCATGTTGTTAACTACTAGTGTTATTAATAATATTAACTACTTTTTGTTATGTATTCATCTGTTGCTAGAATTTTGGGTTGTTCCTACCATTTAGCTTTTATAAATGATTCTCAAACAACTATATAGAAGAATTTGAGTTCTAGCTTTCAATTCTTTTAGATAATATGTAGGGGTATAATTGCTGGGTTATATGTTAACTCTTTATTTAACTTTTTTGAAGAACTAATAGACTGTCACAGCAACTATACCATTTTACATTCCCATTAGCAATGCATGAGGGTTTTATTGCCTCCACATCCTCATCAATATTTACTTTCACTTGTTTTTGTTCTGTAATTGCCACCCTACTGGATATGATGTGATAAGTTACTGAGGTTTTGATTTGTATTCCCCTTGTGACTAATCTTCTCATATGATCTTCTCATATGATTATTGACTACTTATATATCTTCTTTGTTAAAATACTTATTCAAACCCATGGTTTATTTGGGCTTTTTGTTGTTGAGTGGTAACAATTGTTTATGTATTGTACGTATAAAATTGATTCTCAAATATATGATTTGCAATTTTTTTCCTCTCATTTCATAGATTGTATTTTCATTCTCTTAACAATGTTCTTTGATACATAAAAGTTTTAAATTTTAATGAATTCCAACTTATCATTTTTGTTTTGATGCTTATGTATTCGATGTTATAGTCAATGAATTACTGTTAAATTTAATGGCATGGATTTTCCTGTTTTCTTCTAAGAATTTTATTACTGTTTTAAGTCTTTAATGTAGATCTTTGATCCATTTTGATTTTTTTTAGTATAGGGTATAAAGTAAGTATTCGACTTTAATATTTTGGATGTGGATATGCAGTTTACCCAGGAATAATGTTGAAAAGACTGTCCTTAACTCCAGTTAATGGTATTGGTGCTCTTCTTAAGAATTAATTGACTATATGTGCAATGGCTTATTTCCAGGCTATCTATCCCATTACCCTATGTGCCTGTCCTTATGCCAATATCATATTGTTTTGATCCATGTAGTTTTATAGTAAGTTATGAAATCAGGAAGTGTAAGACCTTTACATGTGTTATTTGTTCCCTAGGTTGTTTTGACTATTCAAAGTCCCCTAAGATTCCATGTGAATTTTAGGGCAGGTTTCACAATTTGTGTTAAAAAAAAAGTCATTGAGATTTTGAAATGCATTGTATTGTCTATAGATTACTTTGGGTAATAGTGTCATCTTACTAATATAAAATCTTCCAGTTAATAAATATGGTTGCCTTTTCATTTATTTATGTCTTCTTTAATTTCTTTTAGTAATACAGTATTTTGCAATCTTCAGTATACAAACTTTTTGTCTCCTTGGTTACATTTATTCCAAAGTATTTTTGCATAGATTATTTTGGTGGATATACATGTTGTACATAGCATGGTAAAACAGCAAATTTACAGTTGGTATTGTTACAGAGTGAAATTTTCTGTCATGTATTTTTTGTGACTATCTTGCCTACCACATTTTATCTTGCTAATTTTTTTGATGCTATGTCAATCTTTGGGCTAGTTATGGTAGCCTCTTACTTAGAGCAGAGTTTTTATTGTAATTCTTTGAATGGTTTTGAAAGTGAATATAATAATATTACTTATACTCTAGGTCACTTTATGTGTTTTTTGCTTATTTGGGTGTCCTTTTGTACTGACATTAAATGAATGTAGGTTAAAATGTTCTCATTTCTGAAAGATGACATTTAAACCAATTAGTTGTAACATTAGATCACAGAAAATTTTGCTAGCTGTTCACATTTCAGATGATTCTGTTGAGAAGATTCTTTTCATATGGTTTTAAGATATGCTGTACTTACTCTCTGAATCAATTTGGAATTTGGAAAGAATTGCAATTACATGATAGTAGAAGCAGAATAACCTATTACAGAGATACATAATGAGAATTCTCCTAAAATTAAATTTTTTCTTTTTTTTAAGCTTATTTGGAGCACCAAGATACTTTTTAGGATTTTGGCTTGTCCTGAAATCAGTATTGGAAATAAAATAGAAAGCATCATATCTCCATGTAAACCTATGGGGGAATCCATATCTCTATGGCTTTTATTATCATATTTCAAGAAAGATAGTAAAGATAGATAGGTAAAAAGAAAGAGATAAAAGTCATTAAAATAATCAATTGATAGACTTAAAAGTTCAAATATTTGTTAAGATGAAATCTATGAAGAATTGTATATATGTCCAGATTTATGAAATTATGAAGAATATGAATTAAAGAAATTCAAACTAGGGGTACTCTGAGTACTGAGAGATAAACATATAGGAAAAAGGAGGTATATTTTTACATTCTGTAACAGGTGGCAAGTCTTTGAACCTACAAAAATGTTTGAAATTGCTTTTTTGTAAATTGATTCTAGGTCACCTAGATTTTTAAAGAAAGTAAGTATATTTGAGGTTTATTTCTGTAACTAAATATATGGAGGATACCATGAAGAATGCTTTGTCTTCTAATATAATGTGTCTTGATGTCATTGTCAAAGATCAGAAGATAATTTGGCTTAATATGCTTGTGCCTCTGCCCGTATCCTTCCATGGTTCATATTGGAAATTATATGAGGATAACACTTTATCATCTCTAAAACCTGTTCACCATCTACCTTATAATTTCCAATAAAAGTATTTTTCTACCAAACAACAAGGAGAAACTTTGAATCATCAACATATGTTATAAAACAAGATTAGAAATATGAAATCCTCTTAGTGAAAAAAAAAAACTGGAAATACTTTATATTCCTCATCCGTTTTTTTCAAACACTGTTATTTCTGTATCAGGTTTCCATAGTCAGTCTGTGGTAACCTCTTTACACTGTATGCTTGAGCTTGAAATTTATGTTCATCTCACCTGCTGTCCATTACAAAAAGAGCCAAGAATAAAATTATGTGTGTCCAATAACTAAAATCTCTTAGCTACACTGAAAGTTTCCCAAAAGTGTTCATCCATTGAGGTTGTTGTCTTACTAATATGTAATAGATTGAGTTTTAAGAGTTTGTAACAGAGTTCTTATGTATTTTTAGACATTGATAATAAACATAAGGATGTTCTTTTATTTTAATATATTTTTGCTTTCTTGTTTAGTATGTAGGTGGATAGATGAATAAAGGCAGAAAGATAAAGTAGATGGCAGGGTATTCTGTGTTCTGATACACTTCTGACTTGTCATTTAGTCATATCTTATAAATCTTTTCTCTCTGAAAAACATAGGTGATGATAAGGCACGTAAGTTTCCCATAAGGGTATTTTGTCTGTCCTTTTATGTACCCTGCCAACCTTGTAGTTGTCTTGAAAGAATTGGAAAAATGACAAAGAGATAAGCAATGTAATCACATCACTCTGAATATCCTTCCTTTTCCACTTTACTTTTCTGCTCGTCAGTCTTTAGAGAAAAAGTCTACAAAAATTTCTGGAATAGATATAAAGGCTTTGGAAAGAAATAGAGAAATGTAACTAACATATTAGGGATAAAAATGTTTCTTTTTCTATCTTTTTTTCAGTGAACTGGAACAAAATACATGTGAAGTGCTATGTTGACATTTGTAGGTTTTGTTAATTATTGATTTTCATGATAGAAACTAAGATCCTGAGATTAAATTTGAGACTTTTTCTGTTTGCAGTTAGATATTTTTAGTAAAACTCATTGATATTTCTGGGACAGAAGAATTAAATTATTATGGCTTGTTTCTAGATGCCCCCGCAAAGCCTCATACAGTCACAGGTGGGGCTTTTCAGAGGTGGTTGGACCTAGAGTATGTGCTGCTGGGATTAAGAGTGTGTGATTACTAAATCAGCCCACTGATTGGTTGACATAGTTCTGGGTATGGATAATGAAAGGGCCACCCTGGTTGTGAGTGCTGGTCAGTCACTTGTAGCCTGGATAGAATATAAGGAATAGAAAGAGGGCTGTTGCCATCGCTTCTTGCTTGCTTCTTTTATTACCTCCTGCCTTCCCCTTCCAAGCCATGAACTGTTTTTTTTTTCTTCTGCCGTGCCACCTGGCCTTGAAACCAGCTGATTATGGACTGAAACCTTTACGAGTCATGAGCCAAAATAAAGTTTTTGTTCTTTACTTTTAGGTATTAGTATTTTTGTCTCAGCAACACAAAAAGTAATTAAGACATAACTTAATAGAATTAAAGAATAGTTTTGATTTTATAGTAATATAGTTCACATTAATGAAAATTTTGCAGAAGTTTGACTTCTGAGAATAGTAGGAGCAAGTGAGCCACCATCTGTTTTCCTAGAAGATGTAGAGACATTCCTGTTATTTGTATATGCGTAAAGATCACTTAATCTATAGGTTTGCCCTTATTTTTAGACTTAGCTATTTTTAGATATATATTTCATATGAAGCAAAAGGAAAAGAGAACTTTAATATAAATTTGTGGCAGTACATAAAATAAGGTTTATAGTAGGTTATAAAAGTCTTACATCATTTAACTCAAGTATTGGGTCAGATTCTTTTTAATTGATTATTTTTTTCTAGTGTTGAAGCCACTCATTTCATAGTTTTGAAGAAATAAGAGGCTAAAAGAGAGTGGAAAGTTTAGGAACTTTATAACCAGATTAGGATGTGTTTCTAGCTTTCTTTTGATATCATCATAAATACACTAGATCTGAGATCTTCTGAAAATGTTTGTATTAAAGGCCAAGTCAAATCTAATCAAAATTTTGAGAACTATTAAGTTTATGGAACTTTTAATAAAAATAATTACTGTCTAAAACATGTAGAAGCCGGGCATGGTAGCTCACGCCTGTAATCTCAGCACTCAGGAGGCCAGGGCAGAAGGATTGCTGCAAGTTTGAGACCAGCCTGGGGTACAAAGTAAGCTCAAGGCCAGCCTGAACTGCATAGTGAAATCCTGTCTCAAAAAGACCAAAAAAAAGAGAGTTAAAACATGTAGAAAGTCTTAGATGATCATTGACTTCTTAGACATTTTTCTTCCTATAGCCAAACTGAAAGCAAATCTCTTCCCTAACGCTACCTAATTTCAACTTTCACCTTTTATTTTCATCAAAATAAATTAGTTTATTGGGGTTCAGTTGCTCTGTACTTATCACATTTTTGTGTTTGTGTCACTTTGTATAGTAATTTGCTTCAGAGGCCCAGTCCTCCCCAAGCTTACCAACAGTAAGTTCCTAAGCTTTCCACTCTCTTTTAGCCTTTTTTGCCCAGTTTATCCTTCCAATACTTATTTTTGCTCTCATTTTCATCCTGCTTTACATCTTGTAATCATTTCTTGTACTTTGTAAGATAAAATTCCATGGCTTAGTACATGGATCTCTTTTATTTATCCCCTCCAAGACCCCATTCTGTACAACTAACAGAGCAACATATGCTGTTCAACTCTCCATTCCTCCCTTCAGGACCACATAATAGATTCTAGTTAAAAAGGCAAACTTTCAAATTCTATGTCTTTTACCCATTTTGAGTAGAAATTATAAAGTAAGAGTTCTTGTCTTTTTCTTGTCATAGAGATCTTCTTCATTCTTTTTTTTTTAAAAAATAGTTGTGTATTATTCTGCCCCATAAATAAACTGGAGTGCATTTAATCAATCTCCTATGTATTGAATATTTTTCAATACTTTGTAATTACAAACTAAATTGCATTTAATAACCTTGTATGTATGTATTTTCCTATTGTTGGAAACATTTTTCAGAAAAAATTCCTAGAATTAGGATTGCTAGATCAATAGGTAAGTTTAGTTTTTGTAGCATTTGCCAACTTTTCCTCTATAATGGTGGTGTCATTCTGTATACCATCACCAACAGAAGAGGCTGTCAAGATTTTTAATGTTTTTGGAGAAACAAGATACTTACATGACAAAGAACAACTGAAGGAATTCATGACCGCCAAAACAACCCTACAAAGAATACTGAAGGATATTCTAAAGAAAGATAAAAAAGACCATGGTTCCAACAGCAGCAGAGGGGGATCACTGAGCAGGGCAGACAGTTGAATGGAGGGGGAAAAGTAGACAGCTGCCAGCAAGAAAATAACATGGCAGAGATGAGCCAGTGCCTGTTGGCCATAATGATTAATGTAGATGACTTCAGTTCACCAATAAAAAGAAACATAGACAGAATGGATCAGGAAACAGGATCCATTAATACGCTTTATACAAGAAACACATTTAACCCAAAAGGGAGTTTATAGACTGAAACTCAGAGGAGAGAGAACAATGTTCTAAGTGACAGGGAACCAGGAAGAAGTGGGAGTGGCTTGCCGATCAGCTGCAGAGTGGACAAGAAAGGCATGGCATTTTTATACAATGGAAAGTTACTCAGCTATGAAGAAAGATAATCTTGAGGCTCTTGTAGGTAAGTGGATACAACTTGAGATCATGCTCATGGGTGAAATGGTTCAGTCACATGGGTGAATATTATGTTGTCTCCCCAGTATAAAAAACTAAAGTTAGTGGGATCCAAAATGCACAATACATGCTGTGAAAGTGAAGGGTAAGAAGTGTCTAAAAAAGAAAGGCAGTGGCTACTGTTAATCTATTATTGTGATTTGAATCCCATATTCTTCTCATTGTTCTGTTTAGTTCGGTTTTTTTCTGTTTCAGTTTTTTTGTTTTTTTGGCTTTTTTTTTTTGGTATGGGGAATTGAACTCAGATCCTTGCTTTTGCCAGGCAGGTGCTTAGGCCACTGAGCTAAATTCCTGGATCCATGAACAGTTATTTCAAAGATAACAAAATAGGGCCAGGGATTTAGCTCAGTGGCGTAAGTACCTGCTTGACAAGTGCAAGGACCTGAGTTCAATCCCTGGCACAGAAAACAAAACAAAACAAAACAAAACAAACCCAAAATATATTATGGTAGCCATTATTGATTTCCTATTATCTTGTTTTGAAACTCTGTATTGCTTTCATTGTTTTGACTGATTTTATTCTATTTTGTTTTGTTAGATTGTATTATATCTGAAGGTATAGGCAACTACTTTGAAGACAACAAGAGGCATTATGGTAGCCACTATTGTTTTACTATTGTTTTGAAGTCCTATTTTGCTTCCATATTTTGTTTTTATTTGTTTTATTCTGTACTATTTTGTTTGATTTTATTATGCATAAAGGTATGAATAGTTCTTTTGAAGATAAGAAGAGACATTATGGTAGCCATTATTGATTTCCTTTTATCTTGTTTTGAAGTCATGTACCATATTCATTGTTTTGTTTTGATTGACACTATTTTGTTTTATTTCATTCGGTTTTATTCTCTTTAAAAAAAAGATTTTTAATGTTTTTTAACTGATGGACATATCTCAAAATACTTTTAAATTGCCTTCTTTTTAGAAGTTTTTGAAAAGCTTTTCTGTGTTCTTTTTACATAAGAGCTTTGAGATGTGAATCATAAGAATCTCATAAACATAAAAGAGCCATTTATATATCTGTAAATTATGTTTCTTTTGCTCATTTTTTCTATCAAGTATTTAACTTTTTCTTTCATTTTGGAGTTTTAATACATTAATGATATTTACCTCTGATCTCTTGTACATGAGGCATATATTTTCTCTTTGCCTTTATTTAGGATTTTTTTTTTTTTTACTCTATAAAAAAGTTTGTAAAGTTTAACATTTTCTCTTTTTGATCTGCATTTGAAATGATTAGGAAATCTTGCCTCACACCAGCGTTATGGAGGAATTCACCTGCGCCTTTACCAGGCTTCTAGATTGAGGTTCTTACTGGTGGCCTCTTGAATTTCAGAACTATCAAGGGACCACTGAGTTCTTAATCTACCATCTCTTTTTCTGCCTACAGGTGGAAAAAATACTCCAGTTTTAAAGATTCATGTTGTAAGATTGGGTTCACCTGAGGAATACAGGATAGTCTCCCCATTTTCAAGGTTCTTGATTTAACTATACTGCAGAGTTTGTTTTCCGATGTAAGGCAATATATTCAAGATTCTGGGGATTAGGACATGAATGTTACAATGTGTTGAGCGTCACATTACCTACTAAAGTGTACTGATGATTTTGGAATGTATCACTGAGATTGTTGCTATTCTTTATACAGTAGTTGAGTTCTAGAAACAGTATACCTGTTTCACTGTATATAATTTTTACATTTTTGACTTCATAATTTTTTTGTTTAGTTGTGTCCATATAGTTTTTGAAAAATGTATTTCATTTAACAAGTTATTTTCTCTCTACCAAAATTTAGGTGTTATCTCAAATTTTTATTTGAAATTATGTGTGTAGGTTCAGTATGTATCTATGAATTTTTTTCAGAGTTATAAAATAAGTGTTACAAAATATGGTTCATTATGTGAGGATATGAGTCTTAACAGATTTGAGAACCAGGGGGCTAGAAGAAGAATCTGATGAATATATACAGTCCTTAAAATCTTAAAATATTTGAAGTAAAAAGACATCAGCTTTTATGTTTAAGTAGCTAGCTGTAGTTGTTCAGACGTTGTTGCCATCTTTCTCATCAAAAAGTTAGGAGCTTCTCCACTTAAGTGTTTTGTCATGTAGAAAAGTAGTGAAGTGGTTTTTGTCATTCTAAACTTCTGAGAACTGACAAGTTCTTTAGAATAAAGCAAGTGACTATTTTGAGATACATTCATTTCAGATATAAAATTGTAATTTTCTTTGTATGTTTTATGTTTTATCAAAAATTGTTTTGAGGCTGGGGATTAGCTCAGCAGCATAAGTGCCTGCCTTGCAAGCATGTAGTGTTGAGTTTGATACCAGGTACCACAAAAAAAAAAAAAAAAAAACTTAAAAAAGTAGTTTTGAGATAATATTTTTTTCCACACTTTCTCTCTATTAGTTTTTTGACACAAGGTCTTGCTATGTCCTTCAGGCTGACCTTGAACTCACTATGAAGGCCAGGCTCGCCTTCAACATGTGGTTATCCTCTTGCCTCAGCCTCCTGAATGCTGGAATTACAGGTGTGCACAATCACAATGAGCTACACTCTTTTTGAATGATTCAGTTATTTGCTTAGTAATTAGCTGATCCACTAACAATAATAGTAATCAGTTGACCCAGTAAAATGGAATTTTCCAACTTTTCAAAATTAAGGAAGGATAAGATTAGAATAAATAAGATTAAGTTCCAGTTGAAGCTCAAAGTTTGTATCATAGGTCCCAGCTTATTAACTTTAAGCCATTTTCTTGAGTATTGGATTGAATATCTTTAAAAACAGTAAAGGACAGGCTAACTGTGTGATGAGAGATTATTCATACTTGTGTTCTGTTATCCTTTTTGATATTAATGTTTCTAACAGATGTGGTTCAGTATTTCATTGGGGCTTCAAGTCACATTGCTCTCATGATTAGTGATATTTATTCTTTAATATATTGATTGGCCATTTGCATGTCTTTTGAAGAATGTCTATTCATATCACTTGTCCATTTTTAAAAAATGAGTTATTTAATTTTTGCTGTTGGTTTGAGTTTCTTTTAAATTTGGTTAGTAACCTTTTATCAGCTGTGTAGTTTGCAAATATTTTCTGTAGGTTGTCTTTTTTGGGCAGGGTAGAAGGGGATTGAATTCAGTCTTTACTGAAACAACTCCAGCCTCCTCCCCCTCGTTTTTTATTTTCAAACAAAGTCTTGCCTAGTCACTAATTGCCCAGGCTAGGCTCAATCATTTTAACCCTACTTATCATTTTTGATGCTGTTGTAAATGGAATTGGTTTTAGACAGTTGTTAGTATACAGAAATGCTGTATTTTGCATGATGATTTTGTATCCTGCAACTTTAGTGAAATTATTAGTTCTAATTTTTTTTTTTTTGGTTGGAGGAGTGAAATCTTATAGTTGTCTGTATATAAGATTATGTTATCTTCAGTTTTCTCTTTTCAGATGTAGATACCTTTTATTTCTTTTTCTTGCCTAATTGCTCTAGCTATGATTTTTTTTCTGTCTTTTTGAGACAGGGTCTCTCTATGCAGTTCAGGCTGACCTTACTCATTTTGTAGCCTAGGCTGGTCTCGAACTTGCAACGATCCTCTTGCCTCAGCCTCCTGAGTGCTGGGATTACAGGCATGAGCCACCATGCCTGGCTTCTAGCTATGATTTCTTTTACCATATTGAGTGGAGTGCTGAGAATGGGAACCTTAATTTGTTCTTGGTCTTAGGAAAAAAAAAAACCTCAGCAATGAGTATGATATTAGATATGAGCTTGTCATATAAATGTTTCGACAAAAATAAAGTGAGTTATCATTATGAAAAGATACTGAGTTTGTCGCTACTGTCTCACTAAGATGACCATGTGATTTTTATCCTTCATTTTATTAATGTGGTATGTCATATTTATTGATTTATATATGTTGAGCCATCCTTGTACTCCAGGGAAAAATTCTTTCATATTGTTTAATCCTTTCAATGTGCAATTAAATTTAATTATAAGTTGTTTCTTGAGAATTTTTACATTTAACTGCATCAAGGATATTGGGCTCTAATTTTATTTGCTTGGGGTGTTCTTGTCTGACTTTAACAAGTCTGGTCTTATTAAAGTAGTTTGAAAGTTGTTGTAGCTTGTATCTTCACATCCCTCAAAGCCTTATGCACTCATAGGTGGGGCTTTTTGAGGCTGACTGGATTCAGGTCCTGTGATAGTGGGATTAAGAGTATGTGATAATAAATTAGTCCACTGATTGGAACTGCTGATTAGCATAGTTCTTCTGGGTGGCACCCAAAAGGCTGGTAGCCTGGATAGGATAACAAGGAAATGCAGGCTGTTTGCTGCTTGTTGCCCTCTGCCTTTTACCTGCCACAGTATGAACTGTTTCTTTTCCGTGATGCCCCTTTGCTTGCCTTGGAGTCAGCCAACTATGATCTAAAATCTCTAGAATGTTTGGACTGAAATAAACCTTTCCTCCTTTAACATGTGGGTGTTGGTTATTTTGCCCCAGCAATGAAAAAAATCACTAAAACAGAAGTATTTATGATTCAGTTTTTTGGAAGAGTTTGAGAAGGATTTGGTGTTCTTTAAATGTTTGAAAGTATTTATCAGTTAAGCCATCGGGTACTGGGTGTTTCTCTGTTGACAGATTCTTAGATACTGAGTTAATTTCCTTGCCCTTTACTAGTTTGTTTCAGTTTTCTATTTCTTCATGATTTAAAGTTGGTAAGTTGTATATTTCTAGAAATTTACCCATTTCTTTTAGTTTATCAAATTTGTTAGTATATAATTATGCATAGTAATCTGTTAGGGTTCCTTGTATATAGAGCTACATTATCAGCATGGTTTCTTCACTTTTGTTTATGTTATTTGAGTAATATTTCTATTTTTCACAATTGATCGAGCTAAAGGTTTGTCAATTTTATTATTTTCAAAAAAATCAACTCTAGTTACTTTATCTTTTTTATTTTTTTTACCTTCTATATTATTTATTTCTGCTGTGACTCTTTTTTTTGTAAACTTGGTATTCAGAGTGTTCTTTTTTTAATGCCTTGATATTTAATGTTAACTTTTGGTGGCGTTGGTAATGGAGATTGAACCCAAGAATATTCCCTCACTGAACTATTTCCCCAGAGCTTTACATTTTTTAAAATTTTCAGACAGGGTTTTGCTAAGTTGCTATGTGATTTTCCTGCCTTAGCCTCCCAGAGTGAGTGCTGAGGTTATAGGCATGTATCAGCATACTTAGGTCTTTTTTCTTTATATAGGCATTTATTGGTATTAACTTTCCCCTTATAATTGTAACCCAGAAGTTTTGATATGCTCTATGTTCATTTTTGTTTGTTCCAAAATATTTTTTATGTCACTTTATGGTTCTCCTTGACCCACTGGCTACTCAGGACTTTCATGTTGTGTAATTTTCAATATTTTCCAAAATTCCTCCTTTTTTGATTTCTAGATTCCTACTGTATTGGTCAGAAAAAGATATTTAATATGATTTCACTCTTACTAATTTACTGAAACCTGTAAGGAATTCTTATTAAATATTTGTGCATTTAATTTATTCTAGACTTAAAAAGTGATTTATGAGCCACTATTGCAGTCCAGGGTATTGACTATATTACCTTCGCAGTGGGTTCTATACTTTCATGTTACTAGATGACCTTTTGTTTTATATCCATTTAACATTTCTTTTCTAGTAGATTTAGTGGTGATGAAAACTCTGCTTTTGTTTGTTTTTTTTCAAGAAGTCTTTATGTTGTCTTCATTTCCCAAGTTCAGCCTTACTGGTTATAGTATTCTTGGTTGGTAAGCTTTTGGTACCTGGAACAAAATATCTGACACCCAGAACTTAAATGAGGAGAGATTTATTTTGGATCATAGGTTCAGAGGTTTCAGTCATAAGTTGGCTGATTCTGAGTGTGAAACATCAGGACAAAAGGGCATGGCAGGAAAGCTGCACAACACCTTATGGGAGTCAGGAAGTAGAGAGCAAGAGAAGAGCTAGAGAAGAAGAGGCTAGACGCCAGGTAGTGCCCAGGTCATGCCTCCATGACCCACTCAGAGATACCCAAAAGTGTGCTTTACTAATATCCTAGACATCTCTCAAGATAATCAAGTTAGCAAGACTAACCATTGTACCAGTTGTTTTCTTTCTGCACTCATTTCACTCTTTTCTAGCCTGCAAAGCTTCTGCTGAGAAACCTGCTTATAGTTTTAGCTGATTTCCTTGTGATGAATTACTTTTCTCATTCTGCTTTTAAAAAATCTTTGACTTTTATGAATTTGTTATATTGTATCTGGTGACAACTTATATATAATTTCTTGGCTTCTTTAAAGTCTATGGATCTTGAACATTCATTTCTTTCTTTGGATTTGGGAAGATTTTTGTCATTTTAAAAATAAGCTTTCTGCTCACTTCTCTTTCTTACATTGATCTCTTAACCACTGTAATGCAATATCTGTTTACTTAGTGGTGTCCCATAATTCCTGTAGACTTTCTTTATACATTTCCAATCTTTTCTAATTTTGTACCTCTGATTATAATTTCAATTGGTTTTTAATGCATTTCTGCTGTAGTACCTTGAACCACTGGTGGTACATGTCTGACTGTCCCACTGGGCTTGAATCACCAGTGGTTAGCTATTGAGCATCAGAAGAAGGAATTCAAATCAGAACCATCTGACAGTGAGATATACAAATTATGGCACTTTTGTGAATGTGTTAATCATTGATTCTTCTGCTTGATCAAGTCTGATATTGAAGCTTTCTGTTGAATTTTTTAACTTAGTCATTTTACTCTTTAGTTCTATAATTTTTGTTTGGTTCTTTTGTGTGGTTTCTGTCTCTTTGTTGGGCTTTTCACTTTGTCCATGTATTGTTTTACTAATATAGATAGCTATTTATCTCTGTTCTCTTGTAGTTTATATACTGCTTTAAGATAATTATTTCAAATTGTTTGTCATGTAGTTCATAGAGCTTTATTTCTTTCGATTTAGTTAATGGTCTTCATCCATCCCCCATCTATCATGTTTTCTGTTACTGTTTGTGATCTTCATGGCCTTATGTTAGAGTCTGTACTTGAAGAAGCAGATATCTCTCTAGTCATTACAAATTGACTTTGGTCCAGAAAGCCCTTCAAAAGTTGATTCTACCAGAGATTCTGGATGGGCCATCTTGCAGGTGGACTTTTGGGTGGACTTGCTTCTGGATTCTTCATGCGTGAGTCAGTGAATGAATGGGCTTGGGATTCTAGAACCACAGGAGCTGACATGGTATTGTAGTAGCCCTTGAGCCTGAGTTTGCAGGATTAGGTTGTTGCTGGGGCAGCCTTAACATTGGGTCCCTGTGAATGGTCCTGGTCCTGTCTCTGGGAGCTGGCCTGGTACTTGAGTCTAGGATGGCCCAAACTACTTTCAAAGTATGTACTTGACTCCTTACATAAGCAAGACAATATGTTTTTAGTGGTGGACATCATTTTTATGTTGTCTCAACAAATTTAGTTATCATGAGACATTTATTAGATTTGTAGAAACACACTACAAGGCCTCTGGAGATGTGTATAAAAATAAACATCACAGATAAAGCCAAGTCCATTAACCAGAGAAAGAAAACAAAAGTGATGTGACCAAGACAGTCTACTTAGTAAGAAACTGTAGTGTAAGAGTTGTTTATTTTACTACTTCTAAGTATCTATAATCTTGAAGTTGGAAGGCATTTAAAATTTGTGTATTATATATGGAATAACTTCAAACATAAGGACACTGTATAACTACTACTATGTACTACTGTGGGTAACAATAGAATGTTATGCTTGATCATGACCCATAGTATCTTAGCTTTAAGTGCACTTTACACAGACACATTTACAGTGATGTCAGACCATCTGGTAGCTTGAGGACAAAGGAGACATAAAAACTTAAAAAAGAAAGAAGGGGGAAAAAAAAAAGAAGTAGCCAAATAGCCAGCCTTTCTGGTAAGCCACTCAAGCCATACAGGGTCCAAGAAGAGAGGTCATCACCTCCTGAGAATTGACCTTGCTGGGACTGGGAAGAACCCATCAAGAAGCCAAGGAACCTGCCTTTTTAGTAAGCTATGCAAGCCACATGGGGCTCAGGAAGAGAAAAGTCAGATAGCATCTCCCGTGGGCTGATAATCAAGAAATCTCCCCACCCCACCCCATAAGCAACCAGCTAGTTCAGAGGACAGGCTGAGTTGATAACAACTGAGGTATAAATAACAACTGAATGCTTGTATTTTTTGGTTGACTTTACAGGCTTGAGGCCAGCGGTCTGATCATCTGTTGGGAGGATGACTAATATGCAGTCTAGCAAATATTGGAGGTTTCCTTTTTTTTTTTTTTTTGAGGTCCAATATTATTCTCATTGTTTTCTTTTGTTCTGATCAATTGTTTTGCTTTATTCAATGTTCCGTTTTGATTGGTTTTATTGTTTTGTTTTGGTTTCATTTTGCTATATCTGATGGAATGGACAACTATTGTGAAGATAACAAGATATACTATGGTAGTCATTTTTATATTCCTATTATCTTGCTTCAAAGTTCTGTACTAATTTCACTGCTTTGTTTTGGTTGGCTTTATTCTGTTATGTTTTTTGGGTTTTATTATCCTTAAAATTTAAAAAATGCACTTTACAGTAATTTTGATTAGCGATCTTAGGGGAATCCTTTTAAGGTCTTTAGGATTTTGTAGTCATTTAAGACCACTGAATGAATAAAGCATTTACTAAAGAGTTTTGAATTTAATGATGAAGTTAAATAAAGAGCTATTCTTGTGGGGAATATACTGGAAATAAAATAGGGATATGCCATTTATTTAATTTTAAAATTCACAAATACTTGAAGATACTATATATTTTGTGAAGCTGTTCACTTTCTGAAAATAAGAATAGCATGCTTCTCGGTTTTATCACCTAGTTGTCCTTTTATGATTCCAAAATGATTTGTTTTTTTCTATTCTGCTGTTATAAAACTAAATCATATAGGATCAATATCACTTTCTGAATAAAACATTATTGCTAATTTGCAAGCCAGTCTCTTATTAGAAACAGGACTCTCTGAGCTGTTTGAAGTGAAATCCTTTTGGTGGGAACCATAGTGATAGAGCAAAAAAAGAACACATAAGGGAAAGGGCAACATTTTATAGAACTCAACTTGTGCCTCCAGGAATGTGCAGCTGAAGTATCTTGGGACATGAGTCAGAAGAAGTTGCTAAAATCCTGATTTTACACTCTATTGACTGCTGTTAAAAGGTAACAACCTGAAGAAGCACCTTAGCTAGCCCCGACCTGTGGCATTTCCTGCACATTTCCCTGAAGTTCTCCTAATTTTAGGTAGCTGTAGGCAGGAACTTGGCACAGGGGAGGATTGATGCCCATTATGCTGTCACACAGATGGAAGGTAGGTAGCTTGGAAAGGTTGCCCTGCTAGCTCAACCAGTTCATTGTTTAAACCTTAGCAAATTTTTTTTAGTGATGCTTTAGGCAGTAGACTGTACTTTTCTCTCTTTAATGACTCCCTGAATCCATCAGTGCTTTCAAAATTTCACACCCAGTGAGGAGGTGTTTGGCTTCCTGCTGCACAGTGTCTCCTATGGAGGAACAATTCAGGACAGGCAACTTTTGTTTTGTGAAGGTGACCAAAGTACACATTAAACCTATCAAAAGAGTTGTCAAATATTGAAACCATGGTATGTTTCTTAGCCTTTTCTTCATCCTCTTTACCCTCAACTTCCAATTATGAGTCTTCCATCATTTGATTTTGCAGAATCCACTGTAACCATGGATATCTCCAACCCATCATCCGCAGTTCCATTGTTGAACTTTGGTGTAAAATGCATTTGGCATATGGAATTTTACTTTACAGTAAAGTAAAATTTACTTATAGTTTAAATACCACTTATATCACTTCAACATTTGTAGATAATTAGAATATGTTTTATTCCATTATCTTCTCTAGGGAGCAATAAGAATGACCTTTTAAGAATATAAATAAGGTAATATTTCCATGTGTACAGCCTGTCAATAGATTTCCACTGTGCTTAGAATAAAATAAAAACTCTACTCTGGGTAATGAACCTTCCATTAATGAATTGTGTATTATAACCACTAGAGGCTCTTTGTAAAGTTTCCCTGTCTAAAATATACCACCAATCATTCTGAAGTAATTAACATGAAGTAAGACCGGGATTTCAGTATTTTAAGATTCTAAGATACAGTCAGTATTGAGAACCTTGTTACCTGACCCATGATTGCTTCACCAACCTTTTCCTTCCCTGGTTGATCCTCTGATAATTATGTTTCAGTCCCTGGCAACGTTTAGCCCATTAAATCTGTCTAGCTTCTTTCTGCTTTGAGGCTGCTCCATTTGTCCTGGAACAGCCTAACCCAGCCTTCACTTATCTTCTTGATATTCAAATCTCAACTTGAGTATCTTGGGGAAAAACAAGTCCGGTCTATCCTAGGACTCACTGTATAACTCAGGCTGGTCTCAAACTCATAATCCTTCTGATTCAGTCTGCCAAGCATTGGGATTATAGGCATGTGCCACTGCATCCAGTTTGGCTTCCTTTTTGGCACTCTTCCTACCTTTTTAAATGTATTTAGTTTTCTCTGAACATTTTCTTCAAAAACTTTAATAAGTTGTTCCATATTTTGTTACTATATTTACTTTGTGGTTTCATTGTATTCACTTTGGCTATCTAAAACAGGAACAGAATTTAGATTTTACTCATTTAGGAATGACCGAACCAGGAGAATTTCCATTATAGCTGCCCTGGAAGAAAAACTTTCTTTGTGCTGGCTACCATGTGGCTCTAACCATCATTCATTGCCATTCTCAGTCTACTGGATGTGAGATCTCTTGGTAGAGCTTTGTCATATATAGAACAGGAGTTGTAAAGACATTAAGTGCAATGTTTCAGCTGAGCATTATGGGTACACACCCATAATGCCAGCACTCTGGAAGCGGAGACAGGATGATTGCAAGTTTGAGCTCAGGCTGTGTGATTTAGCAAGAGCCCGTCTCAAAAAATATAAAAAGGCTGGAGATGTAGCTTAGTATGAAGGCTATGAGATCAATCCCCTGTGCTGAAGAAAAAGAAGAGAGAGAGAGGAAAAGGAAAGGAAAAGAGAAGGGGAGGAGAGGGCAGGGAAGAGAAGAAAAGGGTAGAGGAGAAGAGGAGGAGAAGCGAGGGGAGAAGAAAGAGTGAAGGAGAAGAAGAAAGGGAAAGACGAATGTTTCTAGTTTTCTGGTTTTATAGTATAAGAAGAATAGTGAGGGTACTTCATTGGAGATCATCATTTATAATACCATATATTGCATTATTTCCACCCATCCTGACCTTGACTTTGTATTTTATTTTGAGACTTTAGTATGATACTCTCTAGTTTAGTTGGTTAATAAGATAATGGATTTAATTGTCTATGTAATTTCAACAGCAAATTTTGTTCTTTGTTCACAAAGTAAATCTTTAGAGCAGATCATCTTGAAACAAATCCTAGAAGTTACAATGAGTAGAGCTATAAATGATTGAAAATCAGCTCCCCATGGATGGCAGAGTAACTTATGCAGAGTAGATTTATAATATCAATATATACATAAAAAGGAACATTTATGTATAACAGGTTAAAAATAGTTCTTTAAAAGAAGAAACTTGACAAACAAGCATGGGAGAGTTTACAAATAATTTTACGATATACATTATGTAAAACAAGAGACCTTATTGAGATCAAACATAAATGACACTGAGGAATGCTGGCAGAATGCCCTGTATTCTGTTCACAGAGCTTGCTTAGACTCTGTAAATAATGGCTTTGTTTCTATTCTAAGACCAAAAAATATTAATTTTCTTTGTTTATACAATATTTATGCAATATTGTTTGCCTAATAGGTTTGGAAATTACTAACTCTTTGTTAAGTTCCTGGTTTACAGAATTTAAATCTAGGTTTTCTTAGTACTTATATGATGGATAGGGTAATTTTTTTTTTATAGAGTTGGAAAACCTACAGAATTCTATCTAGTTTATATTGGAAAACAAAACTGTCATATATATTTATCCCAATCAAAATAATTAAATGCCATGGTTTATATTTTAATTTAGAAATGAGTGAAGAATCATATCCCCCTAGAGATAGTCTTACTGTTAATTAAAACATTTTTATTTCAGTCTTTTACATCTGTATTTAAGTATACTTTGCAATAGCAATGGTGGCTAACTGCATTTGAAGTCATTTCGTAGACTAGTTAGCATAGTCATTACACTTCTCAGAGGTGAAAATTGAGAGTATAATGAGAAGCTGATTTGTTAAGCTATCCTGAGAACTGTGTAATTAGTACAGTCTTCTCTTAATGCCACAGTCTATGAATTGATTAATGTAGAACAACTCTTTCCTCATAGAATTTCATTTACTAGAATTTGTTGCCTTGTGGTTAGGTTTTAAGGACAACCCAGCTCTACTCGCTGGCCTTGATTGAATAAACAGTTTCACCCCTTTTTATTTCAGTTTTTTCATCTGTGAAAAGAAGTCAGTAATTGTACCTATTTCTTAGAGATACAAGGATGACATAAGTTAACATTTGTAAAGTACTTGGCACCTTGTAAGCATGAGCTTATTGTCACTTCTATTCTTAATTCCTTAATTACTGGTGTGTAATGATCTGACCAATTGAGACAAATACTCTTAGTCTCATAAAGAATTGTATTGCTACTTCTGGTCTGGTGTTAATGCAGTAGTTAATATGATGTATATACTGTTTTAATGTCAGGCTTTATGCTGAATATTAGAGTTGATTCAAATTCTAATTTTTCTTATATATTTTGCATATCATCATGGTTTCATCTTCCCTTGTTTAGTTTTATCATTTATATTTAATCATATAATATGTTAAGCATTTTTTGCAAGGCAATGTAAGTAAGTACTTTATGGAACTCTTCCAAGTTTATACATGTGGTGAAATAGTGAGTTGTTTTAGACATGATTGAAGTCATAGCCTATATACAGTTTGATGTTCTACTTTTGCCAGTAATTTTAGTTTCCTAATACAAAAATTATATATATGTATATTATAATGTGAAGTTTTACTTTCAAGTTAATTTTTTTATTTTAAAGAGAAAAAAACAAAAATCAAGAAGCAAACAATTAAAAAAACAACAAAAGGAAAAATGACAATAGCAACAACAATAACAGCAACAAAAATGAATAGAGGTATAGAATTTCAAAATAAAATGATAGTAATTTAACAGTAGTTGTTATATTGTATATTGTCATGTTGAAAAGAGTTGCTCAGGTTACCAGAGATAGGTGTGTAAGATTGATCAAATAATATAACTTCCCTATGAGCAGTTTCTTTCCCTTTTACTATATCTATTGTAACTTTTGAATCTTATTTAATTTTCAGTTTCTTACACTAGCAAGACTATATGGCATTTACACATGAAAGTCTGATTTATTTCACTTGTGAGTATGGTTTCTAGTTGCAGCCATTTATTTATAAAACCCTCAAGTTAATCATTCTTTATGACTGAATAGTATTCCATTGTATAACAATACCACATCTTTTAAGCATTCCTCAGTTGATGACCGTTTGGGTTGTTTCCAAGATTTGGCTATTACAAATTGTGCAGCTATAAACATGGGTACACATATATCATTGTAGTATGGTGTTTTCAGTTCTTCTAGGAAAATACCCAGAAGGGGAATAGCTGGGTCAAATGGAACCTCTAATCTTAGTTATTTGAGGAATCACTACACTGATTTCCACAGTGGTTGTACCAGTCTACACTCCTACCAACAATAGAGAAGGGTTTTCCTGATAGCCCCACCAGCATTTGTTTTTGGTTAATTTTTTGATGTTAGCCATTCTTTCTAGAGTAAGATGGAATCTCAGTGTTGTTTTAATTTACATTTCTTGGAAGACCAGTGATGTGGAACATTTTTTCATATATTTATTTGTCATTTGTGTTTCTTCATCTGAGAAATGTATATTCATCTCAGATACCAATTTTTGGATTGGGTCTTTAAATTTGGGGAGCCTGATATTTTTCAGTTCATTATATGTTCTAGATAGTGCTTTGTCTGAGGGACAGTTGGTGAAACTCTTTTACCAGTATGTGGGTTTTCTTTTCACTCAATTATTTCTTTGGATGTATAAGAATTTTTTAATGAGATGAGATCCCAGTTGTTGATTATTTGAAATACTTCCTGTGTAGTTTGGTTTTTGTTCATAAGCTCTCTGCCTACCCCTATATCCTTGAGATTTCTACCTAGTTTTCCAGTGGGTTTAGTGTTTCTGTCTTAATATTTAGATCTTTGATCCATTTTGACTTTATTGCATGGTTATAGGCATGAGTCTAGCTTAAGTCTTCAGCATGTAGAAAGCCAGTTTTTCCAGTACTACTTATTAAAGAGGCTATCTTTCTTCCAGTGAACATGTTTGACTCCTTTATCAAACATAAAGTGGCTGAGTGTGTTTGTAGTTGTGTCTGTGTCTTCTGTTCTGCTCCACTGATCCTCAGGTCTGTTTTTTTGTTTTGTTTTGTTTTATTTTGTTTTTTTGTGGATGTTTTTGCCAGTACCACACTGTTTTTGTTATAGAAGTTTTGTAGTATAATTCCAAGTCAGAGATTGTGATGCCTCCTGCCTTGCCTTTGTTGCCCAGGATTGCCTTTGCTATTCTAGGTCTATTATGGTTCCATATGAATTTTAGGAATGTTTTCTTTAGATCTGTAAGGTATGATAATGTTATTTTCATCAGGATTACATTAAATCTATATAACAGTTTTGGGAGTATGGCCCTTTTCATAATGTTGGTTCTTCCTATCCATGAGCATGGGATGTCTTTCCATTTTCTGAATTTCTCTTCAATTTCTTTTTCCAGAGTACTGTATAAATCTTTTACTTCCTTTGTGAGATTGATTCTTAAGTGTTTCATTTTTTTAAAATGTTATTGTAAAGGGTGTACTTTCCCTAATTTCTCTCTCAATGAGTTTGTTGTTTGTGTAGAGCAGTGCTATTGACTTTTGAGTACTGACTTTGTACCCAGCTATACTAATGAATTTCCTTATTAAGTCAAGAAGTTTGTTGGTGGAGTTTTTGGGATCTTCTATGTAGAGTATCATGTCATCTGCAAATATGATAATTTAACTTCATCCTTTCCTGTCTTTTTCCTTTTATTTCTCTTCTTATTTAATTGCTTTGGCTAACATTTCCAGAATTAGAGTAGTGATAGTGGAAAACCTTGTCTTGTTCTGGATTTTAGAATGAAAGCTTTCAGTTGTTGACCATTTAGTATGATATTGGCTGTTGGTTTGTTATAGATGGCTTTTTATCAGATTGAGGAAGAGACCATATATTCCAATTTTCTGAAGAGTTTACACCATGAATGACAAACTTTATCAAAGCTTATTCTGCATTTATTGAGATAACCCTGTGATTTTTACTTTTGGCTCTTTTGATATGGTGTATCATATTTATTGATTTACTTATGTTCAACCATGCCTGCATTCCTGGGATGAATCCTAGTTGGTCCTGGTGCATAATGTTCTTTATGATTTGCTGCATTCTGTTTGCTAATACTTTATTGAGGATTTTTGCATCTATGTTCATTAGAGACATTGGCCTGTAGTTCTGTTTTCTGGTTGGATCTTTCTCTGATTTTGGTATTGGTAATATTTGTATCTCAGAATGAATTAGGGAGAATTACTTCTGTTTGAATTTCATTGAAGAGTTTGAGGAGTATTGCTATTAAATCATCTCTAAATTTCTTGTGGAATTCAGCTATAAATCCATCAGGACTTGGGCTTTTTTTGATTGATAAGTTTTTAAAATTAAATTAAATTTTTTTATTTTAAAGAAGGTAAAACAAAACAGAACTAAACAGAACAAAGCAAAAAAAAAAACAATGCAAGTGACATAGGATTTCAAAGCAAGACAACAGGAGATGAACAGTGGCTACCATAATGTCTCTTATTTTCTTTGAAATAGTTGTCTATATCTTTTTATACAATGAATTCAAGCAAAACAAAATAGTATAAAACTGATCAAAACAGAAGAATGAAAGCATTATAGGCCTTTAAAAACAGACAGTAGGAAAAATCAACAATGGCTACCATAAAGACTCTTGTTCTCTTCAAAATAGCTGTCCATACCATCATATATATTGAAATTAAATAACACAAAACAAAAATTAATAATACAAAACCACTCTAAACAAGAATAGAGATTGCAAGATGGCTGACTGAGTGGTGGCACAATAAGAAAGCCTCTCTGAAAAAAAAAAAAAAAAAACTCAGATGCTGGAATCTGACAACATGGAGAAAGCCAGACAAAAGGAGAGGAATTCTCATGACCCAGGAAGAAACTGAGGAAAAAGAAGGAGAAGAAGAAGGAGGAGGAGGAGGAGGAGAAGAAGGAGAAGAAGAAGGAGGAGGAGGAGGAGAAGAAGGAGAAGAAGAAGGAGGAGGAGGAGGAGGAGAAGAAGGAGAAGAAGGAGGAGAAGAAGAAGAAGAGTGGATGGAGGGCTGGAGCTGGGTAAGCCCTGGTTGCTGTACTGGCATGTCTTGCAGTCAGGCAACTCACGATCGAGCTGAGATCACAGCCCTGCTGAGAATGGGGGTTGGTGAGCTCTAGACCCTCGGCTGGGGGAGGCACTGCTACAGGGAGTGGAAACAGCCAGTCAAGCTGCGAGAACTTCGGTGAGTGACGGGAACTGGATTCCCCAGATTGGGAGGACCAGCTAGACAACATTTTGGAGTTGGGCAGGGCCAGCTTGAATCAAAACTCGAGGCAGTGTCCCTTGAGGATTCCTAGTCCAAAGCAGATTGGTGGGATCTGCTTGGGCTGGGCCAGGCCCCTGGTTGAAACCCAATAGCCAGGGAAGTAGCTGCAATGAGCTAGTGGCATCCCCAGGGAACACACAAACTTGCTGAAGCATAAACTGGATCACTGACGTAGTGGGAGGGTCTGGCTCTCAGCGTGTACCTCACAGATCCGCAGCTGACTGGGGGGCAGCACTTCCCTAGCCAGTGCACTGCAGAAAAAACTGTAACCAATACGAAAAGCCCAGAGACCTCCACCAACCACCTGTCTGACGGGGGCCAGAAACATGACCAGACAGAGAAACAGCAAAAGGTCTCTAACTGCGGAACCAGGGAAAGTGAGTCCAACAGAGGTAAATGCAGAGGAGGTTGAGAGCAGCAAACCTGTAATGTCAGAGACAGCCTCATTGGAAATAAAGAAATACCTCCGTGACCTCATCGACGAATTTAAATCTGAAATTCTAACTCAGGTGAAGCAAGATATAAGAAGATTAATAAAAGAAGTCCTGGGTAATCCTCAAGTAGACACAAATGAAAGAATGAAGGAACCCAGAGAAAGGAGAGAAGCCTTTGATGAAGAATATAAATAAAATCTAAAATACATGAAACAGATCCAAAGAGAATATCAGGGCATTAAAAACTCCATTGAAAGCTGGCAAAACCTTTTAACAGAAACTAAAGACAAACTTTCAAAACTTGAAGATAGATTTGCAAAGTATGATCGTGAAAGGAAGGATCTCTTAAAAATAACAAGGAACCAGGAAGCAATGATACAAAGGCTAGAAGATGACAAGAGGATTTATAACCTAAGAATAAAATGTGTAAATGAAGATGCAGCAACAAATACAAATGAAATAAAAAGTCTATTCACAGAAATAATTAAGGAAAACTTCCCAAACATAGGTATCGAAAGTGAAGTTCAGATATATGAGGCATTCAGAATTCTAGCCAGCTACAATCAAAACAGATATACACCCAGACATATAATAATCAGGATCCCAGAAATCCATCACAAGAACAGAATATTAAAAGTGGTCAGAGAAAAGAAACAGATTACCTATAAAGGAAAACTCATCAAAATCACAGCGGACTTCTCAATGCAAACCATCAAATCAAGAAGAGCTTGGAGTGAAATATTCCAAGCCCTGAAAGAAAATAACCTCCAATTAGAACGATGTACCCTGCAAAACTCTCTCTCAGAATTAATGGAGAGACAAGATATTTCCACGACAAAGAGGATCTGGGGGAGTTTGTGACCACCAATCCAACCTTGCAAAGAATACTGAAGGACGTTCTAGAAAAAGAGAAGAAAATCACCAGGGTTCCAGGAACAGTGGTAGAAAGGCCTCAAAGAAAATGGCAGACAGTAGAATGAAGGAGAAAAGTAAACAAACAACAATGACAGAAAAATAGCATAGCAGAGATAAGACAGAGAAGATTGGTTATATTGCTGTTTTACCTTGACTGATTTTATTTGAATCTGGTATGCTTGAGAATGTCCAGTCTGAGAATAGGGGCAACTACTCTGAAGATGACAGGATTCAATAGGATACCCATTCTGGTTTGATTGTTAACTGCCTTTGAAGTCCTATAATGTCTCCAATGTTTAGATTTTATTAATAGTGTAATGCAATGCTAAATTTATGCTATGTTTGATGATATAGACAATTTTATTGAAAAATAACAAGAGACATCATAGTAACTACCGTAGATCACCTAGTATTATGGTTTCATATGTCCTTTCCATTTCATGTTTCTCTAGGAATTTGTATTGTTGACTTGTTTTGATTTGTTTCTCCCGCTAATACAGAAAGGTTAGGTATATGTATAGAGACTTATACATGTGTAGAAATTCTAAGTAGTTTATGAGAATGGATTATAGTTATTGTAAAGGGAAAAAAGAGAGGAAAAGAAAGTATTCTAAAGGATATAACTGCATGTATTTTTGAGTGTGTGGGATTAATAACCATGTTGCTAAAGTTTTAGTTGGATGGATGAACAAAACTGATTGCAGTCTCACTGTTTGGATGTTCACTTTGTAGGCTTTACTTTTGTAACTTGAACAACTACTTCAAAGAGGAAAATATGTAATTATCAACTAGTGATTTCTCACTTGTTACTATTTTTGTTTTTCTGTTTTGTTTTGTTTTTGAGATTTTGTATTGTTTCTACCCTCTTTCTGATTCAAAATTTTTTTTATTTAAATAAAAAAAAGAATACCTGCTTTCAAAAAAAAAAAGAATAAAAGCATTACTGGACTTCACAGCATGACAATAGGAAACCAGCAATGGCTACCATAATGTCTCTTTTTCTTCAAAGTAGCTGTTTATTTCATCACACATAATACAATTGATTCTCATAAACTGTTCAGGAGAAGTTCTAGGCATGTGCAAACCTCCACATGTACATCTATCCTTTCTGCATTAGAGGGAAAAACAAAACAAAACAAAATGAATTACTACACAAACAAGAAACAAAAAAGACAAATAACAATAGCAAAGAACCTAAAATAATGACAATACAGGTCTTCAAAACAAGGTGGTAGGAACATAATTAAGGTTGTTATTTTACATAGTAATCTTTGAAAGAATTCCTCAGATTACCAGATGCAAACATGCAAAATTGATCCAGTCCTATGACTGTTAACTATTTTATTCCAAAAACTAATAGAATCAGTAGCACATTCATTTAGCTATCTTAAGTGGGTATATACAGATTTATATATTTTTTTCTTTTCCCTTCCATTTTTTCTCCTTCGCTATTTTTTCCTCTTTGAGCAGATTCTTAACCTTTCACAGTATTTATTGAATCTTACTGTTTGTATCTTATTAACTCTTACTGTTTTTTACACTAGGGAGACAATATGGTATACACATGTGAGTTTGATTTATTTCACTTATGAGTATGGTCTCAAGTTGCATCCACTTATAAATATCTCATTCTTTATAGCTGAGTAGTACTTCATTGTATAAAAATACCGCATCTTTTTTATCCATTCCTCAGTTGATGGGCACTTAGGTTGTTTCCAAGATCTGGCTATTACAAATTGTGCTGCTATAAACATGGGTGCACATATATTACTGTGATATGATGTTTTCAGTTCTTTTGAGAATATGCCCAGAAGTGGAATAGCTGGGTCAAATGGGACTTCCAATCCCAGCTTTTTGAGAAATCTCCAGGCTGACCTCCACAGTGGTTATACCAGCCTACACTCTCACCAACAGAGTCAAAGTGTTCCTTTCCCCCATAGCCTCTCCAGCATTTGTTGTTGATTTTCTTTATCCTGGCCATTATTTCTAGAGTGAGATGGAATCTCAGTGTTGTGTTAATTTGCATTTCTCTAATGACCAATCATGCTGAACATTTTTTAATGTATTTATTTGTCATTTATGTTTTTTCATCTGAGAAATGTGTACTCATCTCAGATGCCCATTTTTGGATTGGGTCCTTGAAATTTTGGGGTCTGATTTTTAAAAATTTTTTATATGTTCTAGATAGAAGTCCTTTGTCTGAGAGACAGTTGACTACATTTTTTCAAAATTCATGGGTTTCCTTTTTACTCTGGTAGAGATTTCTTTTGACATGCAAACACTTTTTAATAAGACGAGATCCCAGTTATTGATTCTGGGAAGTATTTCTTGTGTGATTTGATTTTTGTTTATGAATTATCTGCCTACCCTTATGCCTTCAAGATTTCTACCTACTTTGTCTTCTGGCAGATTTAGTGTTTCTGTTTGAATAGTTAGATCTTTGATCCATGTTGACTTTGATTTAATGCATGGTGATAGTCATGGGTCTATTTTTAGTTTTTGGCATATGTTTTTTTTTTAATTTTAAAGAGAACAAAACTGAACAAAATAAAATAGAATGAATCCAGTCATAACAGAACAATGAAAGTGATACAGGACTTCAAATCAAGATAATAGTAAGTCAACAGTGCCTACTGTAATGTCTCTTGTTTTCTTCAAAATAGCTGTTCATACCCTCACACATAATAACATCAAGCAAAAGAAAGCAGAATAAAACCAATTAAAACAAAACAATGGAAACATAGGACTTCAAAACCTGATAATAGGAAATCAATAATGGCTACCATAATATATCTTGTTATCTTCAAAATAGTTGCCAATACCATCAAATGTAATAAAATCAAACACAACATGACAGAATAAAACCAAAGCTAATAAAACAATTAAAACAATAACAGTGGTTGCCACCATTTCTTTTTAGATGTTTCCTTCCCTATCACTTTCGCTAAACCCATTGAACATTTTGGATCCCACTAGCTCCTTCACTTTTTTATGCTAGGAGGATAATACAGTGTGCACCCTTATGAGTTCAAATTGTTTCACCTATGAGTATGATCTCAAGTTACATACATTTTCCTTCAAGAACTTCGAGATTATCCTTCTTTATTGCTGAATAGCTCTCCATTGTATAAAAATACCATACCTTATCTATTTTGTGGTTGATGGGCAATCTACCCTTGCCCTTTATCTGGTTTCCTGTCACATGGAACATTTAACTTTTGGTTCATGAATTTCCTGTCTAGTTAAATGTTTCTTGTATATAGCATATTGTTAGATCTTGTTTCTTAAGCCACTTTCCCTGTGTTTCCTTTTATTGGTGAATTGAGACTATCTACATTAATGATTATGACCAACATGTACTAGCTCTTCTCTGCCATGCTGTCCTCCTGCTGTTGGCCCCACACTTTCCCCTTCATTCAATTGCCTGATCTGTTTGGTGATCCCCCTCTGCTGCTATTCCCAAAACTGTGGTAATCTTCATCTGTTTCTAAAATATTCTTCAGCACCTTTTGTAGGTTTGGTTTGGTGTTCATGAATTCCTTCAGTTGTTCTTTTTCATGGAAGTATCATGTTTCTCCATTAATTTTTAAAGTTAGTTTTGCAGGGTACATCAGTCTGGGTTGGAAATTGTTTTCTTTCAGGATTTGAAACACTTCATTCCAAATTCTTCTTGACTTGATGGTTTGTGTTGAGAAATCTGCCATGATTCTGATGGCAGATTTATAGGTGATCTGTTTCTTTTCTTTAGCAGCTTTTATTATTCTCATCTTATGCTGAATTTCTGGGATCTTGATTGTTATATATTGAGTTGTAGATTTATTTTGGTTGTGGCTAGCTGGCCTTCTATATGCCTCACATCTGTATGTCAGATTCTTTTCCCATGTTTGAGAAATTTTCTTTTATTATTTCTGAAAATAGTCTTTTTATTTCATTTGCATTGTTTCCTTTTTCATTAACACTTATCATCTTTATATTTTCACTTTTCATTATCTTGCAGCTGTTGAATTGTTGTTTCCTTTTTTCCCAGTTATTTTTAAGAGAGCTTTCTTTTCCTGATAATTAATGACAATCCTGTCTTCAAGGTCTGAGAGTCTGTCTTCTATTTCATTCATTCATGCAGTTTTGCCAGGTTTTAATGGAATTTTTGATTTCCTGGATATCTTCTTGAAAGTGTTTCATGTATTCTAATTGTTTCCTGTATTATTCACTGAAGGTTCCTCTGCTCTTCTATTTTTTAAAAAATCTATGTCTTCTTTGTATATACTCACTGTTTCCTTCATTATGTTTATCATTTTTTTTTAACCTGAGAGGTTATTTCTGATTTGATTTCCTTTACACCTTCCTGGAGTTCTTTCTTTACTTCCATTGCTATCATTTTAGAAATTTCAGGTGTGTAATTTTCAATTTAATCCATGTTTATGTCTCTTAGACTTGTTCTGGATGGATTAGTATTTTAAGAATGCATTTTGTTCTTTCATTTTGGCATTTTCCTTCAAATCAATTGGATGCCAAATCCTAGTTGCTTGCTATACTTGTGGCCTGCCCAGCTATGGGCCTCACTGAGGGTTGCTAATGGCTGTGGGTCTCTAAGCATAGCCTCCCAGTTGCCTTGGGCCTCAGAGCTGGTTCCTAGGTATGGGTGGGTCTCTGGGCACCCAATATTTATTTTTAAAGAGTAGTAATTAAAATTTATTTATATACTAAATATATATAGATTTTCTTCTAAACAAAATTATGATTTGAACTAATTCTAATCTAATTCTAACCACTCTATACACTATCTATTTAAACAGCGTTTTGTTTTTTTTTTGAGCTAATAACTTGTATCTGAATTTCTCAGGAAACTCTTAGAAATTACCTTGACCCATTCAAAATTTCTAGCTGAACATGGTAGCTGATGGCTATAATTCCAGCATTCTAGGAGTTGTAGGCAGGAAGGTCACAAGCTCAAGTCCAGGCAATATAGTGTCTTAGCAGACTCTGTTTTAAAATAAAAGGCTTGAAAACAGTGTTGGAGATACATTCAGTATGAAGGACCTAGGTTCAGTACTAAGTACCCCCTACCCCAGATAAATTTAAAAAAAAAAAAAAAGTGTAAGGCACAAAATTTCTTGAAGGTTAAAATCTATGTTCTCTGACACATTTTATGCAGTTATACTTCTATATATTTATTTTAGTATGGTTTCTTTTATTGCAAAAGAAAATAATCTTAAGAGATATCCTGTCATATGTTTTACAGGGGTCTGAATAAAATGAAGTGTTGAAAGTTAGACCATGAGTGGTATTTTTAAAGGACCTAAATTTCATGTTATGTTTTAAAATGTTTAAGGACATGCAGAAAGGAAATGGTTCAGGCTCCGTGATACCATTAGTACTATTTCTATTCTTATATTCAGTGGCTTATGTTTTAAAATGTTTAAGGACATGCAGAAAGGAAATGGTTCAGGCTCCGTGATACCATTAGTACTATTTCTATTCTTATATTCAGTGGCTTAAGGGATAAGAAAAATATATGCAAAAACACGAACATTCCATCTGTCTTGATTTTCATTAGTGTGCCTTCAAAATGCCCATTTAAAAACAAAGCATAGTACAAAAAGTCTTTGATTTTTAACTTAGTAATAGACTTGTACATTTAAACAGGAAAACTCACTTAAAGTAAATATTTAAATTTTTTTAAAAATTATTTCAATTAAAGACATATTGTCATTACTCCCCCTCAAAATAGTAACCCCCTTACTTCACACACACTTTCCAGCCATCTTGCTACTTTTCAAAGCAGTTCTGCCTGTCTTCTTTCATAAGTGTCTTTGTGAGGTATGTTCAAAATTAGAATGAATGCTATTATTTTTAAAGGTAGGCTCATAAAAACATTCTAGTGTATCCTCAATCACCCTGTTCATCACATCTGGCACAGTGCAACTTCTGGCTCTTAAGTCAAAATGAGTGTAAAAGTTAAACATTTTGAATTAATTCAAGAAATCCAGGAAGGTATGACAGCATAACTAGAGAGACTTAGAAAAGCAGACTTTCAGAACTGCTCTAGAAAATAGCAAGAAATGATGGGATAACTGTGTTCTGCTGTGTGTGTATGTGGGGGGGAGTGTTAATGGTATTCGTCTTTTATGGTATAAAATTTTTAGAATTTTTTATCACACCCACATATTAATGACCCATTCAGACTATTCTAAAAATTTTCTCTTAATTAGATTGGATTAGGTTCAGTTTCGTTTAGTGTCCTTTCATTGTTACACAATTGAAAATAACTTTCACATCTTTGAAAAGAACTTCTGATTTTTAACTAATACTAGGGGGAAAAAAAACCCAAATATCTCTTTAAAGAAAGGCTGCAATTTTTCTCTTTCAAAGTAGGATCTTAGGAAAATGAGAAGTTTATATTTAAAAGGAAGGCCTTTTTCTCTCAGGAAGGTTTTTATTTTAATGCAAGTCGTATTAGAAATGAAGAATGACTCTAATAGGAGATCATATGTAAAGTCTAAAAAGTGAACTGAGCTAGTCTTCTAAGAAATGCCAAATATTTTCCATTTTTTACTGTTCTGAAGATTGAACACAGGAAGAATATTTCTGGTCTGTCTGTACTTTCAGTTGGCATTAACAGTATTGAGCCATACTGATCTCTTACACCTTTTTACAACAAATTATTTTTAAGGGAGTTTGGTAGGTTTAAAAAGAGGAGCTGGATGTACTAGTTGTCTTTCTTATCACTTCTTGTTAATTATTGTTTACTTACTTGAATGAAGAAAGTACTGTAAACATTGTGTGAGCTAAGAAGGTATTATAGTACTTTGGAAATATGACCAAATAAAATAGTGTTTTTTCATATTATACTCCTCTCCATCTGTTTTCAATCTGGAGCTAGAATATTAAAAATTCACAACCATTTATTTCTTTGCAAATATGGTATCAGTGGGATGACTTCCTTGTGCTACCTCTTCATTTGAATTCCAGTAGGAGTGTGTAAAGGAAACAAGACCTATTCTTTCCTTATTTTTTTCACTTTACTTTTAAGTCTTGTATTTTGTATATCTTTGTGCTATTTCATTAAGTCCTATAAGGAAGCAGTATAAATAAATGAGATAAAGATACACATTAGTTAATGTCTTTTAAAACAATGTATGCTGCCTGGGTATCACATCAGAATTACAGTCATAGTATCAGTTAAAAAACTGGTAGGTGGACTTTCACAACCAAGATAGTGAGGCCTACATTCAGGATAGTGAAGCCTAGGTTTATGTATTTTCAAAAAATTTTCCAACTATTTCTGATATATATCTTTGATTTTAAGCCACTGTGCTAAAGATATTTTCAGTTTAATATTCAAAGATAATATGTTCTATAACTATGTTGAATATTTTTCAGGAATAATTAGTACTGAGAGTTTTAAGTTTACTTATTTTGACATTATAAAGATTATGTATGTGTATGTATGTACGCATATATATACACTTGATATTTAAAACATAATTATGAAAATGACTCACAGAATTTAAATTTTTCTTTTGCCTAGAGCAATCCACTTACCAGTATGTAGCACAGCTTGAGTGAGAATGAGCTCATCCCTACTGTGCACCATTGCACTAAACACTGGTGATGGGAATGAGTTTAATTTTAGCTGTTGTAACTCTCATTGGCAGCATAGAGTGATACTGCTTATATAGTTTGCGTAAAATTTAAATTTGTAGTTAAAGAATTATATACAGTTGTTGAAAGAGACCAAATTCTAGTGTGTGTCAAAAGCAGCTCAAGGCTGGGAAGTTTTTTTTGTTTGTTTGTTTGTTTGTTTGGTTTTTTTAAATTTTAAAGAGAACAAAACCAAGCAAAACACAACAGAACAAAGCCAAACAAAACAAACCAGTGTGACACAGGGCCTCAAAACAATAAGAAATCAAACATGATAATTATAATGCCTATTGTTGTCTTGCAAATAGCTGCAGATAATTTCAGACATAGCAAAAATCAAACAAAAAAACAGAATAGAACCAATAAAGACAAAACAATGAATGCAATAAAGGACTTCAAAACAAGATAATAACAAATCCAAACTGGCTACCATAATATATCTTGTCATCTTTAAAATAGCTGCCCATGCCATCAAATACAATAAAATCAAACATAGCAAAACAGAACAAAACCCAACCCAGCAAAACAATGCAAATAATACAGGACTTCAAAACAAGACAATAGGGAATCAACAATGGACACCACCTTCAGAAGGAGATTCCCCCATAGATGCCACACTGTGTATTGCCATCCTCTGAACAAAGGATCAGCTCACTGGCTTTAGACCCGCAAAGTCAGTGAAACACTAAACACTACAAGCGCTAAATTGCATTCCAACTCAGTAGCCATCACTGAAGTCTGTGTTTCTCCAGATCAGCTGGTTGCTCATGGCAGGGGGAGGGGGTTGGCTCTTGTTTCCTGGTCCATACATTGAAAGGGGCTGGCATCTGACTCTCTCTGCAGCAACCCATGCATGATACCACTTTGCAGGGAAGGCTTGCTTTTTGGTGATTTCTTCTCTCCCCCCACAGTCCATGAATGGTGCTAACTCATAGGAAAAGGCTGGCATCTGGCTGTCCCCCCAGCAGCCCACACATGGTGCCAATTTGCAGGGAGGGCTTGCTTCTTGGTGTCTCCTAGGCTGGGAAGTTTGAATGGTATTATTTTTTTAAATTTTATTTTAAAGGGAAAAATAATAAAAAAATGATACAGAATTTTAAAACAAGATAATAGAAAATTAACAATGGTTAATATATTGTGTGTTGTTATCTTTAGATAGTTGCTCAGAATATAAGACATAGGCACACAAAATTGATCAGACAATGTAAGCATGAATCATTTTTTAATGAACTAAAAGAAATTAGTAATATATCTTAGCTATATCATGTGTGTATATATGTATATATACACATTTATTTTTTGTTTTAAATGTTATTATTTCTAAGGTGTCTTCATGATTCAAGATTAGCCTGTTTTCCTTTTTAAAAATGTTTTTACTGCTATGTTTTCAATATTTCCTAAGTCAGTACTGTTTGATAGTAAGAACATTGAATGAAGATTTACACTTTAATCTTGGTTTCAATATAGATTCATTGTAATTATAAGTATATTCATTAGTTTCCTATCTGCTTAAAACTTGGAGTGATCATCAAAGAATTTACAAAAGATTAAATTTTGAATAAATATTTTATTCAAAATGTTTTATTTTATATAAGTGATACAAAATTTATCTGAAGATGGTAATAAACCATCATTTTAACAATCTTAACATATTTTAAAATGTTGTCCATATTATATTGCATCACATTTTTTATAGTAGAAAGATTTTTTATACATAAGTATTAACAGTTTATCTAAGGCCATTACATTATTTTAGTGCTAGCATATTTTGTATGTGCTTTGAAAAATTATTTGTAACTAAAAAAAAATTATTTGTAACTGCCATGCTATTGTTTCTCACTTCCTGTATCTCATCTGATGACTGTCCTCAGTTTCCTTCACTGTAAAACCTCTTTAAATATAATGAGTCATTGTTATGGGCCCTAGTGTGGATTTTTAGGAGAACTCATCAACTAGAGGAAAATGTACATTCTTGATAGTAATCTTAGTATTGAGTTTACATGACCTCTCACTTTAAAATGGAATCAACATGTCTTAGTTACTTTTTTGTCATTGCTGAGGCAAAATATCTGATACCCAAAGTTAAAGGAGAAAAGGTTTTTTTAGCTCACAGTTTCAGAGGTTTCAGTCTGTAATTGGCTAACTCTAGGGCAAGGTGGCTTTGCAGAAGAGAATGGTTCATGGTGGCTGAAGGCAGAAAAATCAACAACTGACTTTAACAGCATCTTTCTTTCCATTTTATACTTCATCTAGGCTCTTGATTAGAGTGATAACCAAACCGGTGAATTGTGAGTTGTGATCACACACCCTTAATCCCAGCATCCTGAATTCTAGATTTGGTCACCTCTGAAAAAGCCCTAAGGCTGCATGAGGCTTTGGAGGGACATCTAGACATAATCCATAACAACACATTTTGTCCCCTGCAGGGGTAGAGCTGAGTTAAATTCTATTAAAAGTGGGTGAAGGTTAAAGGGAGAAGAAGGGAATAGGAAACTAGAAGAATCAAGATATATCATGTATAGGTTTAAATTATCTGTGATGGGTGTTATTATTATGTGTATTTAGAAATGTCCAATAAAATTAATTTTAAAAAAGCAGGTAGAAATTACTGCTATTATCTAAATGAACATTTAAACCAGGAAAATACTAAATAAAAGGGAGTTGGGTGTGGTGACACACTCCTGTAATCCCAGCACTCAGGAGAATTGTTTCTAATTTGAGACCAGCCTGGGCTACAAAGTGAGCTTAAGGCCAGCCTGAACTGCATTGTGAGACCCTGTCTCAAAAAGATAAATAAATAAATAAATAAATAAATAAATAAATAAATAAATGGGAGGGAGAACTTTTATTGTATTCTATGAATACATGAAAGGAAAAAAATCTAAAGCTTTCTAAAGATTTATATATTTTGTGGATTTAGAAAGAAGACTTCCCATTTATTATGTCAAATAGTATGTGCATGCAGAGATGACTTTAAAGCTAAATAAGCTACTGTCTATGTCCTAAAATTTAAATTATGCATTTTCTTTGGTGGTTGGTGGGAACTGGTTTTAGGATATGACAGCACGTGATCTACTACAGCAGAGATACACTCTTCCAAATGGAGACACTGCCTGGAGGTCCTCCCCCCTTGTGAATGCTGCTATGGAAGGCAAACTGGTGCTATTGGATGGCATTCACCGAGTCAATCCTGGCACACTTGCTGTCTTGCAAAGGTTTGTGCATCATTTTTACACAAAATAAACTCAACGTGTATGCACATGTGCACACACACATCATTCCAATTTAAGAGGAAAACATGGAGCTTACTAAGTGTTGTTTTATAAACTGGATTATACAGACCCTGAGAAATCCCTAATTCTACATCCCATTGGAATGACAGATTATTTATTATTATAAACAAATTATAGTAAAGCTCCAAATAGTGAGGGCAAATGCTACTGCCACAGCAGAATTCTCTATGAATACTAAAAGGATAAAACTTTTTCAGTAGTAGCTTTGAAAGAATGTATATATGCAGATTGAAATATGTAACATCTCCACAGCTGAAATTTCAAATGCAGACTTGGAATAAAGTAATGCTCCCCTTTTGTGGGGTGTCTCTTGTATTTTTGACTGAGCAGAATAGTTGTAGTAGCAGCAGCTGTTGTAACTGAATCCTTACTATCCTCTGCTGGGTATTCTAAACTAGTGCTTCCTAAATTTTTAACCTTGGATTCACTTTTCAGAGTGGGAATTTTAAAGTATTGATTCTTGCAATTCATTTCCACAAATTCTGCTGTGATTGGTCCAGCCCAAGGTTTGAATATTGGTGTTTGCCAGAAAACCCTATTGTATAATCAAGATTGAGAACCATTAAATTAAGCATCTGTTTTACATTAGCAATTTAATTTTATAGTAACATTAGGTTGGCATTATTGCCCTAATTTCATAAAAGATAAAAGTTTAGAGAGATAAAGTAGTTTTCTCTCTCCCCAGTCATTTAGTAAGTATGATATCAAGGTGGAGTTGAATGCATGTCTGACCAGTTCCACTGCCTGTACCCATTACCTTGGCATTATACAGTCTGCCTGCCATCAGCGCCATCAGTAGAGGCTGTGTGGGGCAGCTCCAACCTATGTGTGGAAAGACTTAGTGATTGGAACGTTTCCACTACAGCACTTTGAAGACCGCGCCATTTGTGGTGTGAATGATTGTTAGGTCACCTTCAGAATTGAATATGAATTAGCAGTGTAGTTATTTTATTATGAAAAGTTTTGATGCTTCAGATTTTGTAATTCCAAAGGTAGAACTATTTTGATAATCTTTCCTTAAAGAGTTACATTAGAGGAGTATTTGCAACTGCCTTCCTCATTAGTAACACCTCACAGTATCTTGGACCACTCAGTCAGCACTTTCTTTTTGTGTTCTTGCTCCTCTTTTCCTTCTTCAACTTCTTCCTCCCTATCCACATCTAGTATTCATGCCTTTTACTTTCCAGTAGAGAAACCACCTTTTGCAAGTATCACAGTATTAGCTAACCTGAAATTCTGAAAGTTTCCGCTGGAAAAATTGTTAGACTTAACTGCCAGCAATAATAGCCATGATTAAAATGTTGACTGTGTAATTCTACCTCTCATTACATCATTGTTCAAGCCTGATTAATTTCCTGATGGTTTCCTTATTCCATTAGGTTAACCCATGATCGAGAGCTCAGCCTCTACGATGGCTCTAGGCTGCTAAGAGAAGACAGATACATGCGCTTAAAACAAGAGCTGCAACTGTCTGATGAGCAGCTACAAGAGAGGTAATTTTGAGTACACTGTTCTTATTAACTTACTGCTAAGTTAAAAATCACATTGTTCATTATATTTATACACTAGGGTCAAGCCAAAAGGACTTTGAACAGCTTAATAATTTAGTATTCTAGGCATGATGATAGTTTGGTATGGCCTAGAACTTGAGGTTGAGACCTGAGATATATTCTGTACTCTTACGTTAGTGGCTGATCTTGGTTTTAAGATGTAACCTCTTTTCTGTTGCCCTACCAATTTAGTTAGCCTCTTGTTTTGTATCCCCTCAGCAAAACAAAAACTGGGTTCATAATTACCACAGTATTAACTATTATGGCTTAATTAAACCTCCTTCCAGAGATGCAATAACCAAATACAGTGGGTGAGCCCTGACTGGATCCTGGAATAGCCCTAAATACAATTAGAAAGGTTTAGATATGAACTGTGACTATATTACATGATATCAAATTAATATTAATTTTCTTGAATATGATAATGGAAGTAGAATATTCTCATTCTCAGAACATGCTTACTGAGATGCCTAATGGATAAGCTAAAACAATCTACAACTTGTGTCCAAATGATTTGGGAGAAAAGAAAGTTGTATGTATGTGTGTTCAAATACACATGCAAGAAAAAATATCAAGTGAGAGCAACAACATGAATGTAAAATTTTTATAATTGAAAAAACTCTACATGAAGAATACATGAATGCTTGTGTTACATTTTCTATGTAGTTGAAAATTGTCAAAATGAAAGGTTTAAAGGAAAATACTTTTCAGGTGCATATATTATGCTTTCCCTTTGAAAAGTTTTAACAGGTATAAGTAAATTTTCATGTCTATCAGTATCTTAACACAATTAGAGATTGATATGTTGGAGATCTATCTTTTCTTGACTTAATCTGGCCATACTTAATTGAAGCTTTTCCTCTCTGCAAAAGGTTTCCTACCATATTTATAACAAGAGCATCCTACAAAAAGTAATGAAGTGCATTCACTATTGAGTTTACATTTCCAGCAAAATATTTTAAAAACATTTTCTTGACATTTTTTTTTGTGGGGGAAAAATGTTAAACTCCTTAATACCGCTGTACAAGTTATTAATAACTTCACTTGATTGCATAACTACTTAAGCTTCTGTGATACACGATCAAATTTCCCTAGCCAGAAAATGGTCTGGTTGAGTATTTAGGAAAGCAAGTGTAAAAATCTCTTTCCTTTTGTGTATTCAGTTTATAACATTCAGCTTTTGTGCATTATTTGCACTTGAAACACATCAGAGAAGGGTTATATTTTCAGAAAGGTGAATCAATGGAGTTGGGCAGCAGCTAACAGAAAGTTAGCCTGGCGTTTTCCTTTAGGACATTAGGAGCACTATACTGGTCGCCGAATATCCAGGAAAGGACCACACTGTTCTATGAAGTGGATCAGGTTCTCCCTTGATAGTCATGAGCAGCTTTACAAAAGAAAACACTTTCAGAAACAGCACCCTTGAGCATCATATTGAGGGTTTGGTCACAATGGATAGTTCAGTTTCCACCTTTGTCACTATTGAGTTGTGTCTCTCTCACAAATACAAACATGTCTTCTGTCTCTGGAGGTCAAGCTGAGAAATTAGAGATCATAGTAAGTAATCCTTGCTGTTCTTCATAAACTCTTGAAAACTTTTATTTGACTCTTTGCCAGTGTTATTCATGCATGAAACTTGAGCCAGATAGTTTTGAAAAACAGAGTTTTTCAAAGTGTTTAATGAAAAATGCCAGTCCCTTGGCATGGATTCTATGACTGTTCTTCATTTTCTATTTTCATTCCACAAAGACTACCACTTTCAACTCTTAGCTGTTTCTTTCAGTATTTACCTCCCTATCACTAAACAATATGCTTTCACTAATATTTCTTGATTTATGTTTCACTGGTCTTTTGATGTCCTCTATAGAAATACAAGGTTTAGCTTTTCAACCACTTCTTTTTCAGTACTCACATACTTCCATGCCTCCAGTCAATCCTGAGTTATATAATTTTGCTTTAAGCTTCATTCAATTTTTACATGATTATGACAGTGTGAAAGTATGGTATAGTACAGTTCAGTATAACAAAGCTGAGCCATTTAGTATACAGTACTATAATTATTTTCCTTTCATACATACATCTTATTTACTATTTCTACATTTAAAGAGATATAAATAGATAATTCAAATGCAGTTTTACACGTCAGAGTAGAGGTCTATATGATAATGCTGTGTGAATACTTAAGAGGAAGTGACCCTATTTTGTATGCATAAATCACATTTTGATTCCAAATGTATGGCCTATTGTCAGAATCTTTCAGCACATTCAGGCTTATCCAATATTTATTAATTACACTTTTTTACCCATTTTAGCTTTCTCCCACAGTATATTCTGATGAATCCTAATTTGGACTTGCTTTTTATACTTGTAGTTCTTGTGTCATCTTAGACCTTTCCTTGCTCCTAATTTCCTGGTATACTGTAGCTTTTTGTACCTTTTGTTGTTTGGATGTATAGTGAACCTTCTGGGCTGCACTTCCAATTTTTACTTCCTTTTTCTCTTGTTTTTTGTCAGTTCATTGGGGGCTTCATTATATTTCAGAGATGAAATTTTCTAACAATGATTCTCCTATCTTCTCTAAATTATTTCTACCATCTGAAAATCTAATTCTTTTCAATATTCCTCCTTTGTTGCCAAGAAACAGTATTTTCTTATGATTGTCAACAGTTTTTATTTGATTAAGTATAGTCATACTATAGAATATGCTTCTTTCTGATAGTGTGAGATGCTGGTAAATTTCTTTACTTTTTCCTAGTTAACCTTGATTTAATTTTGTAACCCATTTTTGTCTTTTATCATTATAATAGGTTAGATTCTTTTAAATCAGTTGGCTGTATTTCTTTCAGAGTTATATTTATTGGGTAACAACTTGATACTGTGTTTATTGCCTTAAAAACTTGACTAAGAGGACATAGTACAGTGTAAAAAGTAAGAAAGTTATACTCATCAAAGAAAAGTTCATGAGTTTTTCTTATGAGTACTATGACCAATTATCTATCATAAGTCAATCCTATACCTCTATCGATCATTCTTGGTATTAGCATTTGAGACATAAATTAGAAGCTCATGACTCAAGTTGTCTATCATTTCACAGAACTGAAGTTCAGAAAGCTATAGGTTTTTTTTTTATAGTATTTAAACATACTTAGCTTTTATTTAATTTTTTATTGCCATTGTGTCTCCTTGTGGGAGATTTTAAGATAGAGAAAAAGATCAAAAGTAGAATTACAATGAAGGTTTTTGTTCTGTTTTCTAAGGGAGGTGGTGTTCTGTAAAGTTGAAGAAGGTGGTCAGAAGTAGTATATCATTTGCAACTGCCTGACAGAAATAACATCTGTAACAGTCTTGCATAAATAAATAAATCTTCCAGCAGACCAGGATTCCAACAACAACTTCCAATCTGTGGACTAATAATTAACAATCCTGATAATTTATTTATTTTAAAGCTCTTTTTCTGGGTATAGTATTGGAGTGATTTGGTTAAACTTTAATGTCATACTGGTAATCTATAGAGTCAGTCACTCTCTGGGTGCCTAGAGTTGTATCTAGGTGACTCTTATCTGTGGACTGATGATTGAATATAACTGATTTGGAGAGTACAAATCTATTACTGATAGCATTACTTTGTTTCTTCCTTTAGGTTATTTGTTGAGTACAGCTCTAAAATGACATAGTTACTACCTCCTGTGATGCACCACATGCAAAGATGGATAGACATGTTAACAAATCATTACAACCTAGTTTTTCAATGTCGGAGTAGAAGTCTGTACAAAATGCTGTGGGAACACAGAAAAGGAAGTGACTAGTAACTCCTTGAAAGGTTAGGAAAGGATTCAGACTACTGTTTCAGTTGGCATTTCCTGCAGTTTGCTTCTTAACCTTTCCCTTTCCTTGAGTAATCATCTCCACTTTCACGTGGTTACCTGTCATGGATACATTGAGTATTCTTCAAAAGCTTTTTACAACTTATTTCTATCCTAAGTGCCATGTGACTATTATGTCTTCTCTTATATGTCCCAGGAAAATTCTAAGTTCATTCCTACAAACCTACTATTTCTCTTGAATTCCTTAATTTATTACATGAAAAACTTGCTGTGCATACATCTAGCCAAGATGTTTAGTGTCTAATCCATAATTGCGATCATGTCACTATTTAAGTCCTTGAGTAATTTCCATCACCTGCAGTACCCAGGGCCAACAGCTATACAACCTCATCTTCTGCTTCTCAGAACTTCTGCTATTTCTCCAGTAGTCCCTTCCTCTGTGAAGCCTTCTCTGAGTTTCCTCAAGCTCTTTCCAAGGCCAAGGCAGATTTAACAGTGTCTTTGGCTCTAGACTCATTTTGGTAACTTGGTTCTTCTCCACATTGGAGCAGTTTTCATAATTGTGTTTGTCAAGACTTCTTTGGTTGTAAGTAACAAAAAATGCAAATTGCTACAAAATGGATTTATTAGTACCTCACATAATGAAGGGAGAGGATACAGCTGAACCTCAGGAAATAACTAGAACCTGGGACTTTACTATTGTCAGGTTTCTGTCGTGCCTCTGTACTTCATTTTTTTTTTGTTTCTAATGTCATAATATATGACCATACTAGAGTTGTTAGTAAGTGTTTTTGAATGAGTGAAAAAATCTTAACCTGGGATACAGTTTTGAAAATTCAGGAGATGGTAATCCTCTTTATACCATTTTTGATGGCTTTCTAGGATATCAATGTTTTCTTATATAAATGTACTAATTTGGAATACTTTGATTTCAATAACAAGTCTGAAAACATGGTCCCATAAGTAATAGCTACTGGCCAACTCTTTCAACTAAGTGGCATGAAACCCAGTTTGCTAATATTGTAATTACATCTGATTCATTATTTACTAATTTTTATACAAGATTGTATAATCATTTCCAGAGTGCTCTTCAGGCTTTTACATTTTTGCAGGTAATCATACACTTAACATTTCCTTGGACATGTTAGAAACTTCTCTTGGTATAAGATGCCAACAATGGTGGTTAGAAATAGTGTGATGGCTACACACATCAGATATCAACAATGCCTGCATTTTATGCAGGAAATACGGACAAAAATAGAATGGTTTCCTTTAATGAGAAAAACTTATTTTGGGGAAAGAGGGAGTACAAACACTACTGGCTACTAAATATGTCTCTTCCTGTTGATGTAAAAAACATAGGTAAGATGAGTGACAATTTCTCTGTTACTATGGTTCATTTCACCCAGAAGGCTTCTGGCTATCTCAGGGAAGTAATAAGGATTAGTGGGCTAGTCTAGATATGCTCTAATATTTTTGTACTTTTATTGAATGTTGCATTGGTTGTTACATAACACTGAAAACAGTGTTATACTGTTTAACAGTGTTATAAACTGAAAACAGTTTATAATCTTTTAGTCTTTATTGATTAGTCTTTATTAATTAGTAATCAGATATCTTTGGATATCTGAGGACAATCTTTGATAAATTAGATTTTTCTGGACCCTTTTGCTTTTATTTTTCCTATGTTTGAAGATGATTAGAATTGGAGCATTCTCTCCTGCCTTCCCAAAAGTGTTAGCATTTCTTTTCCTACAAATTAGGTCATGCAAATTTGTAACAAAATTCAAGATAGATCCAAGATTTTATGCCTCAGAATAAAAAGCCCTAAGGAAATTTTGAATTTGAAAATAATCCTGAACATTTTTATGGTCAAGGAACATTTTGTGCCTATGAAGGGTGCAGTTACTTACTATTGTACGTCTTGAGATTTTCTTTTTAATACAGAAACACAGATTTAGACTAGGTTTTGTCTGGGAAAACATTGTTTCAGTTTTAATCACTTACTTTGGTTTGTTAGTTACATCAAAGATACTCAAAAGTTTTATACAGTAATGGTTATTAAAAACAGCAATATACATTTATTTATTATCTGCTTTCTTCCAAGAGGTACATTAGACCTTATGTTATATAACAACACATTAGGAATGTGTCCATGCATTTTGCTTAATTACAGAGAAAATGAAAATCTTGGCTGTGTATATAACTATATAATCTCTAGGTTTTTAATATAAATATTTGTATTATAGTATAGAAGACTAATTTTAAAGTAAAGGCTTATTCCAGCCTATGACTGATATCATTATAGAAATCTCCTATATTATTCTTTCAAGTTTTGTACTACACAAATTCAACAAAAATGGAGTTTATTGATGTGTTTTTTAATTAAAAGCTTTGTTGAAATATAACTGACAAATAGTAACCTGAATATTTAAAGTGTGCAATTGAATAATTTTTGACATGTACAGAACTGTGTAATCCCTAGGTTTTGACTTGAAAAATTAGTATCCTGGTATAAAAACCTAGTTTCAATCCTGTTCTAGCCCATGATTGATGTCATTATAGAAACTTTCTATAGTATTCTTTCAAATTCAACAAAAATCACAAATTACTACACAAATTCAACTACACAAATTCTTACTACACAAACTCAACAAAAATCAGCCACTGGAGTTTACTGAAGTCCTTTTAATTATAAGGTTTGTTGAGATATAATTAACATGTAGTAACTTGAATATTTAAAGTGTATGGTTGAATAATTTTTACATGTGCAGAACTGTAGAATCTCTAGGTTTTGAACTGGAACATTAATATCATAGTATAGAAAGTTAATTTCAAGAAGTCTCCTATATTATTCTTTCAAATTTCTTACTACACAAATTCAACAAAAATGAACCAGTGGAGTTTATTGAAGTCTTTTAAATCAAAAGCTTTGTTGAGATAGAGTTGGCATATAGTACATTAAATAGTACATATTTTCTAATGTTCATGTATCATTTATTTAGCTTTGATATTTATTACACACTGGTTTGTCAGATCATCCTAAAATATATAGCAGATCTTTTGCCCTCTAACTTTCAGACTTGAGGAACCTCAAATCAGGAAATGACTTTCCATGTGACCTGTTTGTTAGCAAGGAAACCTTTGGGAAGAACCTAGAAAACAAAAAGGTCCTTCTCATCCTGTTATTCATTAGTTTGGTGGCTGTTTTTATCTTCAGCGTACACTTCTCTGCTCAGCACATCAGCTGCTCAGAAATTGCTCCCTTTAATTTTGGCCCACTTACTCAAGTACCTTGTGAAAGCCAACACTAAAAAGCAAGCTATAGACAATGTATGCCCATGCAGTGAGCATCACCTTATTTAAAGTCAAACCACCTAGCTTGCTCTTATTTTAGTTGCTTTTCTACTCTTAACATTACAGTTTAGCTGTGCTACCTACTTCCTGATTTCTTAATGATACAAAGTGGACTTCCCATTTTGGCTTGCTTGTTAGAGTTGGATTTTGTTTATTCCTTAATTTGCTATTCCTTACTTTCTTAAGGAGGATCTACATCTGCTTCTTTAATTTTGCACAGCCAAACCAGACTATGTCTCTCCTCTTTTTGTCCTAATTAGGACTCAGAAGGATCAAGGATGAATGCAACATCTGTTGCTAGGCTTTTGGGTAGAGTTGCTTGTATGATAGCAAACCACTTAGCCAAAGTGGAAAGCAGAATAAGGTACTTCTTTATCTTTCCAACCCTAGGATTTCTCATCGCCCATATCTGTTATATGACTAATTACTAGCAGTCTTGTGTGACCCTTCTATCCTCAGGACTTTGAGGCACTGTCTGTGTTGTTGTCCTCCCCTGTTTTCCCAAAACAACTTTTTAGGACAGATCATTCCCCCAGCCCTGGCAGAACACCTATAAATAACTTTTTTTTTAACCTAAAGAAATAAAATAATATTGGTAGTTTTCATCAACTCGTCCAACTCTTTCATATGACCATTAATAAAATCATTTTTCCCTCCCTTACACATTCTGATGTGCCCTCTAAAATTACAGACATCAGCTTGGGAATGCAGATCAACCTGCTCACTTTTGATACAACTTTCTCTTATCTGAACTCTTAAAAGTACCCATCTGATTCTTTCTATAAATGTTGTACCTTTTGGTATTTTAGCTGCTTAGTCACTTAGCTCTTGGATTCTACTGTAATAGTTAATAATGTCAGTTGTATTTTTATTTTTCTGAAAATTATGGCAAACATTTGAGTTTCATCTCTCATTTTTCTCTGCAAGAACTATATTGTCAGGGCTGGGTGTTTAACACAGTGGTGCAAGCACTTGCCTGGCAAGCATGAGGTTGTGAGTTTGATACCTGGTACCAAAAAAAAAAAAAAAAACCCACAAAAAAAAACCCACCCAAAACTATATTGTCCTCTAAAAGCACATTTCTGTTGAGCTTTTTCTTTTTTTTGAGTAACCATAGCACTGATGAAGAAATGACAATATCACTTGCCTGATTAGATCATAATAAGGGATGTCTAATTCCTGTCCAAAAGCAACTCAAGTTATTTTGTTAATTATAGGAAGTCCTTATCTTTTTCTTCTGTGTGTGCTGGAATATTTACATGCTTTCTCCAATTTCCTAGCAGAGATCTACTAAAAAGACATCATTTTAAAAATCACAACATTTATATAGCAATAACACGAGTAAATTATGAAAAAGTTTGATTGATTTTCTTCTCCTTTTTATACCTGTTTTTTTTAATAGTCTGAAGTTTAAATTGAGCCTTAAATCTTCATATTTTAAAAAGTTTTCCCACCATGAATCACAGTCCTTTGTGTTTCAGTGACTGGTGCAGAGTAAGCTCTTTGGAAGACAGGAGATTTTGAGGGGATTTTCGGTAAACAAGATAACATCTATGTAATGAATCTAAACTGGGTGGGATTTTACTACAAGTAACTGGAGAAAATTTACTGTTAGCATAACAACATGTCAAAAGCAGTGGTTTGTGTGAAGGCTAGAGTTTCGTAAGTAGTTATTGCACAACATTTATTAGTGGTGATTATTTTCATTTCTGTTAGTATTAGGGCCTTGGGTATCCTGACTTTTTTCCTCCAAGGTCATTCTTTGAGTGATAACTTAGACATTATTAATAGAATGATAAGCTTATCAATGCCTGGGCATTAGCTACTAGACTTACTTTCTAATGTGCAAGGTTATATGTTCTTATTTTTCTTCCCTTTCAGATCAATTTTTCCTATCCACCCCTCCTTCAGAATCATTGCCTTGGCAGAGCCCCCTGTTATTGGAAGCACAGCACAGCAGTGGCTGGGACCGGAATTCTTAACCATGTTCTTTTTTCATTATATGAAACCACTTGTGAAATGTGAAGAAATCCAAGTGATTAAAGAAATGGTAAGAGAGACCAGCTCTAGCCTAGTGTGTCTGCAGTGATTCCTTTTTAAGGTATTCTAATACATGCTGGAGCAAGAGTTGGACCCTTTTGACTCTTTCCCCTCACTTAGTCCCAAAATTTTTCATATAATAGTATATGTCAACGGTTATCAACTTTTAACATTTTCAGAATCATTTGGAGCATTTGGTAAAACACAGATTTCTGAGCTCCACTGATTATGAGTCAGGAGATTTGAACTGTACACAACAGTTGCCATTTCTGATAGGTTCTTAGTGGATGCAGATGTTGCTTGTTTTTTTTTTTTTATTTAAAGAAAAAAAAACAGGAAAAAGGTGAAATATTACAGAATTTCAAGAAAAGAAGATAAACAGTAAGAAATCACTAGTTGATAAATTACATATTGTCTTTTAGAAAATAATTATTCAGGTTACAGAATTAAAACGCACAAAGTGGACACTCAAGCAGTGAGAGTGCAAACAGATCTGTTCAACAATCCAACAAGAACCTAGAAATGTCATCAATACTACACACCTAAACATACATGCAGCTATATCTTTTATAGCGCTTCCTATTTCCTCTTTTTTTACAACAGCAATTATACATTTTTAAAATTTTATTTAAAGAGAAGAGAAAAAAGAAACAAAACAGAAAAAAGGGTAGCAACAATACAGAATTCTAAAAGAAAGAAAGAAAAAGGAAGATGAGAAAAAGGCCCACTAAGAAATCAGTAATTTATAAATTACGTACTGTCATCCTGGATGTAGTTGTTCAAGTTACAAAGTTAAAGGGTACATAGTAAATATTCAAACACTCAGACTACAAACAGTTCTGCTCAAAGATCCAACAAAGATTCAGCAATATGGTCATCTATTTTACACACTCAAACATACATGCAGTTATATCCCTTAGAGCACTTTCTTTTCCTCTCTTTTTTACAATAGCAATTACACATTTTGGTTTTATTACACTTGTAGATCTTATTTACTTTTTACACTAGAGATACAATATGATATTTATAAATATGAGTTTTATTTATTTCACTAATGAGGATAGTCTCAAGTTGTCTCCATTTGCCTATGAAGGCCTCAAGATCATCCTTTTTTATAGCTGAGTAATATTTCATTGTATAAAAATGCCACATCTTTTTCATCCACTCTGCAGTTGATGGGCATCTTCCTTATTTCCAGGATTTAGCTATCACAAATGGTGCCACTATGAAGATGGGTGCACATATATCACTGTGATAGGAACTTTTCAGTTCTTTGGGGAAAATAACCCAGGAGGGCGATAGCTGGATTGAAAGGGGCTTCCAATCCTAGTCTTCTGAGAATTCTCCATATGGATTTCCATAATGGTTGCACCAGTCTACATTCCTGCCAACAGTGGAGCAGTGTTCCTTTTTCCCCGCAGCCTTGCCAAAATTTGTTATCAGTTGATTTCTTGATGGCAGCTATTCTTTCCGGAGTAAGGTGGAATCTCAATGCTGTTTTAATTTGCATTTCTCAAATGATCAGTGATGGTGAACATTTCTTCATGTATTTATTTGCCATTTGTTTATCTTTCTCTGAGAACTGTGTGTTCATCTCAGATGCCCATTTTTGGAGAGGGTCTTTGAATTTGGGGGGCTTGATGTTTTTCAATTCTTTATATATTCTGGACACAAGTCCTTTGTCTGAGGGGTTGCTGGTTAAAATTCTTTCTTACTCTGTGGGTTTTCTTTTCACTCTGTTGGTGATTTCCTTTGAAGTGCAGAAACTTATCAGTAATATGAGATCCCAATTGTTGATTCTTTGAAGTGTTTCCCGTGCAGTTTGCGTTTGGTTCATGAATTCTCTGCCTACCCCTATGTCTCCAAGACTTCTACCTACCTTGTCTTCCAGTAGATTTAGTGCTTCTGTTTTAATATTGAGGTCTTTGATCCATTTAGACTTTAGTTTTGTGCATGGTGATATGCATGAATCTAGTTTCAGTCTTCGGCATGTAGAGAGCCAATTTTTCCAACACCATTTATTAGAGAGACTATCCTTCTTCCAGTGGACACATTTAGCCCCTTTGTCAAATATCAGGTGGCTGAGTGTCTTTGTAGTTGTGCTTACATCTTCTAATCTGTTCCATTGATCCTCAGGTCTATTTCTTTGCCAGTACCAAGCTGATTTGATCACTGTGGCTTTATAGTACTGTTTCAAGTCAGGAATTGAGATGCCTCCTGCCTTGCTTTTGTTGCCTAGAATTGCCTTTGCTATTCTAGGCCTCTTCTGTTTCCAAATGAATTTTAGTAGTGTTTTCTCTAGATCTGTGAAGTATGTCAATGGTATTTTGATTGGGATTTTGTTAAATCTGTATAACAGTTTTGAGAGTATGGCCATTTTCACAATGTTGGTTCTTCCTAACCAAGAGCAAGGAATGTCCTTCCATTTTCTAATATCCTCTTCAATCTCCTTTTTCAGTGTAGTATAATTTTCAGCATATAGGTCTTTTACATTTTTAGTTAGGTTGATTCGTAAGTATTTCATTTTTTTACATGTTATTGTAAAGGGCGATATTTCCATAATTTCTCTCTCAGTCAGTTTTTTGTTTGTGTACAGGAATGCTATTGATTTTTGAGCATTGACTTTATATCCAGCTACACTGCTGAACTTGTTTATTACCTCTAGCAATCTTTTAATGGAGTTTTTTGGGTCTTCTATATAGAGTATCATGTCATGTGCAAATAGTGATAATTTAACTTCTTCCTTTCTTATTTTTGTTCCTTTTATTTCTCTCTCTTGTCTGATTGTCCTGGCTAGTGTTTCCAGAACTATGTTGAAAAGGAGTGGTGATAGTGGACATCCTTGTCTTGTTCCTGATTTTAAAGTGAAAGCTTTCAGTTTTTGTCCATTTAGTGTAATGCTAGCTGTTGGTTTGTCACAGATGGCCTCTATAAGGTTGAGGTAGACACCGTGTATTCCGAGTTTCTGAAGGGTTTTTATCATGAACATGTGTTGGACTTTGTCGAAAGCTTTTTCTGCATCTATTGAGATGACCGTGTGGTTTTTGTTTTTGGCTCTGTTCATGTGTATTACATTTATTGATTTGCATATGTTAAACCATCCCTGCATTCCTGGAATGAACCCCACTTGGTCATGATGTATAATCTTCTTGATGATTTGCTGCATTCTATTGGCCAGTATTTTGTTGAGAATCTTTGCATCAATGTTCATGAGTGAGACTGACCTATAGTTCTCTTTTTTGGTTGGATCTTTCTCTGGTTTTGGTATGAGAGTAATACTTGCCTCCAGGAATGATTTAGGGAGGATTGCTTTTTTCTCAATTTCATTGAAGAGTTTAAGGAGGACTGGCATCACATCTTCTCTCAATTTCTTGTAGAATTCAGCTGTGAATCCATCAGGACCTGGACTTTTCTTTATTGGTAACTTTTTAATTACATTTTCAATTTCAATAGCTGATACTGGGTTGTTCAAAATTGCTATATCTTCTTGGTTGAGCTTTGGTAATTCATATGTTTCTAAAAATCTGTCCATTTCCTCTGTGTTTTCCACTCTATTTGAGTAGAGATTTTCAAAGTAGGTATTGATGATCTTTTGAATTTCCATGGGATCTGTAGTAATTTCTCCCTTTTCAGTTCTTATTGCATGAATTTGGGTTTTTTCTTTCTTTCTCTTGATAAGGTTAGCTAGGGGTTTGCCGATTTTGTTAATTCTCTCAAAAAACCAGCTTTTTGATTCATTAATTCTTTGTACTGTTTTTTAGTTTCAATTGCATTGATTTCTGCTCTAATCTTTATAGTTTCCTCTCTTCTTTGAGCTTTGGGTTTAGCTTGCTCTTCTTTTTCTGGACGCTTGAGATGGAGCATTAGGTTGTTTATTTGTGCTCATTCTATTTTCTTGATATGATAATTTATGGCTATATGTTTCCCTCTTAAGACTGCTTTCATTGCATCCCACAGATTACAGTATGTTGTTTCTATATTTTCATTGAATTGTAGGTATTGTTTTATTTCTTCTTTAATTTCATCTGTAGCCCACTGGTTGTTCAAAAGACTGTTATTTAATTTCCATGTATTTCTGCAGGTTTTATAATTTCTTTTGCCATTAATTTCCAGTTTCAGTGCACTGTGGTCAGATATTATGCATGGTATGATTTCAATACCTTTGCATTTACTTAAGAATGTTTTATAGGATAATATATGGTCTGTTTTGGAGAATGTCCCATGTGCAGCTGAGAAGAATGTGTATTCTGATGTAAGTGGGTGGAACACTCTGTAAACGTCTACTAAGTCCAATTGCTCACAGGTATGATTCAGTTCTGTTATTTCTTTGCTGACTTTTTGTCTAGTTGATCTATCTCTTTGTGACAATGGGCTGTTAAGATCCCCTGCTATACCTGTGTTCTTGTGTATTTGGTTTTTCATGTCCATTAGTATCTGTCTTATATAGTTGGGTGCTCCCCTTTTAGTTAGTTCTTCCTCTTGAGTTTTACCACTAACAAGTATGTAGTGACCTTCTTTATCTCTTTTAATCATTTTAGGTTTGAAGTTCACATTGTCTACAAATAGAGTAGCTACCCTTGCTTTTTTCTGGGTTCCTGTTGCATGGAATACTGTTTTCCATCCTTTGACTTTTAATCTATGAGTTTCCTTTTGGGTCAGATGTGTTTCTTGTCTACAGCATACTGTGGGATCCTGTTTCTTGATCCATTCTGTCAATCTATTTCTTTTTATGGGTGAATTGAGGCCATTTATATTTATGGATATCACTGATATGTACTGGCTCGACTTTGCCATGTTATGTTCCAGTTGTTTCTTTCTGCTTTTCCTCTTATTTTATTGCTTATCCTACCTGGTGGTTTCTGTCTGTTGTTGTTTTGGGGATTGTGCTCATTTTTATCCCTGTCTAGTATGTCTTTCAGTACTCTTTCTAGGGTTGGTTTGGTGGACCTGAATTTCTTCAGTTGTTCTTTGTCATGGAAGTATCTTGTTTCTCCATTAAATTTGAATGAAAGTTTTGCTGGGTACATCAGTCTGGGTTGAAGGTTGTTCTCCTTCAGGGCTTGAAATACCTCACTCCAAGTTCTTGACTTGAGGGTTTGTGCTGAAAAGTCTGCCATGATTCTCATGGGCTTTCCTTGATAGGTGAGTTGTGTCTTTTCTCTGACAGCTTTTAATATTTTTTTATGCTGTATGTCTGTGATCTTAATTATTATGTGTCTGGGTGTGGATTTATGTTGGTTGTGACTGTTTGGTATTCTATATGCCTCACTTATCTGCGTATCAGATTCTTTCCCCATGTTTGGGAAATTTTCTGCTATTATTTCTGTAAATACTTTATGTATGTCATTTGCCTGCACTCCTGTATCTTCGCTAATGCCCATTATTCTTATATGGTTGCTCTTGGCATCATCATGAAGCTTCTGGATTGTCATTTCATGATGCTTTGTTATTTTTAAAAGTTCTGTCCTTTCCTGATCACTAACTGTGATCCTGTCCTCAAGGTCCGAAATCCTATCCTCAGCTTCCTTTAGGCAGTTTTGCACGTTTTCAATAGAATTTTTTGTTTCTTGGATGTCTCTTTGAGTTTGTTTCATAAATTCTCCTTGTTTTCTATATTGTTCATTCAAAGTTTCAATCAGTTTCCCATGTTCATGTACTTTTTTCTCTAGTTCTTCTTTAGCTGCATTCAACAATTCCTTTACTAAAGTTGTTATTTCTATCTTTACATGGGAGAGTACTTCTAATTTGATTTCCTCTATAGCCTCATGCAGTTGTTTTTTATTTCACTTGCTATCTTTTCAGAGATTCTCGGTGTGTTTCTTTTGGGGTCCTCTATTTTAATGTCTCCTATACTTGCTTCTAGTGAACAATATGTTTGAGACTGCATTTTGCTTTTTCGTTTTGTCATTTTCACTCTGTCTGGTGTTTTCAATGTGTACGAGGGGATCACACACACTCTTTTCAGACACACCAAAGTCTTACAGTTAGTTGAAGGGGTTTTTACTACTGGCCCTATTTATCCCCTGTACACCTCTATTTTAGGGGTATACTCACCACACTGATACAATTGATCCGCTGTAGTCCATAATTTACCACCTGGGAGCAAAGTTCCAAATTTTCTCACACTAACTTGAGCCCGCTGAGATCATCTGATGTTCCTGGTAGCAGGGCAGCCCTCAGGGGAGGTTCCGGGCAGCCTACCCCTGAGGCGGGCTTCTGCTGAGTTCCTGGTGGCAGGGGGGACCCACAGTGGTGGTTCGGGGCAGCCCACCCCTGAGGCGGGGTTGGGCTGAGTTCTGGTGGCCCTTGGTGGTGGTTTGGTGCAGCCCTAATATTTTTATACATATTCCAATCTTTTTACATGCCACACTGATAGAGTTAATGTGCTATAGTCCAAGGTTCGCTGCCTGAGAGCAAAGTTCCAAATTTTCACACTAACTGGAGCCTGCTGAGGTCTTCTGATGTTCCACCTGGGAGGGCTGGCCCAGCAGAAGTAGTCCAGGGCAGTTTTCAGTCTGGATGCTGCTTGTTTAGTAACCACACTTTGAGGTCCACACATGCAGACTATCTCTCCCCTACCTTCATGTGGAGGAAGTTTTATAATTTCTTGTCCTTTTGTGTTCAGCCATTATTTGAAGTTCCTACTGTAAAGATAGACCAGATATGTTTTTATTCTCCAAGTTTACAGAAAATAATAATTAGTCCAAGTCCCCTCAGTACTGTAAAAAGTCATCTGGTAATCTGGTTGCTGCTACTGTGTGTGTGCCTATTTTTTCAGCATCTACTTTAATTAAGCATTGTGTTTTGTGCTTTCGGAGATTCAGGACTACACTATTCAATATAATAGCACTAACCATGTTAAATGAAAACTCAGTTTTTAAGTCACATATTAGGTGTTCCATAGGCATGTGAGGGAATTTTGGCTGCAGTATTAGCATAGATAAAGCAAATTTCCACCATTAAGAAAGTTTACATTATATTTTTAGTAATTAACTTTTTATATAAAAATGCATTGATTAATTTTAAGTGTTATGAGCAAGGTTGTTAATACAGGAACATGCTTTAAAGTTCAACAGATTGGCTCTAAATGTCAAATTCATTACATATTAGTTTCTAGATGTTGAATAAATTACTCTGTATTATAATTTATTGGAAAATGGGGCTAAAGCTATTTGTTACATCACAAAATGGGCTTAAAGAGTAAGTATATGGAATAAAATTTGTATTTAAAAAAATTACAGTTATTTGAATGACCAAAGATACCCTGAGCAGTATATTTTTTAAATGATCACATATGCCAGTCATTGTTTTAACATGTCTTTCTGATTTTTCTTTTTGGTACCGGGGATCAAACTCATGATCTCACACTTACAGGTAAGTGCTTGAACTGCTGAGCTAAATCCTAGACCTCTTTCTGGTCTTTTTAAATTAAAGTTTTAAATTTTTTGTTGCTTGAGTAAGAGTTGCTTATGGTCTAATTAAATCAAATATGTAATTATATTATGATTTATTATAATCTTATTGCAATTTTATTATAATCAAATTATAATCAACTTGTACTATCTTAGAAACTGATGTTTAGAGTTTATTGATAAATTGATCATGGTCCTCAAGTATGTGCTTCAAAAGTCTCTGAGAAAAGAGTACACCTTGAATATCCATTCTTTATGTAAGAGTACTGTACATCACATAGATGGCATATATGTATATAAGTTATCTCCTATGAAATAAAATTTAACTTCCTTAAGAAAATGCCCTAAATTAGAGCTTCAAAAAATCCCACTGAACCTAAGAAAACAGGAAATTAAAAAGATTTTCATAAGTATATTACTGTATACATGTATATAGCAGTTTTTACTTGAGTTAGAGGCTCCTTTCAAATTTTATGCTGTGATTGAATTATAAGTATACAGAAAAGTGACTTGGTTTTATTTGCTTGATTCTTCAAGAGAAAGCAGAGGATTATGTGTTTCCTGAGAAGTTGAATAAGAAATTTTATGAGTTAGTATAACTAATAATCAGTAATTCATTTTTCTAAAAATGTAATTTAACATTATTTGCTAAGTAATCATTCCTGATTGATTGATTGATTGATTGATAAGATATCCTAAATTTATTCTTTCTATTTTTCCTCAATTTTCTCATAAAATAGGTTCCAAATATACCTCAGGAAGCTTTGCACAAATTGTTATCATTTACACACAAATTGAGAGAAACCCAGGATCCAACGGTAAGCTTGGGTTTTTCCCATAGGGTTTTTCGGGTGTTGACATATTACTGATTTTTAAAATCTATATTTTTTAACCTAGGCTTTTTATCTTTTTTGCTGTACTTTGCCCTATGTAGATTTAATTTTTGTTTCCGTGGTTTTAACACATCTACTAGTTCCTTGTGGTTAATGTTATAGAAAATAACTTTTCACTTGAGGGAATTCTCCCAACTCCTGGGATCTCCCAGCTCCTGGGGTCCTGCTCCATTCCCTCTTCCCCTTCATTGAGGGGTGTCATCTGTCTTCATAGTTTAATGTCCCATCAGTGAGTTAATGCTGTAATACTTGTGACTTAACCTTCTGCTTCTAATTTCTCTTTTCTGAATGATTCTTTGTATTTTCATCCCACAGTGGCATGTTGGAAAGTTAAATGACTGTGACTGTTTAACTCTCTGAGTTGTTGTTGTGCTTAATAAATGTCAGTTTCCCTTTTCAACTGCATACTTTAGATTTGGAATACCTTATATAACTAAACTACCTCTCTCCTTTATGTCCTCTCTGTGTTTCTGATCTAATTTCCTGAGTTTGTTAATTATCTATTAAATAATCTGAATTAGAAACCTTGCCCTCATTATTGATTCCTTGATTATCTATTGTCTTCCCTTAATCTGAAAGGGAATCTCACCTATTTAACATATTGATGTGGCATCCTTTCTCTTATCTGTTGTCAATAATTATCTTACTATGGGATTTCATGGTCTTCTGGGATATTGTTATTTCATCTTCATTGTCCCTTTCACTGAGAATTCATTCATCACATGGTGTTTTGTTAGTTTCCTGTGGCAGTAGTAACATATTACCATAGATTGGTGATTTAAGCGAACACCATTTCTGTCTATACACAAAAAGCTTAAAATTAGTATTAACTTGAGAAAAACAAAATAACAGAAGAGATGTACTTCCTGGGAGGCTCCAGAGTGTCACTACTGCCTCCTTCTTTCCCTCACCTTCTCTGTGTGTCTCTATCAAATCCCCTTCTGTGTCCCTCTTGCTGTGATACATAGGACTCACCCAAATAATCCAGGATAATATTCTTACTTTAAAATCCTTTACTTATTCTCATTTGTAAAGATAACTTTGCTGCAGAAAGTAACATTCACAGATTCTAGAAATTATGATGTGCATGTCTTTGTGGTACAGAGGGAGCTGGGGGGGGGGACTTGGGACTACTTTTGGCCTGGTACAGGTCTCCTTTAATTAACTCTGAGACCTTGTCTCCAACTTCTTTCCCCCTTTCTCATTCTTTTCAGTTCCTTTTGTCTTTGCTGTACATATGAGTGCCTGCCTCAGGGCCATAGCCACCCAGGGGTTGTCTTCATAGGTCACATTCCCTAGATAACGCATGTTTCTTCCCCTGTCCTTTCAGGTTTGCTCAAGTGTCATATTTTTTGGCAGGGCTTTCCCAAAGTATTCCACTGATAGTCAGATTCCCTCCTGATTTCATTCCTATTTTTCTGAGAGCCTTGAAGTTCTTCATAGGACTTACGGATTATACACATACTGGTCATGTTTCATTCTTTTTTCATTATCTACTTACCAGCACATGAATTTTAGATCTATGATGGCAGGATTTTTGCTTGTTTAAGGATTCTCAGAATCTGGAAATTGGCAGGAAACATAGTAGGTATTCAACAGATATCTGTTAAATAAATGAATGAATGAGTTTTCCATATTGTCCTTGGAGTGATCTTTCTCAATCCATATCCTATCTTCCTCCCCTTCTGTAAAACTCGTAAGGGAGTCCTCTCTTTGTCTGGAGACTGGACAGCCTGTTAAATGTACCTGCCAAACTCCTTCAGACTCTAAACTGCCTTTCCAGCCTGGTTTCCTGCAACCTCTCTTAACACAGACCCTGAGCTCTACCTGCATTTGGTTTCTTCTGTTTATTAACTACCCAAATGTTTCTGCTTCGGGTAATACCTGACACGTTCTTTGTCCCCATCCACGTGTCCCTTAGAGTCCCTGTTCTGTCAGGAATCACTCATCTTCCTTAGGCAGAAGTAATCTTCATCTCTAATCTATGGTACTTGTGTACTTCTCATACTCACCTATTGAAATTGTGTTAGTTCATTTTTACATCACTAATTAGTATTTGAACTCTATTATGAGTCTGGGTCTTAATCATTCTTTCATCCCTGTTTCTTTGGCACATAGTAGACACATCTTTGCTGAATGAATGGATTAATTACTGATTTAGTATCAGCTCAACCCTAGAGTTTTCTCTCCTGAGAAAATTACATTTTTATAAAGAAATAGTTCTTTAAGAGGAGAAAAAAACCTCTTTATAATTTCTGATGAGCTGTATTATATATTTAAGCTGAAGTTCTAAAAGTCGTGGTAATATGAAAAAATCTTTGAGGTATGCTTTAAAATTATATAACCACAGTAACTAAGGGAATGAGTTTCATATTACCACCTTCTGCTCTGCAAGGTAAAACTCTAGTTAGAAACCTGATACTATAAATGTTAAATACATTAAAAGTTTTGAAATTAAAGAAAACTCAATTTTTAATTGATAATTGGAAAGAAGAAATTACCAAACCTCTTATTCATTGTATAACTGGCTGTACAAAAAGCTTATTAGTTTCTTCATTTATCAACATTGCATATTATTGCAAAGCATTGTGATGTTAACAGTGGAAAGAGTTACTATTCTTCAAATGATCAGAAATCTTCACTGATCACTGGCATGAATATGAATCCTGAATTGAGTGTCATGCTCAGAATGAGATTACAGTGTTGTGCTTTGGAAAGTTACCTTGGGGTTTAATTGCATTCTTGTCATGAGATTCCTCTGCTTGGAGTCATTAGTCAAGTATTTTTCATCCTTAATAAGAATTTTTCAAGGTCCTAGATATTAAGAATGAGAATTTTTGAGTCATATCTTCCTTCTGAAACATTTGATCATACTGGCCTGACTTTCTCCTCACTTCCTCCTTATGTACAGTTGGTTAGCAAATCCTTTGAGACATGCGTTGCATTGTTTCTTTCTCTTACACTCATGTTACTATAATCATACTGTGGGACTTCATCTTTTTATAGGCAGATTAATGAAGTAGCCTCTGTTTCCTGTCTCAAAGTGCAGTTCCTTTCAACTACTTTATCTTTTTGAGAAAAGGTTTTGCTATGCACTTCAGGCTGGCCTCAAGCTTGCAGCAATCTTCCTGCCTCAGCCTCCTAAGTGCTAGAATTACAGGCATGCACCACCACTCTTGGGTCAACTACTTTAAATACTGATGCTGATTTGAGTTTGGAATTAGGGCAATAATAATCTGATTCTAAAATCATGTCGCTACTTTGTACATAGCAGTTTTCTTGTCTTAGGGTGTAACGTCAAACTCCTCATGTCATGTACAGGTCTTTGTTATTTCAGAACAAACCTTCCATCAGGGCCCACTAGTAAAGTTGGGCTAATAGTCTCACATTCTACATCTATTTATGTTCTCTTTACTTTCATGCCTTTGTTCATAGCATCTCTCCTGCTTTACTTGAGCATTTTAAGCAACTATAGTGGTTGTCAATTGTTCCACTTATTTTAACATTAAATTATATGCTATTTTAAATTGTAATTTATGGTTTCTTATATTTAAATAGTATCTCTATGTCTAGAATACTACTTTACTGAAATCAAGCATGAACCAAATACTTGGTTATAAAAGAATTCTCTGAAACTGAAAATGTTTTAACAGAAAAGAAGAATGTGCCATAGATAGTGGTCACGTTCTTCGCCCATTCCTCAAAGGATTGTTTCACCCACGATGAAGCTGAGTTTAATAATATTGACAGCAGACCAGTATCTCATGGACTGATCAATACTGTATATGAGGAAGGAGAAAGCAATTCATTTTACTTCTTTGAAATGTACAGAGATGACCTTAGATGAAACTTAGAAATAAGCCAGTGTGCAGTGTATCCTTGGTCTACTCACCTCATCTACTTTAAATCCTTTGTTAATGTCACAGAGTTTCCTTCTGCTACCCCACAGTTGCTCAGTCTCTTTGCTTCCTTAATTGCCCTCTAGGGTGTTTTACTCTGGCCTGCCCTGAAGTATCCCCTAAAGGTCTGGGGTTTCCATTGTTTTTTTAGTGAAAGCTACTATCTCCTAATGCTGTTGACCTGAGTGTTGAAGTGTAGACCAGGAATAATCTGATTCATTAGAATTATGTTAATGTCTCATCACTTTTCCCTGAGTCTGATTTGTGTGTGTGTGAAGTAATTGTTTTAATAATCTCTACCATGTGTTTAAGCCACCTGTATTTTTCTTACTTTTGCTAAGTACTTAAGAATCATTTTCTTATTTAATTTTCATTAATGACCTTAAAGGTGAGGGCATTCTTACTGCCATTTCAAAGATGAGGAAAATGAGGTTTAGAGAGGTTTAAGAAATTTATGAAGACCACATAGTTACTAAGTAAGAATCTGACTTGTCCAACTTCAAACCCTGTAAATGTCACTATTATGTTATACTGCCTGCCATTTCAAGTCAGCAAGTGTCTATCGAATACTTACCATGTGATGGGCTCTATATTGGCATGTCTTTTGGTGGAATTTGGGTCAGTATAAGAAGACAAAATGAAATTATTCTGGCAGTACAGGGGAAGGATTCCAAACAAGCTGCCACTCAAGGGACAAACTGGCTGACACCTTGGATTAATAGCTTACACTGCTATTTCAGAAACCACAGATTTGCCTAAGATTTGTTAAGAGTGTCTAAACAAATTTGCTTTGTGGAAGTGGGGGGGCGGCAGGAGGAGAACAGTCAATTGTATATCAGAGCTCTTTGTTGAGACAGGTAAGACTGTGTTATGTAACATCCTCCCCATTCACCCTCCCCTGCCTCGGCGTGTGTGTATATAATGCATAGCACAATTAAAATACTTTAGTTGAATTTAATTGACAAATGCTTTTAATAAATGTTTTAAAAATTATCTTCAAGGATAATTTAACTGTAAATTGATTTATTTTTTATTTGTACTTCATTAATGTCACATATTTAAGTTTGGCCTTGTCCTTCAGGAATAATTAATTCAGCTGTGGTGTCCATCTGAAGGGCTATGAAAAGTTGAAGCAAGACTCTTAACAGACTATCTTTGTCTTCTGATAGGCACAGTCCTTGGCAGCATCACTTTCTACCCGGCAACTGTTACGGATTTCTCGCCGGCTGTCACAGTATCCTAATGAAAACCTGCACAGTGTTGTTACTAAAGCGTGTCTTTCCAGGTAAACTCATTCTCCTTTGTTACTCAGTTCACCTTTCTGGGTCTTTGATAAAACAGTAACATAAATTTAACTGGTATTCACAGGTCTTCAAAAATTTTGACTATATAGCTATTTCAACCTTGCTCTCAGTTACTAGAACTTACCTAGTATAGTACATTACCTTATTTAGGTGAGAAAGTAATTTTAAGACTGGAGGTGTATCTTAGTGGTAGGGTGCAGTCTTAGTATGTGGGAGGCCCTGCGTTCAATCGTCAGCACTAGAAAGTAAAATAAAATGAAGCAAAAATATTTTTTAAAAATTTAAGAAGTACTTTATAGATTTAAAAACCTTTTTTAGTAATTTGCTCATGCTACACAGTAGGATTTGGAACTCGAATTTATGTGTCTTCTCAGCTAGAGTGCATAAGTATTATATTTAACACCTCTCAAGTGTGTGTTAGAAGTTTCCATGCTTGATAGTACTGCCCACTTGTCTAAATTTAACAAACCTAACATCTTTTCATCGTATGCGAATAATTTTACTGTCAATTGGAAAGTGACTATAAAACATTACAGAATTTTCTTACAGAATCACATTTTCATGAAGCCATTCTAAAGAACAATCCTCAGTGAACCCAGAATTTTCCTTTAGACACTTTTCATATAATCTAATATTTTCATATTTTAAATTCTTTTCTTGGGATCTCTTTTTATGATAGTTAATTATTGTCTATTTATTCCTTGTTAAGATACATTAAGAGACTATGTTTTTGTTTTAGTACAATCTGTAATTGAACTCATCAGGGTAGTAGACAATTTTTCTTGTAGTTAAACTAAACTTGTATTGTGACTTGAGTTTGTTCTACCTATGGCAGATTCAGCTGACCTGAGAATCCTCTCCAATATCTTTCAAATAATTCTTTGAATAACTTATAGTTATGAGAAATAACAAAATTGATTCCCTGATTCTTACTTTAAGTAGAAAAATATTAGACTTACAAATGAAAATTTGAAAAAGAAAAGGTTTCAATTGCTTATTTTTCAGTTATAAACTGAAGGAATTTCAGAGAAAGAGCTTTATTATTTATGTGATATTTTGTCTTGGAAAGGTTTTGGTTATACATATGAGACCATCAGTAAATTGGTGGTATTGAATGGTATAAACAGTGTGAACCTTTAGGAAAAATATTTTTTTGGATATATTAGAGTGAAATTATCACACATAAATTATTCTATAACCAATAAAATATATGCTCACAAATCAATTTTCAATTTCCTTTATTTAAAAACAAATAACAGTAAATCAAGAAATGAAAATTGATCTAAGAAGTAAAAAAGAGTAGTCAAAATTTGGAGAACAGTTGTAAAGAAACTTAAAGCATCTGAGAATGTTTAGAATGTTTAAAGATGGCCAACTTCTTTCTAGTGCAGTCATACAGTTTACACAGAAGAAGTGAGAAAAGCTTCAACCAAGATCAGAAAAAAGTAGAAAATATATTTTTGTCAGATGTTTTCTTATCTTTTTTGGACAGCTATCCAAGATACTATTGAAAAGAAGTAATTTCAAGGTGACTCTCTTTTTACTTCCTTTTTTCTTCAATCAGATTTTATTGGTATATTTTGTATGTACATAATGGTCACATTTATCATAGAAAACTTGTACCTGTACATGATGTAATTCAATTCATTTTTTCCCATTTCTCTATACACTCTTCAACTACTTCTCCCCTCCCCATTCACAAAAGCTTTGTTTCCAAATAAAGAAAGAATTGAGAAATAAAGATTATTTCTCAGTTTTTTTCATTTTTCCCTTCTTGCCTTTTTACCCCCTTTTTCCCTTCCTCATTTGACCATTTTCTTCCCGTTTCACAGTACCTAATATACATTTTGATCTTTATTTACACTTTCAGTTTCTCATACCAGAGAAGCAATGCAGTATTTATGCATACTTGTCCTATTTACTTCTCTTAATAGTATTGTCTCAAGGTACATCCATTTTCCTAGGAATGTCTCAAGCTTATTCTTTATGACAGAGTAGTACTCCACTGCATAAGCAAACCACATCTTCTTTATCCATTCCTTGATTGATGGGCATTTTGGCTGTTTCCAGGATTTGGCTATTACAAACTGTGCTGCTATAAACATGGGTGTGAATATATCACTGTGGTAAGATGGTTTTAATTCTTTTGGGAAGATACCCAAAAGGGGAATAGCTTGGTGAAATGGGACCTCTAGCCCTAGTTTTTGAGAAATCTTCACACTGACTTCCACTGTGGTTGCACCAGTTTGTACTCCCCACACTGGAGAAGGGTTCATTTTTCACTACAGCCCTCCCTCCTAGCATTTATTATTGGTTGATTACTTGATAATGGCCACTCTTTCTGGAGTGAAATGAAGTCTCAGCATTGTTTTAATTTGCATCCTCAAATGATGAGTAATGTCATTTTTTCATGTTTGTTGTCTGCTGTTTGTTCTTCATCTGAGAAGTGATGATGCCCATTTTTGGATTGGGTATTTTAATTTGGAGGATCTGATTTTTTTTTGAGTTCTTTATTGTTCTTAATAGTGATCCTTTGTATGAAGAACAACTGGCTTGCATTTTTTCCCATACTGTGGGTTTTCTCTTCATTTTGTTGTTGGTTTCTCTTGCTGTGTGAAAGCTTTTTAATAAGATGAGATCACAGTTATTGATTCTTTTTGATAGTTCCTGTGTGATCAGTGGTTTTGCCCAAAGTTTTGGCCTACAACAATATCTTCAAGATATCTTGTTCTATCTTCCAGTAGATCTAGTGTTTCTGTTTTATTATTTAGATTTTTGATCCATTTTGGTTTTAATTAAGTACATGGTGAAAGATACGGGTTTATTTTTAATCTTATGCATGTGGAGAGCCAGTTTTTCCAGCACCATTTATTAGAGAGGCTTTTTTCTTTCAGTCAGTGTTTTTGGCACCATTGTCAAAGATAAGGTAGCTAAGTATGTCTGGAGTTGTTTCTGCATCTTTTAATTTGTTCCATTGATTCTCTGGTCTGATGTTTTTGCTTTTGTTTTTGTTTTGTTTTGCTTTGTTTGCCACAACCATGCTGTTTCTATCACAGTAACTTTATAGTATAATTTCAAGTCTGGATTGTGATGCCCCCCACCCTGTCTTTGTGGCCCAGAACTGCCTTTACTATTCTAGGTCTCTTCTGGTTCCAAATAAATTTTAGGTTTGTTTTTTCTCATTCTGTGAGGTATGCTGTAGGAATTTTGCTTGAAATTGCATTGTATCTGTATATCAATTTTGAAAGTATGACCATTTTTATTATATTGGTTCTTCCTACACAAAGCAAGGAATATCTTTCCATTTTTTGATACCCTCTTCAATCTCCTTTTTCAGAGTACTGTAGATTTCAATGTAAAGGTCTTTTTCTTCCTTCACTAGATTGATGCCTAGATATTTCATTTTGTTGTATGCTATTGTGAAAGGTGTTGTTTTCCTAATTTCTCTCTCAGTGAGTTTGTTATTTGTGTACAGGAGGTCCATTGAGTTTTGAGTATTGACTTTGTATATAGCTATGCTAGTGAATTTTGTTACTAAATTAGAAGTCTTTTAATGGAATTTTTGCCATTCATTTCCTATTGTTATTCTTTTATTTCTTTATGTTGTCTAATTGTTCTGGGTAAAGTTTCAGAACTATATTGAACAAGAGTGGTAACAGTAGATAACTTTGTCTTATTCCTTATTTTAGAGTGAACGCTTTCAGTTTTTGTTAATTGAGGTGTGATGTTGGCTGTTGGTTAGTCATAGATGACTTTTATCAGATTGAAATAAAGACCACCTGTTCTAATTTTCTGTTGGGTTTTTATCGTGAATGGGTGCTAAACTTTGTCAAAAGCTTTTCCTGCATCTATTGAAATGATCATATTTTTTTCCTTGACTCTGTTAATATGGTATATTACATTTATGGATTTGTACATATTGAGCCATCCCTGCATCCCTGGGATGAATCCTACCTGGTCATGGTGTATAATCTTCTTGATGATTTGCTATATTCTGTTTGCCAATAACTTGTTGAGAATTTTAACATCTATTTCTGTTAGGGAGATTTTCCTGTAGTTCTTTTCCTTAGTTGGATTCTTCTCTGGTTTTGGTAATGCTTGCTTTCAGGAATTAGTTTGGGAGCACTGCTTCCCTTTCAATTTCATTAAATAATTTGACAAGTAGTGGTGTTAGGTCTTTTCTAAATTTCTTGTAGAATTCATCAGTAAATCAAATCCATCAGGGCCTAGGATTTTCTTTGTTGGCAGGTTTTTAACTACATCTTCACTTTCACTGGTTGATGTTAGTTTATTTAGGATTTTTATGTCTGCTTGATTCTGCTTTGGTAATTCATATATATCTATGAATCTTTCCATTTCATCTGCATTTTCTGTCTTATTAGAATACAAATTCTCAAAGTAGGTATAGATGATTTTCTGCAGGGCCTTTTGTGATTTCAGCCTTTTCACTCCTAATTGCATGGATTTGAGTCTTTTCTTTCCTTTCTTTTCATAATGTGGGCTAAGGGTTGTAGTCTTTCAAAGATCCAACTCTTTGATTCATTGATTCCTTATTTTCTTAGTTTCCATTGCATTAATTTGTGTTCTGATCTTTATAATTTCCTTCTTCATGAGCTTTGGATTTGGCATGCTCTCCTTTTTCTTGAAGTTTGAGGTTCAATGTTAAGTTGTTTATTTGAGCTTATTCTGTTTTCCTGATATGTGTATTTGTTGCTATAAATTTACCTCATAGGACTGCTTTCATTAAGTTCTGGTATGTTGTAGTATTGTTATCATTTAATTGTAAAACTATCTAATTTCTTCTTTAATTTCATCTGTGACACACCAGTTATTCTGGAGGGCAGTATTTAATTCCCATGTGTTTATGAAGTTCTTATGGTTTCTTTTGCCATTAATTTTGAATTTCACCACACTAAGGTCTCATAATATGTATGGGATAATTTCAATTCCTTTGTATTTACTTAAGCATGTTCTATGTGCTAGTATGTTGTCTATTTTGGAGAACATCTTGTGTGCATCTAAGAAGAATGTATATTCTGTTGTTGCAGGGCAGATTACTCTGTAGACATCTACTAAGTCCATGTGTTCAAAAATTTGGTTCAGTTTTAATATTTCATTGTTAATTTTTGTTCTAGTTTGTCTATTTGTGAAAGTGGGGTATTGAGATTCCCCATTACAATTGCATTAGTTCTTTTTTTTTTATGTCTGTTATTACCTGTTTTATGTAGTTGAGGGCACAGATATTTGTTGCATGTATATTTATGATTTTTCTCTCTTCCTCTTGGATTGTTCTTTTTACAAGGATGTAGTGACCTTCTTTGTCTTTCTTCATCCATATTAGCTTGAAATTCACTTTGTCTTCAAATAGCATAGCTACCCTTGATTTTTTCTGGGTTCCTGTTGCATGGAGTATTGTTTTCCATCCTTTGACTTTCAGTCTATGAATTTCTTTTAAATCAAATGTATTTTTTCTTTCAAATAAAAGACATTTATTATATTTTGTTGAATCATTAACACTGAAATAGTGGCCAACAGAACTATAATCTCATGCCTGCCTGATCAAAGCTCACCTAGCTTTTTACATCTTCATGTTTTTTGTTCTTACTGTTTCTAAGAAGCTTGTTTTAACACAGATGACATAACACAGTACATTAAGCCACATGACCAGCACCATAAGTCAATAGTGGCTAAAGTCTGTAATTTAACATGTAAAATCTTATATGATTCAGTCTTTAATTTCTTGTTCAGATTTTTTTGCTGCTCTGCTTTTCCTCTGCATTCACATAAATTTTTGGATTCTGTATGTAAGCCAAGCATCATTCAAAGTTCTTGGAGATACAATTAATGGTGACTAAAACAGATACCACAGTCCAATGGAAGGGCCAAACACACCAAAAACAAAAATGATGTTTAATTGCAGCCTGGATAAGTACCACGAAGAAAGCATAATGTGCCAGAGAAGGGGGATTTTTCTATTCTGGGATAAAAGCAAGGGTCAGAAAAGGAGTTTTGTATGCATTGTATTGTTGGACCTTTCTTTTTGATCCAACCTGCCAGTCTGTTTCTTTTGATTGATCAATTGAGACCATTAATATAGATGGTTGGAACTTATGTATTGATATGTACTGATATGTATTGACTTATCCTTGTCATGTTGTTTCCCTGTTGTTGGCTTCCCCCCTTTCTTCCCTCTCTCTGTTTAATTGTTTAACCTGCCAGTGGATTTATCCTGTTGGGGTTCATGGAGTTGTAGACCTTGTTGTCTCTTTTCAGAGTGTCCTTCAGAACATTTTGGAGTACTGATTTGGTGTTTATGAGTTTCCTCAGGGTTTTTTGTCATGGAAGCATTTTATTTCTCCATCAATTTTGAAAGATAATTTTGCAAGGAATATCAATCTGGGTTGGAGGTTGTTTTCTTTTAGGGCTTGAAATATTTCACTCCAAGGTGTCCTTGACTTGAGCGTTTGTGTTGAGAATTAAGCTGTGATTCTGATGGGCTTTCCTTTATAGATGATTTGTTTCTTTTCTCTAACAGCTTTTAATATTGTGTGCTTTTTGTTGAATTTCTGAAATCTGGCTGTGATATGCCTAGCTGTAGATTCTTTTGATTATGGCCAAGTGGAGTTCTATTTATCTGTGTGTCAAATTCTTTTTCCCTTTCAGGGAAAGTTTTTTCATTATGTCTGTGAATTAGTTTTTTATATCATTTGTGCTGTCTTCTGCTTTTTCATTGAGTCCAATCAATCTTATGTTGTTCTTGTTTGCATCATCTAGCAGTTGCTGGATTTATTTCTCGTGATCACCTACTATTTTTAAGAAATCTTACGTTTAATGATCACTAACTACAAGCCTGTGTTTTACATCTGGATTCTGTTCTCACATTGGCTTATTTTGCTACAGATCTTTCAATGGAATTTTTATTCTTCTAGATATCTGCTTGATTCTGCTTTATGGATTCCATTTCTTTCCTATGTTGGGCATTCATGGTTTACATAATATTCGTAAGTTCCTATATATTTTTAAAATAAATCTGTATGTGCTCTAGCATCACTAAGCATGGTTTTCATTGTGGTCAGCACCTCCGTAGTTATCTGGAAATTATTTATGATTTGTTTTTTCTAGATTTTCATTTGTTTGCTTTGTTGTTACTACTTCAAAGAGGTCAGGTGGGTGGCTTTTGGATTGTCACACCTTATTGCCCACTGGGTTTGCCTTTGGTGAACTGATTGTCTGGGGTTGCATCTTGTTTAAGTGTCATCTCATTTTCTTTCTTCTGGGTTGATGCTTGTAAATTACCTATGATGAGTTGCTTTATTGCTAGTATTTAGAAACCTTAGGGAATGCTGACTTCTCAGAGGTGTCTTCCTGGTATAGCTGGTTTCTGGGCTTTGAGTCCTTTGCAAGATCCTACCTCTTCAGTTTGTTGTGAATGAGAAGGCATTACCTGCTTGACCCAGCCCCTCCATCTCTGACACTGGCCCATAGTATTTTCTATGACCCTTAGGCAATCTCAGTCTTCATATATCAGGAACAACAGCTAGTTAGAATAATCATGTCACTTTGGCTGAAGTGGTACAATAAGCAATAATCACAGCATCAAACATAGCCTAAAAAATAACCAACTGAAGTAGTCATTAATTTGACAACTTTAACTATATGAACTAGACTATGGTTATATACAAAATTAAACAAACCAAAAAATTAAATGCAGTTTAAAAAAAGTCTTCAATATGCCAATTTTTACCCTCAGGGGAGAAAATTTAAAAATTGTTAGGAAAAAAATAGAGAAATAGAAGAAGAGAAAGAGATTAGAAGCAAGGCTGGAGGAGAAAGAGGGATCATAAAAACTTTGGGAAACTGGTACTGAAGACAAGATGGAAAGAGAATAAAGAAATAAAAAGAAGAACAGAACAGAACAGCAACCTAGAAACCATTTTGAGACGACTCATAAAATCAAGATCAAACCATGAAAGAAAAAAGAAAAAAAATCAGAGGGGGGGGGTGGGGAGAGAGAGAAGAAGAGAGATCCACTTCCATATTTGTCTCTGCTGTCACTGATAGACAACATGTGGAGGCAGAGTCTAGATCTGTATTGATTTATCCCAGCAAGCCAGCAGTAGCTTTATGGCGGGTTAATGGATAATCCTAGTGAGGCCTATACCTTTATTTCCCCTGAAGTTCAAACTGATTTCTGACTGTGAGACTGGTACCAGACCCATTTAGCTTGCAGCTTCTGTAGGCTTGAACTCAGCTGGGAGCTACTAGATGGACACATCAGTTATTCTGATTTTTGAGCTCAGTTGGTCACTCTCCAAGTGGCTCCTGGCCAATTGCCCTGTCTCTCAGTATGTCTAATCCTGCAGCATTCACCACCAGCTAGTGCAGTCCCCCAAGTCCACTGTTCCCTACACTGCTGCATCCTTCTGTGTAGGCCTCTGGTGTGCCAGCAGTCACTAAGTGTCAGAAAGTTTGAACTGTTCCTTCCACTCAGTGATTTCTGACTTAAGGAGAAGGGTCTGCCAGGTACCTCCTTCTTCTTTGAAGTTTCTTTTTTCACTGTCTCTGTGGGCTTCAATTCTTGCTTCATATTCTTCCTGGGTCCAGGGGACCCATGTCCCTCTTTCTTGTCTTCCTCATGTTGCTGTATTCCAGTGTCTGGATGGCAACTATCAGAGAAGCTCTTTCTCTGCTGCTTACCACACCAACATCTTCCTGGAAGTCCCTATATTTTTAAATTTCTATTTGGAGTAGAAAACTTAATGGGGCTGAGGATATAGCTCAGTGGCACAAGTGCCTGTCTGGCAAGCACAAGGTTGTGAGTTCAGTCCCTGGTACCAAAAGAAAAACAAAAAAAGAAAACTTAATGGATTTCTTCTAAAACACATTTTTTTATTACTCTGAATTGAAGCCAGTGGTGGTCTACTACAGAGCTATACTACCAGCCCTTTTTAATTTTTATTTTGGACAGTCTCGGTAAGTTGCCCAGTTGGCTTTAACTTTGTGATCCTCCTGTCTCATCCTCCTCAACAGTTCAGGTTATAGACATGTGCTACTGCACTGGACCTAAAACATAAGTATTCATAAAATATGTAAAACTAAATACTTTATAAAGCTAGTGAAATGCATGAATCAGATACACTGAGGTAACTATCCTACCCTGTCTAACTTTAGACCCCACTGAACTTAAAAATTCTGATGTTCTGATGGGAAAGGGGGGAATAGCAGGGTGCAGGGCAGGAAGAAAGGAAAAAAGAATTAAAATGTGTTATACACATGTACCAACTCCCTATGATGAACATAATCATTATGTACAGTATACACGTACTAGTAAAAATTTAAAAATAAAAAATAGTTGTTTATTCTTACCCAAACTTAATAGCAAGAAAATATTCTACATGTCAAAAATAAAGTAGGACTAGGTTTTCCATAAGATTCAACATTTCTGCTTCTACATATCTATCCAAGATAAATGAAAACATGTACATACAAAAACTTACAACAGTGTTTCTAGCAATATTATTCATGCTATCTAAAACATAAAAATAACCTAAATGTCCATTGATTGCTGAATAGATAAATAAAATGGGATGTATCCAAACAGTAGAATATTAATCAATGATACAAAGAAATGAAACACTAATATATATTACAACAGGGATGAATTTGAAAAATATGAATGAAAGAAGGCAAATACAAAGTAACATATTATTCTGTTTCTAAAAACTGTTCAAAATATGACAAATCCATACAGACAAAAAGTAGATGTTTTCTTATGGCCCAAGTTAGTGAGTAATAGAAATTAGAAAGTGAAAACTATTTCTAAAAGAACAATATGTAATTTATCAACTAGTGATTTCTTACTGTTTATCTTTTTTTGAAATTCTGTAATATTTCTATCCTTTTTGTTTTTTTCTCTTTAAATAAAGTAGAAAGTGGCAGCTAGTATTATAAAAAGTAAGGTATTGAAATGAATATTGATATGGGGAAATACTTAACAATAAGGTGAAGCTATAGTGCTAAACAAGAGAATGTAGAAACTGGAATAAGAGATAGGCACAGAATTTCTTTTTTTGTGTAAATAAAATGTTCTAAAGTCAATTGATGTGATAGTTGCCCTATTCTGAAATGTGTCCTTTAAATAATTTAGTTGTATTATATATGAATTATATTTCAATAGAGCTGATATCAAAAAAGAAGTAACAATAAACTATATGATATATGAGTTACATCTTCATAGTAATGATATCAAAAAGATGCAAAACTAAACTAAAAAAGCAAAACTAGAATAAGCAGAAATGGATAGATATCTGCCAAGAGGGCTTTCAAATGCTAATAAGGCCTTGTGCCTGTTACTCCATTTTGATATATGTTTGAGGATGGGATATGTGGCTGTATGTGAATGTGAAGTAACACTTTTGAAATGAAGAATGTACTGATTGAAATAAAAACGAACATAATGAGTAAGTAAGTAGTATACAGTTGAGGAGACAATACAGGGAAAACACCCTGGAATGCAGCGTGGCAAGATACAGAGATGAAAAATGTTAATGGACTGTTAGTAAATATGTGGGATAAAACAAGAAAGTCCAAAACCTGTCTAGTAGCCCTTTTTCTTTTCTTGGTTCTAGGGATTGTACCCATGCATAGTATGGCCTCAAGCATACCAGGGCCTCATGCGTACTAGGCATGTGCTGTATCAGTCAGTGAGCTACAGCCACAGCCCTCTAGTACAATTTTGAGGTAGAAATAGTCCCAAACTGAAAGACATGAGTCTCCAGGTTGAAGAAGTGCATCAACTCCTAGGCAGGATAAGTAAATATGTAGTTACACACATTGTGATGATACTGCATTCCAATAAGGAAAAACAAAAATTTTGAGAAGAAATGGTTTCAAGGAACAGATAATGAACTGATCACTTCAGATCAGCAATAGTAGATTCTTTTTCACATAATTTTTATTATAATAGATATCTTTTGCTCATGTACAACACTCTTTTCCTTTCCTACTCTCTATTCATTTTCTCTTGTTGAATAATAGTCTCTTGTTTATTTCTTACCATCTTTTGAAACTTTTGCATATTAAAGAGAACTTCGATATTTGTCTTTCTGGGTCTTGCTTATTTTGCTCAACATTATTGTCTCCAGATTCATTCATTTTTCCTGGAAATAACAAAATATCATTATTCTTTATGGCTAAATAATAATTGATTGTGTATATATACCACATTTTTCTTCATTCATCTATTGATGGGTAAATAGGCTGTTTCTATGTCTTGGCATTGTGAATTTTATAGAAGTTAACATGCCTAAATAGGTATCCTTGCAGTATGCTGGTGATATAGCTAGATCAAAGAGTAGCTCCATTTTTCGGTCTTTGAAAGATTCTCCAAAACAGTGTTAGATTCTAGAAAGACCATCCTGAAAGTGTTAAGGGAAAATAGACCTCAGACTCAGAGGTCTCAGCCTAACTAAATATATTTTCAGAAGAAGACTAAGTTTACTACATTGTTGGAAGGACTGCAAAAGTATATATTTCAACAAGGGCAGCAAACCCGGAAAGAAAGACTAGCATGCTTTCAATGCAAACAATGGTGAAGAAAGAAATTGTATTATATATTGCTAAATTTAAATGTATTATAAAAAGTAAAATAATGAAATGAATATTAATATGGGGAAATATTTAACAACATGGTGAAGCTATAGTGCTAAACAAGAGAATGTAGAAACTGGAATAAGAGATAGAAGCTTTCTTAGGTTCTTGTATCTTCTAAAAAGAGAAATACATTTCAAAGCACTTCATCCCTTGTTAGCTCAAATGTGCATATATTAATTTCAGATAACCACAAAGGAATAGAAATAGGTCTACGAGAAATAACAAATAGAGAAAAAATTATCAATACAACATGTATAGAAATAAAAGGGAAAGAATAAGTGTAAATAGTAAGCATGAAGTAATGGTAGAAACAGCACAATTTCACTATGGAGGTTACAATTTCAACGTATAAATTTTGGTGGGGACACAAGTATTCAACCTATTAGAAAGGTATAATGCTATAACTAAGATATTTTTTTCTTTTCAGTTTATTAAAATTTCTTTATCTCAAATAAATGTATTTTTACAGTTTATATCTTGATAACCCCCTCAAATGTATTGTTACAGATTATATCTTGATAACCCCCTTAAAACCTTATGTGTTCTTAGGTGAGCTGGATTGGGGTGTGTGAATATAGATTAAAGGTATGATACTAGGATTAAAGGTGTGATAATGGAAGCCCCGTTTTGGGTATGGGCAGCACCAATCAATAGCTTGGATGAAGTTTATGGGGACAGAAAGAAGGCAGGCTTGCTGCTTTGGCTGCTTGCTGCCTTCCTGTCTGTCATGACATGAACTGTTTTTCCTTTGAGATGCTTTCTGTCATTCTCTCCTGCCTTGGAACTAGCTAACTATGGACTGGAACTTCCACAAACTGTGAGCTAAGTAAACTTTTTTTCCCTTACATATGAGTGTCAGATATTTTGTCTCAGCAATAAAAAAAGTAACTAAGATATATATGTTAAAAATCATGAGTAATTTAAAACTGTCTCAGGAATGTAAAGAAGTTTCTATATTCCATTTTTAAATCCACTGTTGTAGCATTAGTGAGAAAATAATACTGTTTCACTTAAGGGGAAGAAGGATTTGATAATACCCAACAGCCAAATCTTAAAAAACAAACCAAAGCAAAAACAAGCAAAACTCTTAGTAAGTCAAGAATATTCTTAGTAACTCTAGAATAAAAGATAAATTCTTTAATCTGATAAAGAGTATCTGTCAGAAATTTACGGCATCTATTGGGGTTTCTGTAATTAAATATTTTTCTGAATGAAGTGGAAGGTAGGGAAGAAAGAAGCACTTATTATATAACTTTCTTTCATTTTAGCTTTCACTGCCTTTCTCCATCTTTCTCCATCTCCAATTTATGGAAGGAAAGGAATCATAGCTCCTTGATAGCCACAAGGGATTGGCTCCAGGATCCCCACAGATACCAAAATCTATTGATGCTTAAGTGCCCTATAAAAAATAGCACAGTTGCCAGGCGTGGTGGCTCACGCCTGTAATCTCAGCACTTGGGAGGCTTAGGCAGGAGGATCATTGTGAGTTCGAGACCAGCCTGGGCTACAAAGTGAGTTCAAGGCCAGCCTGAATGGCATAGCAACACCCTTTCTCAAAAAGACAAAAAAAGAAAATAGCACAGTATTTGTACCTAATATACCTATATCCTTCCACATTTCAGTTATATCTAGTTTAGTAATAATATTAAGTACAATATAAGTAAGTAGCTGCTATACTGTAATGTTTAGGGGAAATAAAGAAAAAGTCTATATGTTCAGTACAGATGGTTTTTAAAATATTTTTTATTTTATAAAAAAACAATTTTTTAACAAAATAATAAGTGAAAAACAATACTTAGTATACTGTGTATTGTTATCTTGAAAATAGATACAGAGTATAAGACATAAACAGATTGTAACAGTGTAGTGGATTGGTAAGTGGTGGTCAATTTAAACACCAGCTGAACTGAATCAGTGTGGTGCTGAGCATGGATGGCCCACTTGAGGACTGTTACTAGCATAAAAAAGAGACCTGGAATGGCACAGTAGTGTTGTGGGTTCTTCTAAGTGGTGTTGTTTGGAGCCAGTGGTTCTCCTGGAGGAGTTTGCCATGCTGGCTCCCCTGATGTAAACTCGGCTGTTATCATTGGCTGAGCTCTGGATCTTGTTGCCAAGGATGGCAGCAATTCACTTTGGGGGAGCTCTGGTCCTTACTTTGAGCATTGCTTCCTGGCTCCAGAGGGGAAGATGTGTACTGTTTAATCTCTAGGAGAAGTTCGTCACACTGGCTTCCTGATATGTACTTGACTAGTCTCATTGTCGGAGGAGCTCTTATTTTGAACATCGCTTCTTGGTTCCAGTACAGAGCCCTCAATTCACCCCAGTGGCATAGATGTTCTAGCTTCCATCGTTGACCTTTGTGCCTTTCCAGCACAGATCCATAGGATAGACTTGCATGAGTTATTGTCATGGGCTGTGGGTTTTCAGCTGAATTCATGCAGGTTATTAACATGGGAGTTAGGCCCTCGGCTTTTCTAGGTCTTTTTTTTTTATAGGTCTTTAGTGTTGTGGACAGATTTCCTGCACTTTCTTTGCATTTGACTCCTTAGATGACCATTATAAATAATACTATAAATTATGTTTCTTGTATGTAATTGTTCTCCTTGCAACCCCTGACTACAACAAACGCAAAACTTTCAGTGTTTTAAGATAAACTGCTAGTATAAATTTAAAAATTATTAAAATATTTTTGAAACAACAAAATATGTAATTTGAGTACTTGAGCTTCTTCCTACTTATTTGTCTCTCTTCTGTTTTGCTATATATATATAGTTTCTCATATCAGAGAAATCATGTAATATTTGAGCTTGTGTGTCTGACTTATTTCACTTGTTTATTTCCTCAAGTTATAGTAAACATTCCTATGTTAAATAAAAAAAAACTTGGCACATTTCCTTTAGAGTTAGAAGCAAAACAAGAATATCACTTTTCTGTGTGTTTAGCCAGTGTATTTGCACAAGATTATGTGTTTGTTTACATAAAAAATTCTAAGAGATAATGTGTATAAATCATTAGAACAAATGAGTTCATTGAGGTCATTTATTCAGATTAATGACATACCTTACCCCAGTACCTATGGATAAATCTAATAAATGGTGTGTAATGCTTCTGTGGAGAAAAGTATAAATCTTTATTTAAAGTTATAAAAAAGATACTTAAATGAAAGGGAAGCTATACTTACATTGTAAGAAAGATTCATTGTTGTAAAAATGATTTTTGCTCAAATTGATGTTTAGATATAAATTAGTCAAAGTCCTTCAAGATTACAGTGAAATTTCTTTTCTTTTTGGGGGAAATGATCTCACTGTGTGGTTCAGATTGGCCTTCAGTTCACTGTGTAGCCCAGGCTAGCTTTGAACTCACAAGGTCTTCCTGCCTCAGCCTCCTGAGTGCTGGAATTACAGGTTTGTACCACCGTGCTGGCAGATTATCAAGATCAAGATACACTGTAAAATCTTATTCATTATTACTATGTGTAATTGATGCAAAGAAAGAAAAAATAGAGTGTTAGAAAAAAACTGTGTCCCACAAATAGATCCATGTATCTGTGGGAAATTAGTACATGTTAGAAGCAGCATTGTAAATTATAAAAATATGTAATTGTGAAAATGAATTGACCTGTAGTTAAAAAATAGTTTTCACTTTATCTCATATATAAAAGTAAAATACAAATATATGACAAAGATGCAATAATACATAAAAGTAAAATCCAGTATATGACACAAAGGCTGGCAAGCACAGGGTCCTGAGTTCAATTGCTGGTACCAAAAAAAGAAAAAAAAAAGACACAAAGGCATGTAATTCACTACAAGGTATAATAAGCCACTCTATAAGGTATAAACTATAAGTTAGTAAAAGATGTTTCACTTGAACAGTAAAGGAGGCCAGGGATATAGCTCAGTGGCATAAATGCCTGCCTGGCAAGTGCAAGATCCTGAGTCCAATCCCTGGTTAAAAAAAAAAAAAAAGTTTTGATATTTAGGGGCTACCAATTAATAAGGAAAAATGATCACTCATGTAAAGAAGGAATAATTCAATAAATATTTGAAAGGATGATCAACTTCATTACTGATCATGACAATAAGATTTAAAACAAAAATCTATAATTTTATACTTTTAAAACTTTTACTTATGAAATGTTTTATAGAACATTCTCTATAATTTTCTGAAATATTGAAATAGTTCGCTGATTAAAAATGCTTGCTTTTTGTTTTCATAGATATTTTACTGCATCAAGTAGCTAAACTTTCCAGTGTTATTAACTAACCACAATAAAACTGTTTGCTTATTGCCTTATGACCCTTTGGAAATAGACACGAATACTAAGACAGCTATCTTGTTTATGCATCATCTGTTGACTTTAGCAAAACGACAGTCAAAGCCTTTTCTTAAAAAAAAATACTAACCTTCTCTTCAACATAACACAATGGTAGGAAGGAACCAAAAATTATTGGTGCATAAAGTGTTGTTTTTTTAAAATGATCTCTTTCATATTGTAGTAGTCAAAAGGAATTAAATTTTGTTGAAAATTATAAGATGAAAATTAACATAATTTATATTCAGAGTATTCTGTTAGGTAGACAAAATCAAAGTAGCCTGAATTTAATACATTTTATATTTATTAAATATTACATTTCTTTTCTTGTTATTTTAATTTTGTAAATATTCATTTGTTTTTGCTAGTTGAATTCAAATTGAAACATTTCTTTGTCTCAAGTATTGACTTTCTAAGCACCTCACCCTTTTGGTCATCAACTCTTGGAGCTTGGTTCATAATTCATTTTTTTAAGTATTTGAAAACCTAAGGGGCCACAGAGAAGAAAATTCAGAATTTTGGGAAATTTTCAAGTATTTTGCATTTCAGAATATATTTATTATAGGAGAATTGACTAGAGGTCTCTAAAATAAGAGTTCTACTCTATTCAACTATTTTGCATTCCATCAAATTATTTACTTTTGAAAAGTTTTATGATGATGATCCTTTAGTAGAGAAATTTTAGATTGACCTATAAGATTAAATAAGAAGTAACAATTAACTATCTTTGGTAGCGAGATGGGGCAACTATTCTTTAAAAATATCCTTATGATAGAAAGTGAATATTCCACTAAGTTGGTAACTAAAAGTCAAAAGCCAGATAGAAGTAATCATACATACTGTTGAATAATTAATGTTCTTGAGTATTTTTTATTGTCTTAAAGATTGGTTTTGCTTATGGGAGAGACTGGCTATTATTTTTCCTTAAAACTGATTCAAGGGCTGGGGATTTAGCTCAGTGACATAAGCGCCTGTCTTACAAGCACGCCGTCGTGAGTTCGATCCCCGGTATCGATTAAAAAAAAAAACAAAACTGATTCAATTTTTAAGACCATCATTTTAAAAATCTAGACCTTTAGCCTTTCTGTTCATCCAGCTAACTCTGTAAGTCTAACAGGTCTTAATAATCACATTTAAAGGCCTTTAAAAAATATTTGGCTCCTTTTATAAAACTTGACTAAATTAAATACTTTCAAACATTTAAAACTTTATTAATATGTTTCATATATTCCACTTGACCCACAAATATAATAAACTACCTTTACAAATAGGACAAACCATAAATCATCTTAAATATTCTAGTACTATTTGTAAATTTAAGAATTAAAACCACAAGTCTAAATTCATCTGCTATACATTCTAAGTAAGACTGCCATACGGAGCCCTTTGGTCTTTTTCTTCCACTCTGGCTATTCACAACCTTCTCTCATATTTGCTATCCCCAGCAGGCTTCACAGAGCAATCTAGAAATGTTCTAATACAGGCCTTTGTGAGAATGTGTTGACAGACTTCAAGATGTCAGGGATATCTTCAAATAGCAAACAAGTCTAAGCTTGTTCGTAATCGATGCTAGTGAAGGTGGTCTGACGGGAAGTAATAGAGATCCGGGTGCGGGACCTAATATTACTAGTGTGGCGAGAGGAAGATGAGGTAGCATGCTAGGACAAGGGCTCAAGAAACAGGACAAAAACAGCTGTTGAGTCTGAGAGATGGGTATGGCCCTCAGTGCAGTGATCTAAAAGTTGTGATGAAAGGTCAACAATTCCCATATCAAAGTGTAGGACTAAATGGAGGCAAGAAAAGGATAATGTCATATACATGTTTTGGAACATTATGTGGTGGTACTTTACATGCTCATCTATTTCCCTCTGCTTTACTCCAACTCTCCCTTACTAATTTATGCTCAAGCCATCACCAGAGATTTAGAGCTGTGTAAAAGCTACATTAGAAATGGTATGTTATTAGTATCCTTATTTGGAACATATATCAACATAGTGGCTAGTTCATAATAGTACAATGCAGATATTTATGGATTAAAGATCATTTCTCTGGGCTCACTTGGGGATTATAAATTCTAGATTATAATTTTTTTCCATATAAATGGAAAGCTGTTTCATATTCAGAGTACAGGATACTCACAGTCTGTTTTTGTGGTTGAAGAATGCCTGTGTCACTCACCAATTGTTTTGACAACATATTGATAGAATAGATATGGAGATGTATTTTTTTAATGGCAGAGAAAATGAAGCTGGATAATTTTGCATTCAATCATTTATGTTAGCAAATAAAGAATATCTCATTAATCCACCTCCATTGATTTAAATTTGTAATTGCTGACTTAAAGCAGACTAGAATGTTGCTGTTTTATCTAAGAAAATTTGATAAGTCGATTACACAATAAACAAGATTTATGAGATATACTAAATCCATTTATGAAAGCTAATTAGGTCTTATTTTATAAAACATTACATATAAATGATTAACAGTAATTATAAATGAGGTTTAATTAGTTATCAAAGGAAATTCCATAAATGTAATTTCTATATACTCCAAGTTAATATTTATTCTAAACTTTTGCATGCTTTGGATTTTGCAGATCCAGACTGATCTTCCTTAATTTCTTGTAACTTGTAAAGAGGTGTGTGTATGTGCATGTGTGTGTGTGTGTGTGTGTGTGTGTGTGTGTAGGGGGGATGCATGTGTGTGTGAAATAATATTTAAATATTAGAAAGTTTTATCATTTAATCCATTTTTCTCCACCCTCTTATTCCTGTCAGGTTCTTACCAAGCCTTGCTAAGTCAGCATTAGAAAAAAATTTGGCAGACACTGCAATAGAAGCAGGTACTGATGATAATTTGGAACCAGAACTGGAGAATTTCAAATGTAAGTTGGTTCTTGTAAAGTGAAATAATAATTATCAAACATTGGATGATATTATAATTTCAATAAAAATGTTTTTGTTTTCTAATTATGTTTGGAAGAAAGGAGGTTGCTATTCATTTTAAAAAGCTTGAGAGCCATTTACTAGTTAAACCTTAGAATATTTACTTTATTTAAGTACACACTAGATACAGTTCTCCCTACCTCAAAAGTCACAATAGACACTGTATTAATAGAATTATGATAAATCAACTTACCTAGTTTTGAAAAATATATATTTTTTCCAAATATATCTTACCATAAAACCTAGAATTTTATCTTTGCACATTTATATTTTGAGGACTACCACTGTCCTCTGGAACATATTTGGGAAACTTTTTTAGTTTGATACAGACTAAAATAATAATCAGAATTGTATGACTTTTTAACTTCTTCCATTTCCATCTGTATTATCATTCATACTAATTTTTTTTCTGCCTAATCACAAGTATAATTTTGATTTTTGGGGAGATTTAGCTCTTTTTTTTGACAGTTTCTGTTCTTCAATTAAAAGAAAATGAGAGTTTCCACTTTGTATATTAGTACATGTTTGTAGTATATAATGATTACATTTTTGTGGAGAATGGATACATGTACATAACACATCTTTTTTTAAAATTTTATTTAAAGAGGGGGGAAGCAAAACAGAAAAAAGGGTAGAAACAATACAGAATTTAAAAAAAAAACAGTAAGAAATCACTATTTGATACATTACATATTATCTTCTTGGATATAGTTGTTCAAGTTACAAAATTAAAGCATACAAAGTGGACATTCAAACAGTGAGGCTGCAAACAGTTCTGTTCACTGATCCAACAAAAACTTAGTAACATGGTTATCAATCCTACACACTTAAGTATACATACAGTTATCTATTTTAGAGCACTTTCTTTTCCTCCTCTTGCTTTTTTTTTTATTTGAGCAAAAATTTTGAAACAGAAAGAGGCTAGAAACAATACAAAATCTCAAAAACAAAACCAAACAAAACAGAAAAAAAAATAGTACCCAGTAAAAAGTCACTAATTGATAATTACATACGTTCCTCTTAGATGCAGTTGTTCAAGTTACAAAAGTAAAGTCCACAAAGTGGACATCTAAACAGTGAGACTGCAGTCAGTTTTGCTCATCCATCCAACTAAAACTTTAGCAACATGGTTATTAATTTCACACACTCAAACATACATCCTTTAGAATACTCTCTTTTCCTTTTTTTTATCTTCATATAACTATATATATATATATAAATAACTATATATATATAGTTATATATATATAAAACTATACATATAACTATAATCCATTCTCATAAACTACTTAGAATTTCTACACATGTATAAGTCTCTACACATATACCTAGCCTTTCTGTATTAGAGGGAGAAACAAATCAAAACAAGTCAGCAATACAAATTCCTAGAGAAACACAAAATGAAAAGAACATACAAAAACACAACACTAGGTGACCTATGGTAGTCACTATGATGTCTCTTGTTATTTTCAATAAAATTGTCTATATCGTCAAATATAATATAAACTTAGCATTGCTTTACACTATTAATAAAATCTAAACATTGGAGACATTATAGGACTTCAAAGGCAGTTAACAATCAAACCAGAATGGGTATCCTATTGAATCCTGTCATCCTCAGAGTAGTTGCCCCTACTCTTAGACTCGACACTCTCAAGTATACCAGATTCAAATAAAATGTCAGGATAAAACAGTGATATAACCAATTTTCTCTGTCTTATCTCTGCCATGCTATTTTTCTGTTGTTATTTGTTTACTTTTCTCCTTGATTCCACTGTCTGCCCCTTACTTTGAGGCCTTTCTGCCATTATTCCTGGAACCCTGGTGGTTTTCTTCTGTCTCTCTAGAATGTCCTTCAGTATTCTTTGCAGGGTTGGATTGGTGGTCACAAACTCCCCCAGATCCTCTTTGTCATGGAAATATCTTGTCTCTCCATTAATTTTGAGAGACAGTTTTGCAGGGTACATCATTCTGGGTTGGAGGTTATTTTCTTTCAGGGCTTGGAATGTTTTGCTGCAAGCTCTTCTTGATTTGATGGTTTGCATTGAGAAGTCCACTGTGATTTTGATGAGTTTTCCTTTATAGGTAATCTGTTTCTTTTCTCTGACCACTTTTAATATTCTGTTCTTGTGATGGATTTCTGGGT
>PVLA01000976.1:266661-423149 GCA_004027455.1 Hydrochoerus hydrochaeris
TGTCTGGGTGTAGATCTGTTTGGGTTGTAGCTGGCTGGAGTTCTATATGCCTCATTTATCTGAACTTCACTTCTGTTACCTATGTTTGGGAAGTTTTCCTTAATTATTTCTGTGAATAGACTTTTTATTTCATTTGTATTTGTTGCTGCATCTTCATTCACATATTTTATTCTTAGGTTATAAATCCTCTTGTCATCTTTTAGCCTTTGTATCATTGCTTCCTGGTTCCTTGTTATTTTCAAGAGATCCTTCCTTTCACGATCATACTTTGCAAATCTATCTTCAAGTTTTGAAAGTTTGTCTTTAGTTTCTGTTAAAAGGTTTTGCCAGGTTTCAATGGAATTTTTAATTTCCTGATATTCTCTTTGGATCTGTTTCATATATTCTAGATTTTGTTTATATTCTTCATCAAAGTCTTCTCTCCTTTCTCTGGGTTCCTCTATTCTTTCATTTGTGCCTACTTGAGGATTACCCAGGACTTCTTTTATTAATCTTCTTATATCTTGCTTCACCTGAGTTAGAATTTCAGATTTCAATTTGACGATGAGGTCACGGATGTATTTCTTTATTTCCGATGAGGCTGTCTCTGACATTACAGGATTGCTGCTCTCAACCTCTGCATTTACCTCTGTTGGACTCACTTTCCCTGGTTCCACAGTTGGAGACCTTTTGCTCTTTGTCTTGTCATGTTTTCGGCCCCCTTCAGACAGGTGGTTGGTGGAGGTCTCTGGGCCTTTCGTTTTGCTTACAGTTTTCCTGCAGCACTCTTGCTAGGGAAGTACTGCCCCTCAGTCTGTGAGTTGCAGGCTGAGAGCTGGCTCCTCCCCCTACGCCAGTCAAGCAATTTATGCTTCAACAGGTTTGTGTGTTCCCTGGGGATGCCACTGGCCCAGAGAAGCCTCGTCCCTGGCTATTGGGTTTCAACCAGGGGTGAAGCCCTGCCCGAGCAGATCCCACCAATCTGCTTTGGACTAGGAGTCATCAGCAGAAGCCGCCTTGGGTTTTGATTCACGCTGGCCTTGCCCCACTCCAAAATGTCGCCCAGCCAGTCCTTCCGGTTTGGGGATTCCAGTTCCCATCACTCACCAAAGTTCGTGCAGCTTGACTGGCTGTTTTTACTCCCTGCCGCAGTGCCTCCTCCAGCGGAGGGTCTGGAGCTCACCAACCCCTGCTCTCGGTAGGGCTGCGATCTCAGCTGGATCCTGAGTCACCTGACTTTAAGACGGGCTGGTACAGCAATCAGGGCTTGCCCAGCTCCAGCCCTCTGTCCATGCTTCTTTTTCTTCTTTCTTTTTTCTTTTTCCTCAGTTTCTTCCTGGGTTGTGAGAATTCCTCTCCTTTTGTCTGGCTTTGTCTATGTTACGAGATTCCAGCGTCTGAGTTGTTTTATTTATTTTTTCCTCAGAGAGGCTCTCTTGTGCCGCCACTGAGTCGGCCATCTTGCAATCTCCTACACATCTTAAATCTTTTTATTCCTCTTTTCCTTTCTTTTTTCCTGCTCCCTCTATCTCTGGCTGTCCTTCCTATTTATAAAAGATCTGTCTCTCTGTCTCTCACTATCTCTTTCTCTTTGTTTTCTATTGTCTATCTTTCTCTGTTGCTCTTAAAATTATTTATCCTTTGGTTTTCTTAAAGAAGAAAATTTATATGATATTTAAGTCTGAGTGTCTTATTTCTTTCACTTAACATTTTGGTCTTCCGGTACATTCATTTTTAAAGTAACTATTTTATAAAAGCAGTTGATGTATGAACACTGTCTAAGAGGAACTATTGTTCCTCTTACTGTTCTAGAAAAATATCTCTTTCTAGATATTTTTAATAATTGGGACTATATTGAACCAAAAATTTGGTATAATAAAATTAGAAGGTATTTTTAGAATAAAATTATAAATTTGATATGCTGATGGAAAAAAGACAGAATAACTCTGGGGCTTGTAAACTAATGATGTTACTTGATATTCTAACATATCCAAAGAAAGACTGTATGGCTTGTATCTCAATGTACTCCCAAAGTCTCAGATAGTCATAGGGGATACTTTTTGGAGGTGGCTGGATCTAAGGTGTGTGTTGCTGGAATCAAGGATGTGATGCTGATTTGCGGGGGGAGGATTCTGGGGGTCTAACTCATGACCTTACGCTTGCTAGGCAGGTACTTATGCCACTTAAGCTAAACCTCCAGCCCCATGATGCTGAAATTGATTCATGGTAGGATGCTAGAATTAAAGCTGCTCCACTCTGGTTGTGAATGGTACCTGCCCAAAGGGTGGGTAGTCTGGAAGAGATATAAGGGACAGAAGGAGGGGTTTCTGCTTATCCTTTGCTTGCTGCTTGCTGTCTTCTGCCTGCTTACCTTGGATGCTGGACATAGAACTACAGGACTTAATGTTTGCCCTGATAGATTTTGGACTTGCTTTGGTCCCATTCCTTTGTAGCCCCATTTGTACATTTCAGAAGGGTAATGTCTATCTTGTACAATTGAATGTTGGACTTGTTCAAATTCCTTTTAATTTGTATAGAAGTTTGCAGCTAAGATTTTGCCTTAAATCTCAGAGGAGACTTTGGTCTTGGAGTTTTCTGCAATGCTGAAACTGTTAGGATTTTAGCAACTCTTAGAGATGGAATAAATGCCTTTTGCATAAAGAGAGGTGGTATATGAGTCTTTGGGGGAGCCATGAGTAGAATGTTATGGCTTATGTCCCCCACCCAGAGCATCATACAGTGATAGATTGGACTTTTTCAGAGGAGGCTGGATGAAGGATGTGTGTTTCTGGGATCAAGGATGTGATGCTAGAATTGATTCATGATGGGATGCTAGGATTAAAGCTGCCCCACACTGGGTGTGAGTGCTACCTGCCTAAAGAGTGGGTAGGTTCAATAAAGGTATCAGGGACAGAAGGGCGGTCTTGTCCCTTTTCCGTTGTCACTTGCTTGCTGCTATCTTCTTCTTGCCCTGCTTTGCCATGGACTGTTTTTCCTCTGTGATGCTGCTCTGCCCTGCCAACCTGCCTTGGAGTTAGCCAGCTATAAACTGAACTTCTGTAAACTGTGAACCAAATTATCCTTTCCTCCTTTAACCTTGGGTGTTGGGTATTTTGTCTTAGCAATGAGAAAAGTAACTAAAACAGACTGTATAATTCAATCTGAAGATTGTTTAATCTTGATAACAAGCCAGTGTTAGTGGGGACCATGTAAGCTGTATGTATGTGATAAAGGACCTAAATAATGAAACTTTTTACTTGACTGGCTTCATTCATCTCTAAAGTGATCTGTCCAGTTGAACATGTATTTATTTCACTCTCCTTGTTAAAAGTCTGTGTTCATCAAACAATCTTGTGATGAGGACTTGGCTTTTCACACAGGGCTCCCTCTAAATAATATGTTGATTTTGGTGATTTATCATAGTCAACATGAAATTTGCAGTTTCTATTGTGATATAATAGTTTTCAATTCTGATTTTCCATCCGATTAATATTTTAATGTTCTCACAAAAATTATAGTTGCCCACAGTTATGATGAGAAAAGCCAGGTTTTAAACCTTGAGAACTCTGTTAAATTTGTCAAAATAGTGCCGTCCTATGAGATTTCTTAGAAGACAGCTAGCCAGCATTCTCTTAGGAAAGTACTAGCATCACCATTGTTTGAGTGTATTTACCTTTGCATCTTGTAAGCTTATCGGTAAATACTGATTGAGAGAATTAAGCTGTTCAAAAGACCTATTTCTACTGAATGTATATGTTTTGTAAACTAAACCATAAGTGTTGTGGGGATATTTGAACCTGAAATTATGTGTATAGTTTCAACATACAGGTACAAAGGTTGATTTGTACCACATTCCTGTTCTTTCCCTTTATAGTTTTTGTATTGGGTTTACTTCAAAGTCTCAATGATAGTAAATAAGTAGTAAATTCTCAGCATGAAAGCTCACAGCTTTCTTTCTCTGCAGAGCTTGTGAAAACTTAGAAAATGATAAGGATCTATTGAAGGGAGAGGTAACTGTTAAGATATGTTGTGCTCTGGCAAATGTATAGCACTCAGCAGTGATTAAACAAGGTGACAGTATAGTTATTTTTAGTTCATAATTTTTCATAGCACTCCATAAAAGCAAATGTTGCTTTCTTCTCCCATCTTTCAAAAATGCCTTTGCACAGAATAGCATTCTAGAGAAAAAACAGACTGCAATTTTCTTATTTGAAATGGAGGGGGGAGTGAATTATTCAAAGCATTGTAATTGTGTATCTGCTTGCTAGGGTATTTCCACAGGATGGAATATTTGGAGTCAAAGGATTGAACATACTGGACTTGTCAGAATGAATGTCAGACTAGACTAAGTTCTATTTTAAGCTCCACTCATATTACTTAATTTATGTTCTTAGTTTCCTCATAATTCTTGTGTCATTGTTAAGAATTACTTGAAGTTATGTAAGAAAATATGTGATAAATCTCCTGGTTTGGGATCTGCACATAAACTGTCCTCAATAAATGACAGCTTTTATTATTGTGATCCTTAATACTATAATGTTAAATATGATCATTAATGTTTTTTTCTTGGAAAATGTCAGTGTTCATATGAATCCATCTCCCATAGAGAATACAATAAGACATATACCCTGATTTTTAGAAATGTATAATTAATTTCCTCCTTTCAAAGAACTCATAATCTTTTCTAGATTAACAAAATTTCCCAATTTCTTATTAAGTATTTAAAAATATAGCTTTAAAAAATATAGCTCTTCTGGACAGTCTTTGAAAATAATAGTTCAAGAAGTCTGGGATGGGTTTGTTCATCTTTATTTTTGAGTAGAACTTTTGGGGATTCTCTTATGGAGTTTCAATGGGTGGGTCCTAACCTATTAAACTCAGGTGTTTCAGGGTTTTTGACTATGTATTTGACTTGTGTATATGATACCATCTCTAAGCAAACAAGTACATGAATGTAGTTTGACTGTTCTGGGTTGTAGAACATCCTGTATATATCGCTTTAAATAAAATTTATTACATTTTGCAATATTTTAGGCCATATGAATAGCTATGGTATTGTATTACCATCGTTTTGCTTATTTCTTTAGATGTTAAATTAAAACCCTTGAAGAGCTCAGAGGTGTTACTGAAGCTGTCTTGCATTTTATGTTGGGCAGATTTAGCTTCTTTGGGTATTACTCATAAGACATTACTACGATTAATTCTTTGTCATGTGTGACATGTTCAGGTGAAGTAATATCTGGATCTGTGAGGATTGGCACTGTTAGTGCACCGATATATAATGCTCATGAGAAAATGAAGGTGCCTGATGTTATCTTCTATGACAATATTCAGGTAAGGGCATTATTTTGTGTTCTTGGATAAATAACCACTTGTACTGTTAGTTAGCTTTGATCCAAGTGATACTGAGATATAATTATATTTGTAATTTTATACTTTCAATTCAGGTGATGCAAAATGAAACATTAAGCATCTTTCATTAAAGCATTATAAAACTTAAGATTACAAAGTACTTGAATTGGAGGAATGGCTGCTATGATGAGATACATTTTATATGGATATATGCACACATGTGACTGTATTTCAGGTTAATAAAATGAATACATTATTAAATTAAAAACAAAACAGAACTCATTGTCTTATGTTTGTTAGTTAAATCATTTCAGTAATTTAAAGAGGAATGTTCCCTTTATGTGCATCATTTTCTCATAATCCTTTCCTTTTCCTGCAATTCCTAGTATTTTTCTTTCCTTTACTTTTCTTGTATTTGTAAGGTAGTATAAGGAATTCTCCACTTATACATTAACCAATTGTTACCAGCATTCCAATGAAACATAGAAATAACTGTACCTAAAGCTATATTGTAGATATTTACTTTAATAAGACTTTTTCAGAGAAAATTACTTATGAAAGTTTTCTTTTTCAGAGTTTCTGTCAAGTAATTATTTCTTTTATACTAAAAAGTATATTTAAGTTTTCTAGTCACTAATGTATATGTAAATAACATAACATTTGCAAATTATGTTAGAGCATATTGTTTTTTACTATATTAAGGAATTAACAAAAGTAAATTTTCTTTTTTTATATGACATTCTCCAATTAATTGTTCAATTGATATCATAATTTATATCCCTAAATTATGTTAACAGTATTAGAGGCATCTATGCAAGTTTTTTTCTTAATAAAAATCTTCATTTAAACATTTATAATTTGTCAGAACTATAATTATTATTTATGGTATATCCCTAACCTTGACTTCTTTTTACTTGTTCTATTGCCAGTTAACTAATGTAGGCTTTATTTTTCTTGAGGAACATTAGTACTCTTGCATAACCAGTAGAGAAATGAACAGAATATGTTACTTATAAGATATGGAAGAGGAAAAAGGTCTTCCTTATAAGACAAAAACATGTTTAAAAGGAAAATATACTGTTTCCAACATTGTTGGTATTATATTCTGTCCATGTAATGGAAAGGAACAAAGGAACAACAACAACAACAACAAGCAAAAAAAAAAAAAAAAAGTCAGGAAACTGTTAAAAGGAACAATTGAAAACTCCACAGTAGCAAAGGTTGAAAAGACTTCACAGCATATAAGAATGTAGGAAATTCAGTAGGAAGGAAGACCATTGTGCCCTGGAACACAGCATCTGTTGCCATGGTATTTGTGACATAGACACAGAGGACAGCAGAGCTGCTTCGAACTTTACACAGACGCCCTGAGGGCCTCTTAGTAAGCTGTCTCCAAAGTACCCTTCTTAAAGCTTCAGGAATTAACCATTAATGAAATGATTAGCTCTACACCTTGGCTTGATTAGGTTTGCTTTGTTGTGTGTGTCTCTGTTTTGTGCTGCACTTTATCTGCAAAACAGTGATTCACAGTGCCTCTTTGCAGATTTGGGAGTGTCTATTCCACCTTGTTGTTCCATGTTTTACTATCCCCATATTACCTCGCACTGAAACTGGTTTTTAAAATGCATTTGTCCATATCCCTAGGACACGTACATTTTCTTTGTATGCTTTCTTTTGTATTTCTAGAAAATCGTAAAATGCCTCACATGTGGTAACTGCCAAGTAAATAAGTATCAAGGGTGTTAATAAAAAGATAAATAAGATTTTGAATGTTCATGCTAAGGAGTGCTATTTTATTAACTATTTCTACAGAATATTACAGCTGTGTCAGTAAAGAAGAGAAATTTGAGGAAAGGGAGGGCAATAGCTTCTTAGTATGCCTAAGGAGCTATAGATTTTGGAAAAAGAATTTAAATTCTACAGATCAAAATTTTTAAATACTTATCCTTAATTGTTAAGATCCAGAGATTGAAATAAACACAAAGCATAGTCACCTCCAAGGCTCAAATTGCCTTTAATCTACGGATGCAAGCAAGTAAGTATAGTACACATGGTTACTATACATATACAAGTGTGATGGAAGTATATATAGGTTACTATGGTAACATGGATGCAGTGATGGTATCTGATCTGAAAAACCATAGAAAATTGGGTAACCAGGTGAAGTTGGGAGTGTTGCAGGCAGAAACTAGCATTTGCAGGGAATAGCTCACTTAGGGAGCCATTTATATGCTTGGTTGTCACTGGCACAGAACTGAGGTTGCAAGTAGGAATGTGTCAAGAGATGAGGCTGGTGAGTGAGTAAAGGATTAGATCATCTGCTATTGCTAAGAAATTAAGATTCTGTTCACTGTTGAGAAAAGCAATGAACATTTTTAAACGCATTGCATATTTGCTAATTTTGCATTTACTCTTTAATGTTGTCTAGGAATTAGAATCGAGGAAAAGGGAAACTAGTTCAGTGATTATTGCAATAGTTCAGATAAATGTTAAGAAAGATTTTAAATAATGTGGGAAAATAATGGAGTGGACACACCATAGGGCTATTTAGGAGGTAGAGTCTGTGGAACTTTGTTTTAGATGAAAGACAGATTCCCTCCATATATTTTGGTGGAAAAGTAAACTGAAGAGTAAATAGACAATTATTCTTAATTGTACCCATAGGGTGGAACATAGGATGGGAGTCTGACAGATGTAGGAGAAGAGGCTGAAACTAGATTGAGAACATGAAGAGTAATTTTTGTTCCTAAAGTTTTAAGAGTTACTAAAAGAATTTTGAAAAATGAAGTGGCAGGGTTTTAAATAAAGAAGTGATGGTGCCAATACTGCAGAGAACAGTTTGGCTCAGGAGTCTGAAGTTATGGACTAAATCAGCTGATAAAATCTAGGTAACAGATGATAAAACTCTGAATCAAAGCTGTGGTGATAAAAATGAAATAACAGACATGTTTGATTGTTTTTAATGTTTTAAAACGTAATATTTAATTAGATCTTGTAAGAGAGGAGCAAGGCAATCATGATAAAGATAGGTTTGGTCTGGTGTTAGAAAATGATGCTGTTAATTGGCAAAACGACACAAGATGAAAAAATGAAATTGAAGAGAAAGTAATGAGCAAAGCTTCAGGCATGAATTTAGGAGACTGGGGAATAACCAAGTGGTTCTGTCATCAGTAAGAAATGTTGTTGTTTCAGTTTAGTACAAAGTTGACAGCTGGAGCCATGAAATAGATGAGAGGACTTAGGGGAACACAAGGGCAAAGAGCGCTCTTTGACCTCTGTGGGATGAGCACCCAGTTGTGCCCAGTCTTTGTTTGACTTTCAGGTGGATGTTCAGTGCATGTAGGCAAGCGCAAGGTTGTGGGTTCAATCCTAGGTACCAAAATAAATAAATAAAAGTAAAAATAATTATATATGGGCATATTCAGCTCTGCCCTACATTGTGACCCTAAAAGAAAGTGTCTGAAAACAAATGAAAGAACAGTAGGGAAAATCGATATAGAAGGAATTGTTACACACAAGCATCTAATACCAAAGATTATGAAGAGAAATTGTGGGAGAAATAGGAAGGAATCTGGAGAGACAGCAACAGGGCAAGGAAACTTAAGAAATTGTAGTGTGGATATTAAGTGTGGACCAGGAGGATAAGAGAAAAATTATGTTGCCAATGACCTTAGTCTTGGGTAGTATTGGTGGATTTGAATAATCTTTAGATGTAGTGAGGGTATAAAGTAGGGAGAGAAGATAATAGTAAAAAAGAATACAGATATAGTTATCTGTGTTATAAGTACTTTGTCTTACTTTTCTCTCATTGCTGATACAAAATACAACCTAAAGTTAAAGAGGAAAAGTTTTATTTAGCTCAGATTTTGTAGATGTTTTAATCCATATCGGCTAGCTCCTAGCAGGGTGGCATGGCAGACAAGCGTTTCAGAGGAGAAACAGTTCATGGCAAACAGAAAGCAGCAAAGCAAGCAAGAGAGCTTAACTGCTTCTTTCTGCCCCTTTTATATTTTTTCTAGACTCCTGGGGTTAAAGTGGACTGATTTAGTAATTGTGTAACCTTAATCCCAGTGTCACACACTCTAGATCCAGCCACCTCTGAAGAAGCCACATCTATGACTGCATGAAGCTTTGGGGGATATCTGGACACAAGCCATACACACTTATTCCAATCTTTCCATCTATTTCTCAAATAGATAACCTTTTTTGGGTTTTTTTTGGTTTTTTTTTAGGAGAAATTTAGTGTTATCTGGAACTGGCACTGATTTTTCATCATACTCAATAGGAAGATGTCTCTAGACTGTATTACCTCCAAAACCCAATTTAAAAACATCTTCTAGAATTGCCTCTTATAGAGTAACCATGGGTATTAGTCAGCTTTCTGGTCACTGGGGAGGGGGGCACAAAATGAATACCCTCATTAAAGAAGGAGGAGTGGTTTTCAGCTTAATTTAGCTGAAAGCAGAGGTATTGTGGTAGAAGGGCTTGGGAGAGCTGAGGTGCTTAGTTCATTTCATACAGGAAGAAGAGCAGAAGAAGAGCAGCAGAGAGTTAAAGGGGCCAGGCACCAGATATAGTCCCGTGCTCCTCCCTCCATGACACACCCGCACATACCCAGAAGTGTGCTGTGCTAATCTGCTAGAAATTTCTTAATCCAATCAAGTTGACATATCAAGATTAACAATCAGACCATGCATATCAGTTTACTTTTAAGATAGTGTCTGCTTGCATTTGTGGTCACAACATAATTATTAATAATGTTGCTCATTATTGCAAAAAATGCTCTAGAATGACAATAAGTGAATATGTTTACTTTATTTCAAGCTTCATCAAAACTCTAGCTCCCTAATATATCTAATTTTTAAAAAACTAATAAATACACATCAGGAGGTACCCATTTGTCTTGACTGACAGACAAAAACCCTTAGTTTCTAGAGGAAAGAAACTAAAACACAATATCATTACATTTGAAACATAAAAGGAAAATTTTCTGGCTATCAAAAAAAAAAACAAACCACTAAATTAAAAAGAAAAGCAAGTCACATAAAAGAATATCTGTGGCATGTATCAGTTGAGAAGGGTTAATTTGCCCTTTTTAAAAATAGAGAACTTCAATAACTTCATGAGGCTGTGACTAATTTGATACCAAAAACCAAAAGAAAGTAATAGGGATATTAATTATGCTGAGATGTAGTTCTTCCCTAACCCCTGAAGAGCCTTTGTTACCTATTTATAGGTGTCCTATTTTTCAAGATACAAAAGAGCAGTGTAATTTCCTCTGTGGCTTGTTATGAACCTTTATCTCATTCTTTAATTATATTGTGTCATAACTCAAATAAAAAACTAGGAAGGTAAATAATACATTTTTTAATTCTAAAGGTATCCATAGTGTGAAGGTAATGCTTAAGAACAATTCAGTATAAAACGTCCCTAAGAAATGTTCAGCTACTTTTGGAAGTCTTTGCATATTTATATTAACAAATGTCAATTTAAAGATATTAGACTATAGGCAAGGTACATATACTTTAAGTAAAAATATTTGAAACATATTATAAAAATTCATTGAAATGCTAGTTAGTGAGCTGTGCATGGTGGCTCATGCCTGTAATCCCAGCACTCAGGAGGTTGAGGCAGGAGGATCATTGCGAGTTCTGAGACCAGCCTAGACTAAAAAAAAAAAAAAAAAAAAAAGAAATACTAGTTAGTAGCTTGGTCTTGCTTAGATGGTCTATTTTAAGTTTTCGGTTTCAGTGGCCTAACAGTGGTTGTATCATTAATTTTGTATTTTAGGGCTGGGGATTTAGCTCAGCAACATAAGTGCCTGCCTTGCAAGAGTGTGGTTGTGAGTTCCCCAGTACTGATAAAAAAAAAAAAATGTTTATTAATTTTTTATTTTAAAAAAATTAAGTCACTTGAGTGTTCTATCAGAATATATATTTCACATTCTAAGACTGTATCTGGATTGATAGCTTTTTCTTTTCTTATGATGCTGGGGATTGAACTCAGGGCCTTTTGCATCCACTTTTTATTTATTTTTGAGACAGGTTTTACTAACAACCTGAGTTGCCCAGGTTAGATTCAACCTTGCCCAGAGTGCTGGGTTTACAGGCTATATTTGTGCATGTGTGTGTGCATGCGTGTGTGTGTGTGTGTTACTTGGAATTTAATTGTGGGCCTTCACAATGAGCTATATTACCGGCCCTATATATATGTATGACATTTGGGCTTAAATTTGTGATCCACCTGCCTCGGCCTCCCAGAGCGTTGTGATTAGACCTGTACACCACCATGCTTGACTGATTGACTTTCTTATTTCACCTTTATTGTACAAAAGACAGTGCATTTCTGGTTCTTTTTCCCCTAGCACATGATAGTAATGGAAGACATGCTGAAAGACTTTCTTCTTGGAGAACATTTGTTACTGGTTGGCAACCAGGTAAGTTATGGCTGGAACCCAGACACTAATGAAAATGTGACAGTAAGAGTTGAGAAGTGGTAAATTTTTTCTTTTTAAATAATTCTTTTTCCCCCTATTAAACAAAGGTGAGAGTCAATGGGCTGGGGATTTAGCTCAGCGGTATAAGCACCTGCCTGCCAAGTGAAACATTGTGAGTTTGATCCCCAGTACCCCCCCAAAAAAGGTGAGAGTCAGCTTCCTTCTAAACCATAGCATTACCTTAAGGCTTAAATCAGCCCACCAAATTTCCCATCATCCTGCCCATCCCATTTCACAAGTGTCTGTGCTTCTTGTCCTTGTCCACCACTGTATCCCTGCTTACCATCACCTATCACCTGGATTATAGCAGTGGTCTCCTAGTATAGCTGCACCTCCCTGTGCCTACTCTCAGCTGTTCCTCAGCTGGAAACCAAGTTGACATTTGTATGACTAAAATATTATCACTTCTCTGTGTTTTTCTTAAATTGTCTCACCATTGCCTTTAGAGATCATCTAAACCTTCTATATGACATACAGTCCTGTAGAGTCTAGGTCTGTCCATCTTTCCAGTGCCAAGCTACAGCTCCCTTCCTTTCTTTTGCTCTATGGTGAACTGAGCCAATTGGACCTTCCTTCATTTTCGTATTTCTGCTCTGGTCCTTGGTGCGTGCTGTTTCTTGTACATGGAGTATTGCCCATTATTTTCCACCTCCCTTGCCTCTGACTGTTAGGGTAATAAACTTTGAAAAGAAGTTTGGCCTCTAGTTTTCTTTTTCTTTTTGCACTTATTAAAATAATTCATATTTTTAATATATTTACTCCCTCAAATTTATAATTTTAAAGTATTTTTAAAAAATCACAATGGGCCAGTTGAGTGGAAGTTAAAAGTTAGATGGCTAAAGGTCTAATACCAACTCTCCCACTTATGACTCCATGACTTTGGGCAAAGTGTTTATCTTATAAAGGCTCAATTTCTTTATGTCCAGCCTGAGAGTAAAAATAGTTTGTTCTCTACTGGACTAATGTAAGGATGACCTGAGATAATGAATGGAGAGCAGGCATATAGCTAAATTTTTAAAAAATCTATATATTGCTGTAACACTTGAAAAGTACTTTCATATTATATTTTTCCAATTTTCTAAACAAGTATAAAAAGTAAAACAATAAATTACTCATTGAAGTCTTTTTAGTGTTTGAACAATTCTACCTTGTTTTCTTTCTGTATTATTTTTTGGTATACCCAAGTAGGAGGATGAAGCCCAGTTGACAGTATTTGGCCCCAGATAGTGAAACAAAGGAGGTCAAGTTCTCATCCAGAAAACAATGACTCCATGCATTTTTAAGTTTAATAGAGCCCAAAGAACTTTGCATACTATTTATCCATTTAATTGCAATGCACTCAGCATATCCTTTTCAGAAGTTTTACCATGACTTGATGGCTGTAAACTCAAAGGCTTCTGGCAATTTGGCAACAGCAAGCCAAATGCCAACAGAAAAGACCAGGGACATATGGAGCAAGAGGCTTGAGCAACAGTTTCATGAAGAGCAAGCTGGCAAAAGGAAGGTTCTCAGAGGTCAAAACATAAGCTGCAGGTGGTTTTGAAACATCCTGCTGGTATTGACGCCCTAAGATTTGTTGACTGGGACACAATGGGAGTTTCTCAGCAAAGGTATATCTTACAATCGAACTGATAGTAAAGCTAGGATTTCAGAAACATCATTTAGGTTAAGTGTTGAAGTTAGAACCTGTATAATAGTAACCCAAGAGATGAGGGAAGCATAATCTAACTTCTGGAGGATAAAGAAGAGCTATGTAGGATAAGGGCTGAAGTTGAACAGAGGTTTGCATCTCTTTCTAATACTATGTGAAAAAGAGACTGTGAAAATGTTTTGAAATTATTTTGGAGAGCTGTACAAATTTTGATGTGAAATACTGCATGTTGCCTCTTCTGTTTCTGGTCCCAAAGAAGTATACAAAACACTGGAGCAAAGGACAAGGCAAGGGGGCTAAGGGAAGAGCACCTATAGTTCAGGATGCACATAGTTGCACCTCCGCCACTGGTGCAGATGGCGACCCCATGAATATCACATCTGTTTAGGGCTGGTGCAGGAGCCAGTTGGTGCAAGAGTCGACAAGCCAAAGACCCTCAGAAGGAGCAAGGCAGCGGGCAGAAGAATCACATGTGTCTGTCCTGTTGCAGACTCCATCTGTATTAGCAGATCATAAGGTCTTGCCACATTTTACCTCTGTTCTGTTCTGCAACTCTTTTTGAAGAAAGAAGAATTGACAAAGGAAGATTGTAGTCAATACAAGTTTGCCTAGCTGGCTTTTTTCATACTACAAGGATTTTCATTAAAGACCTTTAAAACTCTCAGTGTTACATTGTAGTGCCGAAGTTGAAAAGAACTTTGAGATTATGTTATTTCTGCCACCTGTGTCCATTAAATTATCAGGGGAGAATATCTTATTCTCCTAGACTGTCATTTAATATCCCCTATTGTCTGATTCCATTTTGCTTTCAGCCTGGTGTCTTATTCCCCTCAAAGTCTTGTCTCTGACAAATTAAACAGTATGCTTCTCAAATGAACCTTCAAGCAGTCTTACATTCTAGCTTCTGATCTTTGTCACCATGTTATCTTCTTTCCCTATCTTGCCTATTCAGATGTTTTCAACCTCAGAGTGGTAATGTGTTGTCCAGGAAATGAATTAAGCTAAGAATCTAAAGATTTACATTCATGCCCAGGTTTTTTAACTGTCTGTCTACATGGTTTTGAGTAAACTGCTTACCTCCTTTAAGGCCTCTCCCTCCCTCTCTCCCTTTCCACCCTTCTTCCCAGCCTGTCTCCCTCCCTTTTTTCTTGAAATGATGATTGGAATAGATGTTTTCTAAGGTTATCCTACTTATAATCTACAATGTGCTTCTTAAATAAGGTCTCCCTGAGCATTTCAGCTTGAAGGTTTGGTCCTATTCCTAGAACTATTGTAGTAGGTCATCGTCTTAGTTATTCTTCTTGCCACTGAGACAAAATAACAAATACCTACAAGTTAAAGGAGGAAATGTTTACTTCAACTCAATTGTAGAGGTTCAGTCCATAGTTGGTTGGTTCAGGAGGGTGAATGGCAAGAGGTCTTTCATGGCAGAGGAAAAACAGCCCATGACAGGGCAGGCAAAAAGCAGAAAAATCAATGAGTAGCAAGCTTCCTTCCCCCATCTATTCCACCCAGATTGTAAGTCTATTGGTTGGTCCCACCTATGTCAAGGGTGTAGTTTCTTGTTACATCCAGAGCTATGCTAACCAATCAGTGGACTAATATAGTTATCATGCACCTTTAATCCATATTCACATGCCCGAGACCCAGCCATCTCTACAAGGCCCACCTATGAGTTTATGAGGCTCTAGAAGGACATCTATGTACAAGCCAGAACAGTCATTTATGTATTGCTACTGATCTTCTGTTAGGTTTATGTATCTTCCTGCCCTCTTCCTAATAGAGTGAGTAAGCCTCTTGAAAAGAGTCTTAATTTGTATACCTTGGATCTAGTAAGCATTTAACAAATATTTACTGAATGCATTTCTAGATTTTAGAGGAACAGCTAAAATACCTAGTGAGTGGCCAAAATTATTTAGAAATAATATGAATTTGAAATTTAGAATTAGTTGGGTTATCCTTAGAAATTCTGAAAATGCCTGACTGAATTTCTTCTTCTATAAGCTTGAAATTTCTGAGTAAAGGATAAAAATGAATTAGTCCCTGGAAATAGGGACTGTTCACTGAAGAGTTGAGTGTCCCACCCAATTGGATATTGTTCCATACTGATAGGACCATAGAGTGGCAACATTATCAGTACAACTAAATAATGAATACTAATTATCTTAAACTGCCTAATAATAATTTAGTGCTGACTAGTATCTAATTAAATGAAGTGTAACTTAGCCTGTGCTTCCATTTCCTGAGTCAGGGAGTAAAATTAAACCAATATGACTGGTTAAAATCTTAGTCAACTTCAGTTTCTTTCAAACTAATTTCAACAGCAAATGTCTGTGTTTAGAACTGAGCAAGTCTATGGTTTGACTCTAGAGGGTGTGAGGAAATACAGAATCACCTGTAGTGTTCCTTGGCGAACTCACAGCAAGTAACCTGTAGAACTGTGCTTTGCTAAGGACTGGTGTGGAGATTGTGTACTCTTGTGGATACTTACCACAGAAGAGGTTTTTGGGTTTTTTTTCAGAATTGTGTGCTTTTGCAGTCATAGTAACTCTGGTCTCTTTTCAAAAGCTTTGAAAATTATTGATCTGTGTTTTTTTAACCTTTAATGTTTTATGCGCCTTCTCACTTCCACTGTATTTCTACATTGTGGAACATAAAGATTAAGAAAGAAAACGTTAAGCAAGTAAAGATAGAGGTAGCGGGTTGAGGACAGCTGACTCTCAGCTCTGGTAGGTACTATGCCTATGTTGGAAAATGGAAGTGACAGCCATGTGGGGAACAGCCTATTTTATTCATATGATTTATTTTGAAATTAAATGAGCCATTTGTAGCAATTGATCAAGCTTTTTCTTGTCTTTCTTTTTTTTTCTTTTTAAAGATAGTAAAATCCAACAAAACAAAAAACAAAGCCAGTTAAGACAATGAACTGAAACTGGTATAGAACTTCAGGGCAGGATACCGAGATAACAGTAATAGGTTCCATAGTATATCTTATCTTTACAATAGTTGTCCATTCAATCAGGAATAGCCAAATCAAACCAAAAACAGAGCATTATAAAACCTATCAAAGCAGAATATTGAATAGAGCAAAACAATTAGAACAAAGCAAAACAGTGAAAACAATATTTGCCTTCAAAGAGAAGATAGAAGGAAATTCCCCATATTTGCTATATTGAATATGTTCATCCTCCCAAGAGATGCTCTGACCTCTGGCCCCGGGTCAGCATAATCAATCCAACAATACAAGCATTTAGATGCTTTATGTGCCTTAGTTGCTATCAACTCCAGCTGACCTGGACACCATCCGTGCAAACACAGGAGTGGGGGCTAGTTTGATTCTCAGCCAGCACACTGGTAGACTCAGGGGAGACGCTGACTTGTTCTCTTCCTGGTGTGCCCACTGCTCGCTCATGCCGCTGTTTGCTTACCATGAAGGAGGCTCTTTGCTTCCTTGTTCTGTCCCCCAAGTTCCAACATGGCTGGATCTCAGGAGACACTGGTATGCCTGCTGCTCCCTGTCTTTCTAAAACATTGTGATGATGACTCAAAAAAAAAAAAAGTCAATCAAAGGTGAAGCTGGGGGATTAAATATTAACAGAAAAACCCAGAGCAAATTGGCATAATTATGTGATAAACTGTAATGAATGCTTTGTCTGTAGATAGATGCAGTCTACACAGCTTTCTGTTTGCAAACTAGAACCTAACAAAAGTCTGACTTTCAAGCTGAAATTAAAACTAGGGATGTTTCACAAGATCTCTGTTACCAGTAGAAACTTTTAAATGGATAAATGAAAGTGAGTAGATATTATTTTGAAGTATCACAAGGTTTATCACCTTTATTAAGCTCCATCCTACCCTTTCATTGTAGATAATATTATCTTTTCTATGAATCTTTCCTAGTAGACAAAATTTCACATCTGTTGTGAAGTTAAAAACAGTCCAGTTAATACCACTTATCAGTGCAAAATAAAATAGTTTGTATCTTATTTTGGTGAAACAAAATAAATTTGTTTACCCTTTCTATTTTCTGTGTGGAATTTTGTGGCACAACATGTAGTCTTTCCAGTAGAAGCAGAATTGCTGCCTTTCAACAAATAAGATGAGTTGATGCTTAATGATCACTTAGGGTTTAATGCTACAATTTATGGGAGCATTGTAATATGGGTTATTACATGCATGATTTTCTGCTTAATTATAACATTATAAGCACCTTCATGCGATTAGGATTTCATTGCTGGTTTTATATTATTACTATTATTGCATAACTTTCACTAACAAAAAAGAGAGATGATTATTTTCTAGCCAGTGATTTTTTTAATCTCAGCTCTAGCTCAAGAATAAGTTTCCTGCCTTCCTCTTCTTCTCAGTCCTGCTTTTCTTTTGATTTATAAAGCCATATTCCAATTTGATACACAAAATATTGATTGTGACAATTTGGTGTTACAGAATCAGCTGATAGGTATAGCATTACTTTTCTTTAAAAAAGTGTCTAGGAATAAATTTCATTTTGCAAGAAAAATGGTATATTTTCAGAAGCAGTTGCATTTTATTAGATTTTTTTGAAGGGAAAAATTTTTTTGCAGTGTGATATTTCAAAATGATTAGGAATCCTTACATAATGATTATCTTGAACTTCTGCATTGTTTTATTTTTACAAATGGAAATTTAATCAACTACATGTAATAATGCCACTTGGTTTCTGGTTTGAGATCAAATTTCAAAGCAAGTCATCACAATCCAGTGATACACAATTATTCATCATCACTTTTACATGAGTCTGGTTTATTAAAACCTCTTGCTAGGGATTGCCTATATTTTTTAATTTAAAGCCAGTTTTGTGTATTATTTTACCAAATACAGTTTGCTTACATTTTTAACCTAAGTTCTCCCTGAGTTTCATATTTTTTGACGTGGTCAAAACTCTGCTATATTACATCTTCCTTATTAAATAAAAAAGCAGCTGTGGCTGATTTTCATGCAGGATGTCTTCTGTATCCCTAGAAACTTCTGTAATCCTGGTTCTTCCACAGTGTAGTCTCCAACACTTCCTGACTACCATGTTCTTCTGTTCCCCTGGCTATTTTTCAGGGTATGTACTTCCAATAGTGCCTCTTCCCCTCACATTTGACTGTGAAAATCCTGCCAGTTCAAAAGCTTAAATGGTTTTTCTTTTATCAAACCTATCTTCATCTTGTTCAAATAAAATATTATTGTACTCTGAGCTTTTCTAGAATTTTCTCACTATTTTGGTTTAATTTTCTTTGAAAATTATGATGTGTACTTGATTTCATGTATAATTGAATTATGTTTCCTATAAGCAAGGATTAAAAATAGTGATATTAGTAAATTTTACAATTTCCAGGATACTTTCATGTTACTTCACTTAATTCAACTATTCTTTGAGATAGAAATTTTTATTTTCTGTATTTACCAATAACCAGACAAGTTTTAAAAGGTTAAAATATTGTCCCAAGGTCACATAGCTAGTCAGTAACTCCGAGTTGGGTGTTAGATCTTCATTACTCATGCTATTTTTAAACATACCACGTTAATTCTTATACTAGTAATAATAGTAATATCAAAGAGGAATATAATTACTAACTTGGTTGAATAGTTATAACAGACCATAATAGGAGAACATTTAAAATTTTCCTTTTATGGAAAACATTTTAAATATTCCATAAAATGTAGAGTATATAGTGAACCTCATTGTACCCAGAACCACCTGCAACAATAGCAGCATTTTACCATCTTATTTTATCCATTCCTCTAACCCCTTTTTCTGTTGTCCTATAATTTATTTTTCTTCTTGCAGATAATCTCTATTCATATAATATAACCACAATTATTATACCTAATAAATTAACAGTAATCCCTTAATGCAATCTGATCTCCCATCTGTTTTTAATTTTCCTCAGATATCTCAGAAGTGTTATGTTATAGTTAGCTTGTTTCAGTCAGCCTCCATACAAAGCCTGGTTATTGTACTTAGCTGATGTGACTGCCAAGTGTCTTTTGAGAAAAATACTCTCCCCTGTTTTGTTTATTCTAAGAAGCACTAAACCATTTTCATAAATATAAATATTTTATTATGAGTTATACTGATATTGATTAATTTCTATTGAGGAAATAGTTTTCAAAGTAAACTTCTTAAGTCAATTTAATTTTATAATTAATTTACACAGTGAATTAAGCTATATCCCATTTTCCAGTCTAGAATTGACTACTTTCATTTCTCGATTTTTATAGAATTGATTTTTAAAATTTTTTATACATTATGGAAATCAGCAAATAATAAGTGTCAACTAGACAGGACTCTGAGTACTGTTACTGTAAATTATTTGTATTTCTTTTCCTCTGTTAATTATAAGTTTATTATGATCAAGAACTTCACTTTTCTATGGATAGAGGCTTAACAAATGTTCGTTTGATTATTTAAATTTGAAATGTTGTGCATTTTTTATTCCCAAAATTAAAGAATGTACGAATTTTGCTAATTAATTTCAACTGAGCACTGGCAGGTTGCTATAGTATAACATTAGAAATGTATCATGTTGTTATGCCAGCATAACTGTCTAATTTCTGTAGAGGGACTGAACAGTTTGTCCAGAAATTTTCTTGCCTGTGTTCCCAGCTGGTAGGAGCAGCAGGGTGTTTGATAATTAAATATGCTGTGCTTGTAATAGCTCCAGCAGCCTGGGTGTTCTAAGGTTATGAAGTACTGGGTTTCATCAAATACAGTGATACTCATCTTTCTATTACTTTTAATCTCTTCCTAAACTCCTTGGTTAGTGAATTTGCCTGAATTACAGTCTGAAATTTTTTGTTATTCTGCCACATTCTCTCTACTAGTTTAGTTTGACTATCCAGTTTTTCTTAGTGATTCTTGTTTTTCAATATTTTCAACTTGCATTTTGTTCTTGCAGACACGTTGGTCTCCAAACACACAATATTTGTCATGGTTGTGTAATGGTTCTTTGTGGCTAACCATACTACCCAAAAGTGTATCACTGCTAATTATAGCCACACAGTATTTCAAAGGGAAACTGCAGGGATATAGATTTTAGTATTCTGTGTGAAGAATAATTGTTAAGATCTTTACAGGAAGCTTTATAAGTAAGTGTGTTTTAGAGACAGGTATTTAAAACATTTATGTTCTCTGGGGTACTATTTGTTGTCTGTAGAGAACCTGTTTGTGAATGTTTAAGATTGTTTACTATTCAGTTTTGTTAATTTTTTCTGATTGCATAAGTAATGCATATTCATTCTGAGAGCTTGAAAATTAAGAAATTGCCAATGATTATACAGCAGCAATCTTTAGTTTTGTTATACAACAAAGAATATTATTATAAGATAGTATTAAGAGATAAGTTTGTGCCTTCCATATTCAAATGAGCAAGTCTAGCCTCACATAGTAGAGGGATTAAGCAAGGACTATAGCCTGTCTCCTACCACATAGTATAATGTATGTTCAGGCATTTCAAGCAAAAAACTAGGAGGTTTAACGTTTGATGGAAAATTGAAGTTTAAAAAAGCAACTAGAATTTATTTTTTTCCTGGTTTACTGTAATGTTAGTTTATTTTGATATCATTTATTATAGTTGATATTGGTTAAGGACATTCATATAGTAACTTTTCTAAAATGGAACTTAAGGCACTGTGCAGAAAACATGTCTAAAAATTACACAAATTGAACAGACTTTGTGAAAATTACTGAAGGATTGAGAAGAACTGGAAGCAAAGACCAAATTATGTTTCAGAGAACATGAGGAATACCTGAGTATTGGCAGTTGCAAGCACTCTTTTGGGGACTATTTTTTAGATTGTTTATTAGTACAATTTAGATGTACATAGTGATCACAAGACCTAGAAAAGACCTAGATTAACAACCTCAGTGTTCTTTTCCTGAACCTTTAAATTCTACACAGAAGTTCCTAAATATTTACTGTGATTTTATAATCTTGGATTGACTGATCTTTAACTCTGTGACTTAAATTGTTATGCAAATCAATTTAAGGAAGCTACCTCCTGACCTATTTTGGATGTTGAAATATAAAAAATAGCCCAATCCGTTGAGTCAGAATGAATTTGTGTTCAGAATCCCTTGTGTGAAATAATCTTCACTTTTTATAATTTAAATTTGCTTTTCTCCCAAATAGGTACATTATTAGCTCACACTCATATGGCAGATGTGAAGATTCAAGTGAAAATATACTCCAAGGCATTTATATGCACACTTCAGAGGGCTCCATAAATGTTCTTCTTGTCCTCGTCAGTTTGCACAAAGGGAGCAGAACATTCCATGAAGAGATTTCTACCCACTTTAGCAAGAGAAATTACATGATTTCTTTCTGCTTTTCCTCACGTTTCCTCAAATTTTAGTAGTTATTATCTGCAGGTTATATGTGAGTTACTGATGAAAGAGACTTAAAAGAACAGGGTGATCTCATTCTCAAAGGGCAGACCAATTGCAGAGGCAAGTGACCCAAAGAAGAAGGATTGAACAGTCAGGTTCAATGGGTGGTGAAGTCATCTCAGACAGATAAAGCGATGAGTGCAAGAAGACAGATAGACTGGAGAGTATGGGCTGTGTCTTAGTTACTTTTTCAGTGTGAGGACAAAGTACCCACAAGTGAACGGATGAAAGGTTTATTTTAGCTCATAGTTCTAGAGGTTTCAGTCCATAGTCAGCTGGTACCAGGAAGCGCAGCATGGCAGGGTGAAACAGTTCAAGCAGGTGGCCTGAACCTCCCTCCCTCCTTCCCCGCTTTTTCTCCATCCAGGATACAAGCTTATTAGTTGGTGCCATCTACACCCAGAGGCTGTCTTTTTCCTCTTCAGTAGGTCCAACATCCACAGCCATAACTATGCTAAACAACCAGTGAACGAATCCCGTATCACACACCCATGACCTTGTCACTCCCCAAAGCCTTAACTATTGATACAGGGGAAAGGAAGCTCTCAATCTACTATGTCCGTGAGTTCATGTTCTCTAAAATCGAAGAATGAATTATAGGAACAACGGAGGTGAGAGCAGAATATATTTATTGAGAGAAAGAAAGCTTCTGCATGAAGAGAGACAGAAAGGGTCCCAAGCGGGTTGCCAAGGACTTCGTTTTTCTAGGAACTTTTATAGAGTAAGACCATGGGTTTAAAGGGAAGACTGGGAACTCACAAAGCAGATGGGCATAAGGTGGGACATAACTATATTCAGCCAATAAGATCAATAGTTCAGGTAAAATTGATTACATTAGGAACAAATGGGGAAGCGAGTCACGTAGAAAGCGGGCATTCTTATGGAGCAATGACTCATTCCTAGAGGAATGGGAACTATTTAGGGTATCAATCCTCAGGATATGGGTGCATTTGTTTGGCATTTTGTCTTGAGGCCTGGTCCACAGCAGGAGGCCTCAGCTTCCTGCAGCTGCCAGGTATCTGCACGGAGGACCTAGCCCTATCTCACTGCCTATAATATTTTAACTAACTCAGCTGCCTGCTACATTATGACCACATGAGGGCTTGAGGGAACATCTAGATATAAGCCAAAACAGGCTATTCTATAGTCAGAAGAAATGTCATGAGCAGAGATTTGGAAGTATCCAAGTAATTGATCAAGAGTCAGTAGGCTGATGGAATCAGTGTGAGTGAGCCTTATGGAAGGCTGGCAGAGCAAGTGCCCAACTTTATCTGCTGCTGTGGTGCTGCTTCAAGGTCTGTCACCCATCCTTTACTATTTGAGTCATTCTTAGCTCAAGTCACTTTCATAGGCTGATTCACCTTTGCTTGCTGTTTAGCCCTCTATAGCCCTTTTCTCCTATTCCTTTCTCATTCTCCCTCTTAACAAAATACAGATAGTGCTTCTTAAATTCTTCTTGACTAGGAAGACAAACAAGCTCTTTCTTGTAAACAATTTTACTGCTGACCTTTCTGAGGAGAAAGGATAATTAAAGCAACAAATCTGAGAAAGCTGTAGCAGTCTCAGAATCCTTTTAACTTCTTAAATTCATGGTCCTGGAGCTTTTTTCTAACAGATGCTAGAAGTTTGCTTACTTCCTGCCCTCAGTTTGATTCCTATCTGTGGGATGTATTTCCAAAAAGGGTATTATGACTTCTACTTCTATGTAAATTCCTCTTTCCAAAATATTTTCATGAAGAACTCAATGGGGAAAACAGTAGTGATAAAAATAAGAGCCATTCTCATAACATAATGGTGTTTTTTAGAGTCCCTTTTTCTCTTTTAAAAAATTTCACTCAGTAAAACTTAGCCTTAGTAGATTTAACAATGATGTAAAATTTATTTCATGTTAATTTTTATTAAATAATACAAACTATGTAAATAATAAAGGAAAGTATGCATAGGAATAAAAAATATTAGCAGATGGTTTCTAAGCAGTTGTACAATGAATGATGTTTTGTTTTCTAAATTTCCCAGGGAGAAAAATGAGTATGTATAATTTTTATGGAAAAATAAAACATTATTTATGTATTTATTCAATTACAGTAATCCTGAGGATTTTCTGTTCTAGGCAAAAGCTATGATTGGAAGGAACAAATTGCTATAACTGTTTCATTTTGTCCAGGATATTTACAGAAATTCCTTCCTAAATTATTCTTCCAGCATTTCCTTGAAGGAACTATCAGAGCTTCTTAAAATGAAGTAGGAAGTGACCTGATGAGATCTGTAATTTAGAAAAAATAACTAAACAACTAACAAAATAACTAACTGTTCTATTGTGAGACTGTAGGTGGGAATTCAAATCAGACCTTTCTAGGAGACAAGGAGCAGGATGAGCTAGTTGGGCGATGAGATAGTGAGTTGGAGAGGAAGAAGGAACTTCGGTAAGCAGGCTCTTAAAAGTAAACATGTCCAAAATAAATTCTCCTTTTTAAACTATACTTCTCTCAACCTTCCAGCAAATTTATTTCTCCTCTCCTAATTTATTCCCAGTAAATGACATGATCTACCATCCTGTAGCCCAAAATAGAAACTAATTTCTTCATTTTCTCATTCTCCATCTAGTCTATCACTGAGTCTTGATAGTTCTTTTTCCTAAATATCCCTTAGAGCTGTCCATTTTTCTCTACCATTGGATTAGGCCATTACCATTTCTTGCTGGGTTGTTTCTGTTTTGTTTTGTTTTTCAGTAGTACTAGGGATGAACCCAGGGCTTTTACACTGAGCCCGCTTCTCCAGCCCTATGTGTGCATTTATTTTTTCAGTTACTTACTTTTTTTTTTTTTTGGTACCGGGGATCGAACTCATGACCTCACACTTGCCAGGCAGGCACTTAAGCCACTGAGCTAAATCCCCAGCCCCTCAGTTACTTACTTTTGAGGCAGGGTCTCAACAAACTCATTGACTTCCCGGGCAGAACTCTCACTTGTAGTCTTCCAATTTACCCACCCAGAGTACTAGAATTACAGTTATGGTCCATTATTCCTGGCTACAGTTTGAGTTTTTAAAGAAGTTTACATAGTGTTTTTCTTTGCTATCACTTTTTTTTCTCTCTGCTAGGCCATTCCATTGTGATGTTTTTCCAAAACTGAAAATATGATCATAATACTGCTCTAATTCAATGGCTTCTCTGTGCTTTTAGGAAGCAGTACAAACTCTTGACTTCCAGGCTTTGCCAGACCTACACCTACCTATCTTTCTAGCCTTATTCCTTGTTACTTCCTTACTCCTATTCATATATTGTCTTCTTACAGAACCTTCTGGTTCTCCAGATGACTGTTTCCCATAAGTCTTTCCACACTTTGTTCTCTTACCAAGAACACTTGCCTCTCTCCTCCTTCCCTGTATCTAAGTCCTTGATATCTCAATTTAAATATCACTCTGGTGGGCCTCCTCCAACTTAAATATTTAAACATTTTGGTTACCTTACATGATGGCTCTCACCATGGGTATCTGTAACATTTGTTTGATTGCTGGTGTTTCCCACTAGATTGTTAGCTGTGAGCATGGCCAGGGGCTGCAGCTATTTTATTTACCATGTGTCTAGCTGTACTACTCCAGCACTGTAACCTTGGGTGCTCACGTAGTTGATGAATTAATCAAGAAGGAAGGGAAGAAGAGGAAGAAGAGAAGTAACACAAAGGAAGAGAAGAAAAGGAAGGAGTGAGTAGAAAGAAACATATTAAACTTTTATAGAGACAACAAAGATCTTAATGACATTAAATGAGATTGCAGAATTGGAAGAGGTGAAAAAAATATTAGTAAATCATAAAAAATATTGTAAGAATCATTCAGTAACATGATACATGACCATACTGTGATATTTGGATTTTAAAAAAGAAGCAAATAGATTTGGATGGGAGCCTAATGAGTTTGGTATGAACATCTGGTACAGAAGTTCAATTGACAACAATAGGGGATCTCATGTGGAACTTACGAAAGAAGTCTGGGCCATATGTGATGACTTAGGTCATGGGGGTGGGTGAGACTCCCCAGAGAGAGTGCCTGGAGCAATAAAACAGCTGAGTTTCAAATTCTAGAAGCCCTAAGATTTAAAGAGACACAGTAAGAGCTCCTTAGTGGCAGCTAGTGCCTTATCCTACATCTATGGGAGAGAGGAGCTCTGAAATGTTGCATTGCTTGAGAGGAATTTGAAAACATATGGCTGATCCTACAACTTTGGAGGTAGAAAGAGGAGAAACTCCCCAATCGATCGTAGCTTTTTATGACTCATTTTTTTCAGGAACTCCTTCCTATTTCTGACATGATGCATTTATCACGTTTGCTTTTCTCTAAGATGATGGAATTTAACAGAGCTGAAAAATTGACACAGGCACTTTACTCATTTTATCTATTTAAAACTGTGTATTGCAGGGTACCACTTAAAGCTTGCCTAGCTGTTGTTATTGACATGTAAATGTGAAAGTGTGATTTTTCCTTCTTTATGCTTCTGTGTGGGGCTTGAGATTATTTTGGATGAAATCCAGTTAGATATGGAAAAGATTTCTAAGGAGGAAATGACCCATTATTTTTGCTGGTGAGCTTATCAGTTTGACATGCAGCTGTGATAACCTTGAATCTTTTGTAGATGAAATAAACTGAATCATTCACAAAATGTGTCCAGCTATTACAAGGCCATAACTCAACACAGACTATTATTCAGTATTCCTACTAACATGGTCACCATTTTTATTCTACTAGGATTTGCATCCCTTTTCTAATACTTTCCAAATCTCCTGTACTTATTCATTCACTTGAAAAATATTTATTGAATATATTATTTGTGTCAGGCACTATGCTGAACTCTGGGAATATAGTAATAACCAAAGATTCCTGCTTTCCATAGCACTCAATCAATATTCATTTGATTGATTTAAACTTCCATCTTTGGTGCTTTAGAATACTTATCTTTGTAAGATAATTGACTGTAGTAAAGAAACCAGTAATGACAACTGTTTCTCTAGTGGGCTTCTGCTATTTCTAATAGTACCACACTTTGCACTGATCTGCCTAATTATTTCTGAAGGACAGTTCCTAGAAGTGAGGAAAGAGAGAATTTAAGGCCTAGTTTGCCTAAATACATTTCAGACTGAAAGACATATGATCCATAATATAGAGGCCAGAAGCATGAGCATCTGAATTGTACATACCTGGATTTGAATCCTGGCTCCACTGTGATTAGCTATGTGATTGTGGACAGATTGCTTATTTCTCTGAGCCTTAGTTTCTTTATTTGAGAAGCTGGAATAATCCTAATTCCTGTCTCATGGAACTATCTGACTGTGGTGATTGAATGAAATAATACATGAAAATACTTAACATAGAGCCTGGAACAAGATAAGAATTTAAATTATTTTTGCTATCCCCTGTATGACATAGAGTTCAGCCTTCTAACCACTTTTAATCTTCCCACACAACCTAATTGTTAAAAATTTTCACACTATCATTTGTGTTCAACTGCTAAGTGAAAAATTTTAAAAAGAGAAATAGCATGGAAACATATGCCATTTTTAACAGAGTTTTACCAAAAAAAAATGGATAGCAACTTTTACATCAGTAAGTTGAAATGAGGGCATTTCTAAGAAGAACAAATATAGTTGAATTTTTAATGTAACTTGTTATAATTTCAGGTTTCTAGGGTTTCAAAGGCCTAGAAGAAAGTGGGATGAAAGGATAAGAAATAAATGTTTGATTAAGCAGAAAAAGCACAGTAATATATTTATCTACTTATAGCTGAAAACTATTCAGAGAACTGATGAGAAAAAACATATTTTATATTTACTTGATCACTTTTGATGCTATTTTTCAAATCTGAAATAGTTAATATTCTGCTATAATGTCTAGATTTCAGCACAAAATTATAAAACCGAAGAAACAAGATGTAAGAAGCTGACGTATGGATTGCCATATAAAGGAGAATAACTTAGAATTACTATGTTTAGAAGCAATTAAAAAAAACCCTTTCTGTCATAGGAAATGTGTTGTATATGCTTACTAGTTTGGTTTTTATTAATATTAAGCTAAAATTGTACAACTACAAGAAAGTAATTTCAGTAAAAGTTTCTTCAGATTTGGCAGAAACTTATCTCCAAACAAGTATTTGTTTGTTTGTTTGTTTGTTTGTTTAATGCTGTCTCTGTAATTACAGGGTGTAGGAAAAAACAAGATTGTTGACAGATTCCTTCATCTGCTCAATAGACCCCGAGAATATATTCAACTACACAGGTGAGAGTATTAAACCCATTCGCTCTTATTGATTTAATTATTCATCTTTCTTCTAATACCATCTAAATATACTTTCTGAAAGCCTCATTTTTAAAACCAGTTTCATTCCTGTTCCAACTGCTCTTATCTCTCTTTTCCTTAGAAGGTAATAAAACCATGCAAAATTTATTTTTAAAGTGAGTAATACTTTATAAACATGAATTAATAGATATTTTGTGGACAGAGAGTGATGAACATTATATTCTAGGAGCAGATCTCACCAACATTAAGGCACTTAAATTAGAAGAAAAATATGTAGCACTTAAGCCTGTTCTCCTAACAAGAAGTTAAAATAGCTCACAGGGAGAAAGAACAAACTATATAGATCTCAGGTATAAGCCAAGGAGACAGAAAAGTGTGCTATTAGTGTCTTTTTGCTTTCCTTGAAACACTTTGTGGATTATTTATTTTTGTATGGTCAGAATGGTGGCTCATGCAGAGCTTTTGAGCACATAAATTTTCTCAAAATAGGGGCCAGAGATTTAGCTCAGCAGCATGAGCACGCTAGGTCGTGAGTTCAATCCCCAGTACCAAAAAAAAATTTTTTTTCTCAAAATAAACCACTTTTAGTTTTATCAGTGAATCTGTTACATATTTTAAGAAATGAAATCTAAGCCACATATCCACTAGACTGTAAAAATGAAGGGAAGAGAGGCTGCGCGAGATAAACAGTATCAGGTTCTGACCTAGATCCCCAATCTCCCAAACGAGTGTACAGCAGAGGTCAAATAAAAAGAGACAAATTGTAATGATTTTTAGGGCTCCAGGAGGGTCAAAACTCTTTAATTAAGTTTGCAACTCTGAGGGCTAAGACAAAGACTTCTCTGGATCAGTTCACTTTATACAAATAAGTCCAAGGGCTAAAGGTGGAGAAACTGAGGAAAGCGTGGGAAATGAGCAGGACCTTGGGAGTCTTTTCAAAACCTTCTCCAAGTAGTAAATTATGCCAATTTAGGAGAACTGTTCTATCTCCAGGATAATATTTATAGTAGGATTGAGACTGCTGGAGTGAAATTCCTCCAGCTGCAGTCTCTATCTTGTTAATTGGGGTTGGAGCTAAGTGTCCGCAGCTGTGGCCTTATCTTGCCCTTTGAGGTATCTCTGGCCTCACAGATTACTACAAATCTCAGCCAGGATCAGTGATTCATAGAGGTTCACTTACTATGAATCAGCTCCCATTGCCAGACAAGGGGCTGAGGCCTAGGACAGACTCACAGACAAACATAGAAAGCCAATTAATAAAATTTAAATCCTGCTCAGAGTCGCTTCGTAGTGGTTGCCAATAAGACAGAGTAGGCTGTGAAGCAATATACCAAGTGTTAAGCAATTTAAAACAACTTACTGTTGTTTTATCTTTGGAAATAAAAAAAAAATACTGTGCTGGAGAAAGAGTCTTAGATTGAATTATAACAATTAGCTTCTGGTTTGGATTGTTTTGTTAAATGTGAGTTTTTGAGAGAAAACTCAGAATCGTAGAGGGCAGTTAGTGGGTCAAAGACAAAAGGAGTTGAGATGTGATTGAAAACTCCTTGTTAGGATTTACACCACTGGCTGTAACAGTAATACTACTAGACTAGTCTTCCCTGGTAAAGATTACCAGGGAAGACTAGTCATCCCTGGTAAAGACTACTAGACTAGTCTTCCCTGGACAAAATTCCAAACACTAGGAAAGGAAAACTATCAAGGATCTCTGAAAAACTACTAGAGCTCCTACATGGTTAAGAACTGTCATTAAACACTTCTAGTATTCAGAAGATAATCCTGTAAACTTTATGCTTTGTGAGAGTAATGTATCCATATAGTAAAGACTACTCCATATGCACCCTTAAAATGTTTAACAATAAGCCTTGAATAAACAATGATATTTGTTATTTACATTAGTTTAGAGATTCTTTCTTATACAAAATGACTTTAAAAATTAAAGCAGTGAATTTTGGGGGAGGCAGGGAGGAATATGTTGAAAAGATCAAGGTGATTCAAATGTAAGTTAAATGCTTACCTGAACAAAACTCAACACTCAAGTTAGGAAAACTGAATTCCAGCAGTCAACAACATACCTTAAATAAAGGTAAAGCTTCAACAGAAAGTCACTAGATATATGAAAACCTGGAAAAGTGATTAGTAGAAATAGACTCAAAAGTGAAAATGATGGAATTAGCAGGCAAAGACTATAGAACACTTTCCACTAACATATTCAAGAATTTAAGAGTGGAAAGTGAAAATAATGAGGGAATAATTAGGAACTCTTGGCAACCATAAGCAAAGTAGCTTCATATAGGTACAACAGGAATCTCAAAAGAAAAAAAAAAGGAGATATATAGAGAGAAACATATTTAAAGAAATATAATGGGGGCCAGAGGTTTAGCCTAGTGGTGTAAGTGCCTGCCCTGGCAAGCACGAGGTTGTGTTTAATCGCCAGTACAAAAAAAAAAGAAAGAAAGAAAGAAAGAAAGAAAGAAAGAAAGAAAGAAAGAAAGAAAGAAAGAAAGAAAGAGACTGAGAATGTTCCTAAATTTGATCAAACAATATAAACTCACCAATCTGGGAAACTCAGTGAACCTAAAGCAAACTAAACAGAAAGCCGTTACTGGCACATTGTAGTCAAATTGCTGAAAGCAAACAGAAAATCTTTAAAACAACTAGAATTAGCAAGACAGAGAAAAAGGCTGCATATAGAGGAACACTGAAAAAATTACTTCTCATAAAACTTTAGAATTTATTGTGCAACATAATCCAATGAAACAATTGCTTTTAAAGTACTAAATGGTAAATAAAAATTTAGAATGAAATAGTGTATTCAGCAAAAGTAATCTTTATCTGAGCAAAAACAGCCACTTAAAGACAAAAAAAGAATGTATTTTTCAACATAACTACACAATAAAAAAATTACAGTTCAGTATTTCCCATGGACAAAGATACAAAATTAACAAATCCAGCAATACATAAAAAAGGATAGTATGTCATAACAGTGGGTTTTGTGTGGCACATGCCTATAATCCTAGCACTCAGGAGGCTGAGACAGAAGGATTACTGTAAATTCAGTGCCAGCCTGGGCTACATGGTGAGTTTAAGACCAATCCGAATTGCATGGCAAAACCTTGTGTCAAAAAAAAAAGGTGGATTTTAACTCCAGAGCAAGGTGATGATTGTCCTTTCTGTGGTAGTAGGGATTCAACCCAGAGCCTTCATACTGAGCAGTATCCCTAGGTCTTTGTGCTTTTTAGTTTGAGATAGGATCTCACTAAATCACTAAGCTGTCCCATCTCGCTCTAGCTCGCCATTTTCCTGCCTTGGCCTTCCAGAGTGCTGGGATTGTAGATGTGTACCATTATGCCTGGTTATCATCCCCACTGTTACTCCTGGTATTGATTATCTGTCTCCTGAGTCAGTTTTGTCAGGGAGTTATTTTTTATTTATTTATTTATTTATTTTTGTCTTTTTGAGACAGGGTCTCTATGCAGTTCAGGCTGGCCTTTAGCTCACTTTGTAGCCCAGGCTGGTCTCGAACTCACAACAATCCTCCTGCCTCAGCCTCCTGAGTGCTGAGATTACAGGTGTGAGCCACCATGCCTGGCTAGGGAGTTATTAATATTATTGGCTGTTCAAAGAATCATCTTTTGACATTGTTGATCCTCTCATTAAGTTTTTTTTCTATTTCAATAATTCCTGATTTTAAAAAAATTTCTGATTTTGTCTTTATTATCTACTTCCATTTATTTATGTATTTAACTTAATATGCTGTTCTTTTTTTTTACACATTCAGATATGAATGCCTAAATCACTTATTTTTAACCCTTAGTTTATTATATATATATTTCAAGGTATCTTTTTTGTTTATTCTATTTTAATTTTTTAGTACTAGGAATTGAACTCAGGGCTTTTTAAAAAATTTTATTTAAAAAGAAAAAAAAAACAAAAGGGATAGAAATAATGCAGAATTTCAAAAAAAAAAGATAAACAGTAAGAAATCACTAGTTGATAAATTATATATTGTCCTCTTAGAAATAGTTGTTCAAGTTACAAAATTAAAGCATACAGGGGCCGGGGATTTAGCTCAGTGGCATAAGTGCCTGCCTGGCAAGCACGAGGTCGTGAGTTTGATCCCCGGTACCACAAAAAAAAAAAAAAAAAAATTAAAGCATACAAAGTAGACATTCAAACAGTGAGACTGCAAACAGATCTGTTTAATGATCCAACAAGAACTTAGTAATATAGTTATCTTACACACTTAAGCATACATGCAGTTATATCCTTTAGAGCACTTTCTTTTCCTCTCTTTTTTACAATAGCAATTACACATTTTTAAAATTTTATTTAAAGAGAAGGAAAAAAAAGCAAAACAGAAAAAGGGGTTGCAACAATACAGAATTCCAAAGCGTGGTGGGGGGGACACTAAGAAATCACTAGTTGATAAATTACATATTGTCATCTTGGATATAGTTGTTCAAGTTACAAAATTAAAGGCTACATAGTAGACATTTCAAACAGTGAGGCTGCAAACATGAACTCAGGGCTTTGCACTTGACAAGTACTTTACCACTAAGCTGTATCACTATCCCTTTTTTTTTTTCTTTTTGAGACAAGTTCTCACTAAGTTATCTACTCTTCCCTTGAGCTTTCCATACTCCTGCTTTAGCCCCCTAAGTGGCTAGAATTGTGGGACTATGCCACCACACCCTTCTGAAGCTGTCTGCTTTTCAGTCTTTCTTTGGGTATTAGTTTTTTCACTTTCAAGAAAAAAAAGAAGACCAAGTGGGCCACTTGTAATATATCTTCTTGCTCTATATTTGAACATCTTTGACCAATCAAGAACAAGATGATATTAAAGGTGTTTTTAAAAGTTTAGAGAATTAGACTTAGCCTGCCTTACTTCACCTGGGATGCCTTTAATGCTACCTTTTGTCCTAAAATAACAAATAATTTCTAAAACAGTAGAGAGTTACATACTGCAAATTTATATTCTGTAGCAATTTTAACATCGATTAGAGAAATACATAGTTTATGCAGATTTTTCTAAATATAAAATATAATAGAAGTTTTAAAGTCAGATATTTATATTTTATAGCACCTGTTGCTATATTATTTATTTATTTATTTATTTATTTTTATTTTAAAGATAGTAAAATACAACAAAGCAAGACAGAACAAAGCCAATCAAGACAATGTAGCAAAATTGGTACAGAACTTCAGAGCAGGATACTGGGAAAATAATAATAGCTACCATAGTATATATCTTGTTATCATCACAATAGTTTTCCATTCCATCAGGTGTAGCAAAATCAAACCAAAAACAAAACACAATAAAACCAATCAAAACAGAATATTGAATAAAGCAAAACAATCAGAACAAAGTAAAACAGTAAAAACAGTATTGGATTTCAAAGACAAGATGGGAGGAAATACCCCATATTTGTTATATTGCATGCCCGCCCAGGAGAGATGCTCAGACCGCTGGCCCCAGGCCTGCATAATCAACCAAACAATACAAGAATTTAGTGGCTTTCTCTCCGCTACTTGCTTTGAACTCAGTGTGTGTGGGTGTGGGTGTGTGTGTGTGTGTGTGTGTGTGTGTGTGTGTATTCACACCGGTAGTCTTGCGCCGCTTACCAAAAAGTCTGAATCATTGCTTTCTTGGTTGGTCTGCCAAGTCCCAGCAGGGAGATTCTTGGGAGTTGCTGACTTTTCTCTTGTTGCTATATTATTGATGGTAGTATTATAAATAAGTTATATCTATTCATTTTAATAGGACCCTGAGATATCTCCATTCAACAGTATTATATATTCAATTTTTATGTAAAGTAAGTAAAAACACTCAACTTAAGATATTTAATTATTCAATAAGTAGACTGACATTCCCACTAATTTCATTTTGGGGAATTTTTCTTTATTATTTACAGCTTTAGAGCTAAGTTCACAATAAAATTTAAGGTCTTAAAATTGCTTCAAGAGAAACATGTTTAAAAAACCCTAAAATAGCAGTTATAACAAAATGTTAAGGAGTTCTCTGATCTAAGGCCTTTACTTTGTTTATTTTAGATTCCCTCTAGTGGATTTGTGATGTTACAATCTAAATAATTAGTCAATGTCTATTTAGTCTATGAATGTTATTTGAGCAAGATTAGTTATAGGATCCATTCAAAAATATCTTGATAAGTAAAGCTGTCAGCAAATACACACAAATAAAGCATATAACCAGATATGCATAAGTATGATTGTCTGTGTTTTGATAAAGATTTCATAAAGTGAACAAGCTGAGAATTTTGTATATTCAGTAAAAATAAAAACTATGTCTTAGGAGTATGGTTTTTAAGTTATTTAAAAGATTAATGAATGTCATTTTTATAGCATTCGTTCTAAACAGAAGAAACCATATATCTCGCATATTTACTTCTTTTTCTACAATCTTATGTTTCTTTGACAGGAAAGAATGCTCAAATATTTAACTTTCATAGCTGTAATTCCTCTGTGGATAGAAGTATACATCAGTATTAATATCAGAGTTATGTTATGAAATTGCATTACCAGATTTTTAAAATTCATTTTCTTCAGATATGAAGATGCCAGCACAGATACAAGCATTAATGTGATCTGTGCTCTTGACTCTTTCAAACAGAGATACACCCTGGAACAGTAGAGTTCCCAGTGTTCCCCTTGCAGCCCCAACTTTCTCTTCTACTAGGATTTTCCTTGAAGATACCTAATTCCATACTGAATCATTGTGTCCTACTCACAAGATTTGAACTTGAATCCATGCTTATTTTTATTGATTTGTCTATAAAATGTACCCTATTTGTCTCTCAATCCTTCAAAGTTTGGTTCACTTAACTTCTACATGGATCCTTTCCTGATGCTATTCTGAGCATAACTGTTCCTTCCTCTGAGTCTCCATGGGGGTTAAATTTGTACAGTTGTAACAGAACACTGGTTTTAAAGATCAAATCTGTGTTTACCAACTTTTGTGTTGAGTTCCTTGAGTTCTAATTTCCTTATCTATCAATCTAAAATAGTTTTTTAGAGGGTGTTTGTGAAGATTAATTGAAGGAATGTGTGTTATGGACCAAAAATAGTAAGGTGCTTTTAGGTACCAATTTAGGTATACTAGTTTTTTTCTTACCATAAACCTTCCTTTCTTATCTAACTCTGATTGGCATTGTACAGACACAGCACCCCTAATTCAAAAATCCAAAATTCAAAATGCTCTAAAATCTGGAACTTTTTGAATTCTAACATGATGCTCATAAAGTTTCAGATTTTGTAGCTCTTCAGATTTTGAATTTTTGAATTAAGGATATACAGCTGGTAAAGCCTATGCAAATATTCCTAAATTTAAAAAAGTCCAAAATCCAAAAACTCTTCTCAATCCAAGCATTTTGGATGAGGGATACTTAGCTCATAATAATTTCTAATATCTCATTTCTGTCTGTTTTCCTTCTCCCAATCATTTCTCCCAAGCAAAACAAGAAACTTTTTGAGGAAAAGGAGCCTGATTTATTCATTAGATATTATTTCATTCACATAATATGTAAATTTTTTCCTGTTTGCCAGAGACTGTCTTAGGTACTGCTGATACATAGATAATGGTATTCAGATTGACCCAGAGGTACTTGCATTCTTGTAAGTGGTGAAAGAACATTAGTACTTATGGTATAGTTATTGTTTGCAAGCTGTGAAAGAGGCATGTGGAAGGGCCATAGGAGCCTAGAGACTCAATCCTCTGACTATGTGGCTGGAATGCAGTGGAAGGTATCTGGAGAAGGCAGCATTTAAACAGAGTCCTAAGGGATAAGTAGTTTTCTAAGTTAAAAAAATGGAGATAAGGGTATCACAGTCATGGACAATAGGCTATGAAAAAGCCAAAAAGTAAGAGACATCTCAGTGTAGCTTGGTGCATTTGTGTGTAGATGCAAGAGGAAGACATGGGTTTATAGGGCCTTCACAGGTCCTGTCAAGATTGTAGTGAACACTGAGTGTAGTGTGGAGCTAAAGCAATAAAGATCATTTTGACCATAGGGTATGGGTTGATTCAAGTTGATTCAAATCAGATGGAACTTGAATCACTAAAACACTAAGAGGTATTTCAAGAATCCAAATAAAATTATTGGGGCTAAACAAACATCAGTGATGAGAATAGGGAGGAGAGATACTGAAATAGCACAAGTAACTAATTCTAGAATCTTTGATAACTATGGGGAGGGGGGTTGTTGAATAATTCTCTTATAAATGAGGTGAGCAATCCTGAAGCCTTTGCATGGTTAATAACAAAATAAAATACTACTAAGTATTTGTTAAAATGAGTTGGTATGTGCTAATTTCATTGAGATCTTCCAACTAAAGCTCCCCTGTGGTCAACTGTCCTTATTTTAAAGGCACTGAAAGCTATTTCTGAATCAAGTGAGATCATTTATCTATATATATATTAGACCCGTGACTGTATTATATAAATGTTCCAACCATCTGAAGTAGTTAAAATCTTACATTGTGGATGATTATTGTTAAAACATTTGCTTTTCTTCTATCATATTTTCATAGTTGTTTCTTTGTGAAACAAATGAAATAAAATATATAGCAAATTAAGTCCAAAACTCTACTGTTGGCCTCTTTTCTGGAGTGAATGATGACATGCTTTCCAAAGCCCAGCATAATCAGCATTCAAAACTTTCCTCAGGCTGATGAAAACTGAATATGACAGTATAAATTTTGAAGCTCACAAAGTCCCAGCAGGCAGATACAAACATTGCTAGAAAATAAAAAAAGACAAAATTATTTTGTCTTTGGAAAACAGGAAGATTGAGCCATCCCAACCTTCTTAGCCCCAATCATAGCAATAGAAAGCTGGGTTACTTCAGATTGCAGCTCCTGCATGGAGGCTTCTTCTGTCTCACCCATCATGAATTTGAAAAAGCTATTTTAGAAATGTTTATCTGCCCTTGGACAATAGTTCACTAAGAATGTGAATTATGCCCATCTCACATTTTTCTGTGTGGATCAGTAAGTGTGTAATAACTTTTTTTTTTTTTTTTTGCTATTCTCTGGTAGACCATCTTATCCATTTAAATTCTTCAGTTATTTTTGTTTCTTTAATAAACATTCACAAAGTATGTGCCAGGCACTATTCTAAGCTGTTTTTATATTGGAAGTTATTACTGTTACTGCACGTCTACAAGAGCCACTCTATTTCTATCTCTATTTCTATTTTGCAGATGAGATCACTGACGCTCAGAGTTTAAGCAACTTGGGTGGGCTTTATCTGGCTTCATATATACTGAGTTTAACCTATAGTCTAGTTACTACTCTATGTCGCTACTCAACTTTACTGTGTTTAGCTAAACAGTACTTAAGTGATCCTAAGTACCTCATTATACTGTTAGCCACATAATAGGATTGTTGGTCAATCAATTCTTACTATTCCTCAGTCTATGTATAATAGCTTGATTTATTAAATTCTAGCATTATGTTATTAATCTTTGCCTAGCTTGTCCTCAAATCTTTTTCTGCACATTTTGCATATTTTTTCCATTTTTAGTCAGTAGTAATGTCCTTATTAAATTGCATCTTCTGTTTTCTTGACCACTTCTCCAGATTACTAAATTTACATTGACTCTCAATTAGAACTTTCTCTGAGGTGTGTCATCAGCCAATGTAATGGTGCTACTTCTTGTTCAGTCAGGAGATTAAAAAAAAAAACAAAAACTTGAGTCAAATTACATATTGTTCCTCCTCAGTGGACACTACTTCTGTGGTATCCTTTGTTTCAGTGCAGCTACCAAAATGTTGCATGATTCTGGCTCATAATTTGGGGATTTCAGAGGTTGATGAGTCAGAGCTGCAGACGGACTCCTGAAACTGGAGACACAGTGAGTGGCATGCTCTAGGCTGTTTTGGAAGAGAAGGCTGGAAACAGTGAGGAGTCTATGGGATTGTCTTTCATTATTGTTTTCTAAATCACAAGTTTAAGAATCTTGAGAAGCACTGATACATTGCATGTTTTTCTGTTTAGTTATATGCTTTGCCATTACAACACAATTTTGTTCAAGTGTTTTATGCCTTTTTAGAGAAAAACTTTAAAAATGCAACAAAATGTAAATATAAATATATAAGACAGACCCAAATTTGTTACCCATATTTAGCAACTGTTATGTTTTCCAAATCTGATTATCTCTTTTTACAGAAATAAAGTACTCTACATACCAACATTTCATTTAGTCACTATCTCTGATCTCAGCTCCACTTCTTCAAGTCAATGACTATTGTATATTTAGTTTATAAGTTCCAATCCTTTTATTTTTACTCATATAACAAAATTTATTAAGAAAATTATTGTTTTACAATGATTCCTATTATAAAGTCAATGATATCCTGATAGAAGTAGAATTAAAAATTCTGTGTTGGAGCCACGCGTGGTGGTGTATGCCTGTAATTCCAACACAGAGACAGGAGAATTGCGTGTTCGAGCTCAGCCTGAGCAGTTGAGTGACTACTTTAGTAAGACCTTGTCTCAAAATAAAAAATTAAAAAAGGTGAAAATTGATAGGGGATGTAGCTCAGTCTAAATATTCTGGGTTCAATCTACAGTGCCAAAAAAATAGCTTTTTTAATTAATAAAAAATCAGTAAATGCAATATTCAAATTGTTCCAGTCTCAGATCATCTGAACACACTTAACATCATGTTTTAACGACTTAAACCTGCTCCTTTCTTGGGACCTTCCTAGCCAGCATCAGCTACAGAGTCCTGCTGCTTTCCTGAGGTCAGCATATAAAGTACAGAAGGACCTTGAACAAGTACCCAATAACTCCCAAATGTCTCTTTACTTATTTAGACTTAGAATGTTTTTGTTGAGCTTGTAAGTATGATTCCTTATAAGTAAAGCAGATCTTGTTGTAGCCACATTCTTCAGATGGTGACGATGACAAAATGAGCAGACAGGAAGGTCTGAGGTACTTGAATCCAGCAAATAGATTGTTATGTTCATGGGATTATTCAGCTCACATCTCAGTTAAGAAATTTCTATTAACTGAGATGTAGTTTTAATGTTTTGTGCAAAATGAATTAAGAGCATTGCTAAAAAAAATCCTAAGAATTGTTTCTACATTTAACTTTAGTCATTCATTCAATCAACCAGTCAACAGATACCTTAGATTGGGTTTTCTTCAAGCAGTGCCAGAAGGAGAATGTTTGAGTAAGTGATTTTAGAAAGCAAGCTTTCAGCTGACACCTACAGGGACCTTCCCTGTAGGGAGCTGAAGAACTCAGGATGACATTGGACATAAGATGTAGCTAGGGCTGAAATCCCACCTCGGCATACTCACAGGGAGCTCTGTAGTGTGATGGTTCTACTTTGCATCCCACATGGAAGCAAGAAGGACACTGTTTTTTGCTCCTATGTTAGTAAATGAATGGTTAAGGGCTGCCCTCTAGGATGGAAAAGAAGCGGTACCTGAAACCTGCTAGGCATTTTGGGGGCAAGTGGCTCCCACTTGTGGATGGAAATTCTCTTGAGGAAAGTTTAACTGTGAACTTCTTGGAATCAGTGCAGTAGCAGCTGTAGGACAGGTATATTTAGTGGTAAAAAGATCTTAGTAAAACATCACAGAATGTGTTACAACAACCCTTTACTGAGCTCCTGTAACATCCCTAGCATTATTCTAGACTTTGAGAACACAGGGATGAACTGTATAGACAAAGCTCATTACTACCAGGAGGCTTTCTAAGTGATAAGAAAACACACAGTAAAAAATTATTGGGAGAATACAAGATGGCCGATCAGTGATCAACAGAATACAAAGCCTCCCGGGAGAAACAATTCATATGCCAGAATAAAACACCCTGGAGAGACCCAGACAGAGGGAGATGGATCCTCTTGACACAGGAAGAAATTAAAACTTAAAAAAGCTCATCAAATACTTTGGAACTACAACTGAAACAGCTAAAAACTAAAGGGACACAGCGTTTTCCCGATGACCTGCCAAGACTGCACCAGCTCGAATCTGTGCCTGCAGGCAGAACCACCCAAACTCGTTCCCACCGCCACTCACAGGAAGAACGGCAGCGCTGAAGTCAGGGGTTGGTGAGCCCAACGGAGAGCAGAGAGCAGAACTGGTGGAGGAACCTTCATTGATCCATGGTCAGTGCTGGGAGACCCACACCCCACAGGAAGGCCGCGACCAGGTGGGCGACATGTTGGAATCGGGCAGGAGGAGCCTGAACTGGGAGTGACAGTGACTTCGGTTGGTTGCTCCCTCCCCAGAGCAGATTTGTGTGCGATTTGCTTGGACTGGGCCGCGCCCCTGGCCGGGACCCAATGAGCCATCCCAAATCAATTCCATGCACCTAGCACGCACTGACCGGGTGATCGCCCCTGAAGTTTGGCTGGCCTGGTGGGAAGGGGCATACGCAGCCTGCTTACACTTCAGTGACAAGAGCAGGTGGGAGAGGGCAGAGTTCCCTTGCCATCTTGCTTCGGAGGAAACGTGGCCAACAGGGAAGGGGCTGTGACCTGCACTGTAATCTGTGTGGAGGAAGCCAGGGCCATGACAGGAGAGAGAGGCAAGAGGAGGCCCCCAGGCCAGAACCCTGAGAGCCCTGATCCAGGAGAAGGAAAAACGAGCCTGAGGGCGGCAAACATGCAACATTAGACATGGCTTCAATGGACATTAAGAGGTATCTTTGGGACCTTGTAGACGAGCTCAAATCTGAAATATTAAATCAAGTAAAGCAGGATATGAGTAGAGTAATAAAAGAAATGCTCTCAGGAAGCATCTCTCAGGATGATACAGACGAAAGAAGGGAGGAACACAAAAAAGGAAAGAAACATTCGATAAAGAATATAAAGAAAATATAGAATACATGAAGCAGATTCAAAGACACTACCAGGAAATTAAAAACTCCATTGAAAGCTGGCAAAACACCTTAAAAGAAACTAAGGGTAGACTATCAAAACTTGATGATAAGTTTGCAATGTGTGATCATGAAAGGAAAGATCTCTTCAAAAGAACAAGGAAACAGGCAGTAACAATACAAAGGCTAGAAGATGACAAGAGAATCTACAATTTAAGAATAAGAAACATGAACGAAGAAGCAGGAATACATACAGGTGAATTACAAAGGCTATTCACAGAAATAATTAAGGAAAACTTCCCAAGCATGGGAAAAGAAAATGACATTCGGTTATGTGAGGCATACAGAACTCCAGCCACCTACAACCAAAACAGAGCTACACCCAGACATATAATAATCAAGATACCAGAAATTCAATATAAAAACAGAATATTAAAAACTGTCAGAGAAAAGAAACAGATTACCTATAAAGGTAAGCCCATCAGAATTCACGGCTGACCATCAGATCAAGAGCTTGGAGTGAAGTCTTCCAAGTCCTGAAGGAAGGTGGCCTCCAGCCCAAATTGATGTACGCTGCAAAAATGTCACTAGAAATTAATGGAGAAACAAGATGCTTCCACGACAAAGAGGAACTGGGTGAGTTTGTGACCACCAATCCAACCCTGCAGAGAATGCTGAAGGACATTCTAGAGAGAGAAAAAAAAAGTACCAGGATTTTAGGAATAGTGGCAGGAAGGCCTCAATGAGTGGGGCAGGCAGTAGAATGAAGGAAAAAACTAGACAAAAGCAGAAAAGTAGCATAGCAGAAATGAGGCAGAGAAGGATAACTAGAAACTCTAACATAGATGGCCTTGATACACTATATTGTTAATAGGCACCAGGATTTAAAACCCACATTACTCACACCACTCTGCTTAGATGTATTATATTCTGTTCCAGTCATTCTACCTGTACTAGATTTGAGGGCACAGACAGCAATCCTGAAAATAACAGGTTATAGTATGGTAATCATCCTTAATTTCTATTAACTTAATCTAAAGCTCTGTAAAACCTACACAGTTTTACCATGACTGATCTTAATCAAATCTGGTTTGTTGGATCGCAGTTTTATATTGATAGATTTTATTCAAAGCTGTTATGATTGATAGTATCAAGTCTGAGAGTATAGGTAACTGCACTTAAGATGACAAGATCCACTAGAATATCCACTCTGGCTTGATTATTACCTGCCTTTGAAGTTTTATACTGTCTACAATGTTTTATTTTACTAATATTGTTATGTACTGCTATACTCAATTATACTGTTATATTCAATTATGCCTGATGATATAGACATTGTATTGAAGATAATAAGAAACAACACAGTAATCATTGTAGATCACCTTGTACCGTGGTTTTATACATCTTTTTGGTTTCATGTTTTTATAGGAATTTGTTTTGTTTTGTCTTGCTAAGTTTTGTTTTTCCTTCTAATACAGAAAGGATAGAAATACATGTAGAGATTCATGCATGAGTAGCTGTTCACACTCTCACTGTTTGACTATCTACTTTGTATGCTTTAATTTTGTAACTTGAACAGCTATTTCTAAGAGGATAATATGTAATTTATTAACTAATGATTTCTTATTGTTTATCTATTTTTTTGGAATTCTGTATTATCTCTATCCTTTACATGCTTTTGTTTCTCTTTAAATAAAATCTTTAAAAAAATTATTTAGCAAATAGCCAAATAGAATATAACTACTAAGTGAAATAGAATACTAAAACATAAATGAAAACAATTTCCAAAATTTCAATATGATAGGGTGTAAATGGGAGAGTAACTGATGAAAAGAATTCAAGAACTGATAAATTTTGGCAGCAATGAGTATTTGCAAAATCATGGCAGAATCTATAGCAAGATATTCTGACATTTCAGCAAGCTTGTCTATTTTAGAGACTCATCATGTGAACTGACCCAATGTAGGAAGGCTCTGTATTAGAATTAATAGCTAGGCCTTCACATCCCAGTCACTAAAAGGTTGTAAGAACTTGGGCAGGTGACTATTTAAAATACGAGGATAGCCCATCGCTAAAAGATATTCATGGCTACATGATGTGCCATGTACACCTCTCACAGTGTGGTATTCTCTATGAAGTCTACCTGGAAAATTCCTACTTTTTTCTTGAAAATGTAAATCAAAATCTTTTCCTGTGGAAAAAATGTTTTAAACCTCTCATTCTCTTTCACAAGGAAATGTTTCCTTTCTTTGTGCCACTATTAACACATAGTGTTTTTTTAAATAGGGAGCAAGGAAAACTTTCTACATTTGAGAAATGAGATTGAAAACTGCATGTTCAGCTGCAAGGGGTGCAGTCAATATTTCACTTCTTCCCTTTGGATCTATGTAGGTGTCTTTGTGAGCTTTTTTTCAGCTGTTGAAATAAACTAGGCCTTTAAATCACACAAATAATAAAAATGTATCAATTACATTGTTCTCCCCAAAATAACCTTCTTTAATTTTTTATGAGAACATACAGTTTTTATTATTAACAAATAAATACTAGGACTATTTTTAACGTATTGTTTTTCATTTTGAGTTCATTGCTCACATCTATTTTTGCAAGTTTTAGAACGTGTCTCTTCCAAAAGAACTTTTATTGATGGTACATTTAAGGCAAGTGACCTAGAACAGGTTCTTCTAGTGTACCTGTCACTCATTATCAGAATTACATGTTCCTATCTCTGTCTTCCCTACTGGACAGTAGGCTTTCTTTAAGGGGAGGAATATGTCTTCAGCTACCTACCTCCAACGTGATGTCTGGAGTATGGCCAGTATTCCATAAATATTTATTAAATAAAGGTATGAATTATGTCTTGCGTAGTGAGCAAATCCTCTGCTGAATTGGACAGATGATCCTCTGATGGCTTCACAGTTCCCATGAAATGGAAGTCAGACTCTAGCATAAAATTTATTTTTTTAAATAATAACTTGACTGAGAAAGAGAAATTTCTAAGAGAAAGCAAAATTTGCATACCACATAATTGCAAACTTAAAGATTCAGAATATTTTAGCACACTGACAAAATTCTGCAGCTATGACCACAAATGTGTATAATTTTTGATATCCCAAAACAAAACACTCTACTCACTAGCCATCATCTCCTAGTCCCTACCCTAGGCAACAACTGAGCTACTATCTTCATAGATTTTCCTATTGAGAATTTTTTTTTTCTAGCATGAAATTTAAGACCTTAGCCACTGTTAAATCTTTCACTAACTTTTAGGGGATATGATTAGGGTATCTAAAATGAATCCACTTCAGTAACCATTATTGAACATTCGTTGTATGCTGCTTACTTTTTAAGTGTGAGTGAATTGTGACTGAACAAAAGCACTAGTGTAACCTTCATGTTTATACCAGTTGTTAGCAGGAGAAGAGAGAGAATGAGTAATTAAAATTGTTACTATGTCAGATAGTCATACATGTTTTGGGGAAATAAAGCAGAGAAAGGAGAATCAGACTAGGATACTTTAGCCTACCTACCCTTTCTCTCCCAACAAAACTATATTCTAGGTATGTTAGATAATTAGATGTTTCTTGAAACTTGCATCTTCAAACTTTTCCACATTTAGCACTTGCCCTATCTAGAGGCACCTTCTACCCGTTCCTGATAGTTTAAAGTCAGAGTCTAACATTAAGACCCTGCCCTTTTCAGTCAAACTTAATTACCTTATTTTCTGAGTCCCCGCTGAACTCTGACTTGATTATAGTTCTTTTGTTTTTTTGTTGTTTTGTTAGTGCATATTGTAAAACCCCAAATCAAGTTTAGTCATCCAATTTTATAGTCCCTTTTCTAGTTTTCCTCACAATCCAAAAAGTTATATTTGTAATCCCATTGAGACGTTATTGGAATCCCAGCAAGTTAATTTTAATCTACCACCACCAATGCAACCACAACGAGAGTAAAAACACCAAGACATATTCCAAGTTAAGGGCAGCCAAGGGGTCCTCAGTCCAATCCTTGTGAGGACATGAGGACAAAGGCCTTGATCCTAGGCCTCTCCTAGAATTTATTATCTTGTGAATAAAGCGGCGGGGTGGCTCAGGGATGAGTGAGGATGGTGGGAATTACATAACTGGAGCTGGCTGGCCACATACAAGATTGGCATCTCTATAGGTTGCAGAGATAAACATATGTGGAAGGATCAATTTACATAATCCAATTTAGGTAACAATAGAATCGTTTTAGGGGGCTATCGCTTCGGTTCTGAAATGCAAACTCTTGTGCCCTGGGGAGTCATAGCCTCTGTCTTGAGGCTGGTACCCAGTTGACATTCCTGGAGCTATTTGCTCTAACATCTCACATGCTTAATCCTGTACATATGTATTGTACGGAGAACATTATGCGAGGAAACAGAACTGTCTGTTGGCTATACAAATTGCATGTTAGCACCTCAGCTAGCCTTATTTGCAGTGCTTAGAGCCAATTGAAGAGAGAAGGAAATATCCTAGCCAGCTTTTTACATATCAGTATAAGGAAATGAGTCTCCAAATAATAAAAAAGTCACAGTAATTCTTTTGGATTCAAAAGGAATCACTGGGGTTGTCTCCCACAGTGCATGTTTGTGGTACATCATGAATACTTTCTTCATGGGTAGTTGATACACATATATGACACATCTTATTTCTTTTTAAATCCAGTTTCCTTCCCCTCTCCATCTTTTAGTGTCCCGTTTGCTAAAGATGTATCTACTTATTTGCTGTTCTATTATAGTTATCACTTCTGAAATGAATTATAATTATTTTATATCTGTCTTGCTGTCATGTGTACTTCCAGAGAGCAAGATCTCTGCGTTGTTATGTACAGTGATACCTCAATTCACAAACTTAATTCTTTCCACCATTCTAGTTGCAAATGAATTGGATGAGAACAGAATCAAATTCAGTGGCTAGGTTCACTGTTGACCTTATGGGGAAATTTGATTCAGTTCTTATCCAGTTCAATTTGTTACCATAATTGTGGAAAGAAGTTTGTGAACCAAGGTGCCTCTCTATAATCCTTTATGCCTAATAATCTCCTTCATACATTAGAAACACATAATTAATATTTATTTAATATATTCACACATTCATTCTTTGGCCAAACATTTATCACATTCCTACAAGGTACAATTCATAGCTATAGGACTAATATATATATATATATATATATATATATATATATATATATATAATAGACGCTATTCCTTGTGAGAAACAATCATACAAACAGCTAAAAACTATCAAGGGTAGAGGACTTTCTAGAGCATTAGTTCAATAATAAGGGTAGAGGTGAGAAGTGGGGAGTGCTTCTAAGAGAAAGCAAAATTTAAGCTGAGCATTTAAAGACTGGCCATAACAGCTGTTCGGACAAAAAAGAAGAAAGAAACAAAAAAAGAAAGAAAGAAGGAATAGAAAGAGAGAGAAAAAAAACTTTCCAGAAAAGATACGCATGGTGCTTGAGAAACTTCTAGTACTCAGTCTAGTCTTAGAAAATATGAATAAAGGAGATCAAATACACCCGTCTCTGCAAAAATTTTGAATTTCTTCTGGTTACTTTTATAAACCTAATTTATCAGTAAACAAAATAACTTAAAAATATAGCATTTCTGTTTTTACTCTGGTTGCTAGTAAGAGAGAGGGAGGGATGGTGGGAGAGCAAGAGAGAAACAGAGAGGGAGAGGTACAGGGGAGGGGGAGAGAGAGACAGAGAGAGAGAGAGAGAGAGAGAGAATTAAAATATTTACTATTCCAGGTGTGGTGCACTTACCTGTAATCCCAGTACTTGGAAGGCTGAGGCATAAGAATTGATGTGTGTTCAAGGCCAGCCTGGACTAATAGTAAGACCCTGTCTCAAAAAACTTAGGAGACTGAGGTAGGAGGATTTCCATGAGTTCAAATCCAGCCTGGGCTACTTAGTGAGTTCAAGACTGCCTTGAATGGCATAATGAGACCCTGTCTCAAAAAAAAAAAAAAATCTATTCCAGTTAATCTTGGGTGGGTGAATAAAGGAAGGAAGGAAGGAAACCAGATCTGGGTTAGCAATCTTACATAGATTAGTCAGTGAGGACTCATTAGAATTTCAGTAGCTCTGGATAGTACCCTTTTAAAGTTGTTTTTTAAAAACCTCTATAAAGTGCTTATTTGTTTCATCTATGTATTAAACACTCTTTTATAAGTGTGTGTGTGTGTGTGTGTGTGTGTGTGTGTGTGTGTGTGGCTTTGAAGATGCTCTGACTAATCTTAAATAAATAACAGTAATACTTAAACCAAACAAGAGTACACTGCAAGTGAACTACGTCCTCATCTTCACCCTGAAAGACTCAAAGAGATTGCCCAGAAGATGAGAGTTTTTAGTCTCAAGATGACACAAGGTATATGATATCTTTAAAAATGCAATTGTTGACGTGCTTACCAGCAGAAGTCAGGAAATGCTGCACATAGCATCTTTTCAGCACCATTCTGGAAGCTGTCCACAGTGATTACTCTGACATAGTTCATAAAGCAATGAAAAAAAATCTCCATTTATAGCCACTCATTTATTAAATTTGGGGTTCAAGAAATAATGTGATAGGTACCAGAACAGAAATGGTATCCAGATGCTGAGCTTGCTGTGCAGTTTCAGCTGTCTTCACTTCAACCTAGTTTCCAGAAGACACTGGCTCAGGCAATAGCTTCTTACTGCTGTTTTCCTGCTGATGACTTCAACATTTTGCACTGAAGCAAACTAGGTGTATTATTGAATAGATTTGAAAACCTACAACAGATTGTAAGGTATTACATAAGATGACAAAAAAATGTGCATAGATGACCATTTTGATCCACAGCCCCCTAAATCCTCTGTATTTTCTTTTCTACCATGAAAATAACCCTAGAAGATAGACTTAGGTTGATGTAGACTCTAATTTTTCTGCTAAAAGGGATATATTTTATTTTTCTTGTAATGCAATAATATCCATTTTTAAGAAAATTTGTCATAAAAACTTAATAAATCATAAATTATAAAAACTTAAGCACAAAATTCCTTTAAGAGTTTTCTAAACACGACATTTATTTGCATTCTATTTTCTATTTAACCTAAGTGGCCAAAGTCTAGTAAATTTAAAACCATAACATTGAGAATTTTTTCAAGCTGATAAACAACTAGAAATGAGGGTAAAATAATTCATGGATTAGAGTATATCAAATAATACTATGTTCTATAAAAACAACTCATTCAGTAATTTTTAGGTATTATATGTTATAGAAATATGTCTTTCGGAATATTAACTCAAAAAAAACATGTCCAGACAGATCTAGGAAGAATGTACCTCATCTGGTAGATTTAAGCAGTAGCAGGCTACTTATCATTGGTTGGTTCTTGATGATCAAATTTTTTTAAACTTTTATTCCTTTAAATTGCTGTGGTAAAATATCTTTCAATATTTAAACTTAAGTAAGATCCAATTCACACTGTACTCAAGGTGGCACATTATTAGTACAGTGAGACAAGTTCCTTTAAATGTTATATGAATTTAAGCTCACCAAAGTAAGGAGCTTCTACCTGTTTTGTTCACAAATACTCTTCCAGTATCTAAACCAATACCTATTGCCAGATGTTTAACAAATATTAGTTGAATGAAAGATTAGGCAGTGTCAAAATATGAAAATGTACTTATTTATTGATTTTTACTATTTATCACATTTATGTTGTTATCCAAGTGGTAAAGTGTTTTAAAAATAAAAATTTTATATACTATTTTTTTATAAAATTTATTTGATGGACAAAACATTTATCAGCCTCACCCCCCAGATAGATGCCTCTGTGTGCTTAGCTTTATAATTTTTCTTCATTCTCTTCTTTCATTTCTTTTTGAAAACTGATTAGAAATGCATTGTTTATCTTAATAAAGGACCAGCATACTGTCTTCTGTTTTTGTCTAAAAAGAGTAAATTAAGTTCCTGCAAAGAATTTAGGTCATTTTGAGTCCCTACAATTAATAAATCTTGAAAGCTAGTTTTTAGTGTCAGGAAGGCAGGGAGCAAACAAGAAAGGGACAAGCCACCCTCTTTCTGTTCCTGATATCCTATCCAGGCTACTCACCTTTAGGTAAATTAGCACTCACACCCAGAGTGGGGCAGCCTTAATCCTAACACGAATCAATCCCGTGAATCAGACCCGTCATCATATACCCTCAATTCAGCTGCCTCCAAAAAGCCCTAACTATGACTACATGAGACTTTGGGGAAACATCTAGATAACACAAAATAAAAGCAAAAGATCCAGTTTTCTATATACCAGTTTACTAGATATGCTTTTAATGTTAAAGACTGTACAACTCTATTCAGAGTTTGTGAGAAAACTTTATAGTCATGCCTTTGTTGGAAGAATTTCTTTCATCTTTCATTTGTCCTTCCTTCCTTCCTTCCTTCCTTCCTTCCTTCCTTTATATGTGTCCTGGGGAATTGAACTTAGAACCTTCATGCTAAACTATATCCCCAGCTCTTCTTAAAAATTTTGATATAGTCTCACTAATTTGCCCAGGTTGAGCCTCTACTTGAGATCTTTCTATCCTAGCCTCCCAGAGTGCTGGGATTACAGTTCTGTGCCACCAGGCCAAGCTAAGAATTTCTTTCTAAATAGTGTAAATATTGTAGGACTAAGAGACATGATGAAGGTAAGTAGAGTTTGAAAACCAAATATGTTTTGAAATGCTCAGTTATCATTAGGTAACTGTTTTGCTATCCTGTTGTCAGCCGTTCCCAGAAAGAACCTTTCTCTGAACTGCAAAGTGTTACATGCCTGAAGACTTCGTTCAGTGTTACCCCTTAATATCTTCCTCCCATTTTTAGTTTGCTAGGATTTTCTGCATCTGGGCATATCAGTGATGAGAGACTGATTTCTAAATAAACTATATGTCCTCCCAAACAGCTGTCTTAAGAACTGAAATCTTCTTAATCACATTGACAGAAATAATATTTTGCTTATTTTTCTCTAAAGTACTCAAAAAATTCAAACTATTGTTTGTACTAATACTTGTTCTTCTCTTTCTTTCTTTTTATGCTCCCAATTTTTTGTCAATTATATTTATTCTGTGTTAATTCCCTCTGTAGAAATGCATAATTTTGAACTTTAAAAAATTAAAGGATTGGCCAAACTAGAACTATTTAGGTTTAATTGGGTTTTTCTTAGTAGTAGATGGCCACATGCTTATCACAGGACTATATTTATTTGAAGGTCTGAAAAATTTTTTTTCCAAATATGGCAGAATTAATTTGTCTTTTGTAAGAGGAGGTGGGAGGCCATGTGCAGTAGTAATGCTGCTCATCAGAGAGCCTAGAATGTTTGTAAACAGTTAATTCTTTTTATTTTATTTTATTTTTTTTTGAGACAGGGTCTCGCTATGCAATTCAGGCTGGCCTTGAGCTCACTTTGTAGCCCAGGCTGGTCTTGAACTCACAATGTTCCTGCTGCCTCAGCCTTCCGAGTGCTGGGATTACAGGTGTGAGCCACCATGTCTGGCTAAAGTTAATTCTTAATCTTGCTTGCATCATCTATATCTAAGTATCACTGTTTTATTAATAATTACTAGTTCTTTTTACCTTTGTTTTACTACTGGTTTGAATAGCAGCATTAAAATCAGCATAAAGAAGTTGATTAAGTAGAATTTAAAATTTATTTAAAATTTAGAGTTTATTAAGTTTACTTTGATAGAAGTAGAGTGGGCCGTCTAATCTAGATCTATGAAAATTTATATTTTTAATGATGTTATATGTTCTTGAAAAATAGCTTTCAACAGCACTTACTTCTTAATCACCAATATTTTGCATATATCTTATTGGTAAAAATTATGACTTAGCTCTATTTTAAAGTCACTCCTCTGTTTCAAGTATTGAGCCATCTGTCAGTGCCTACTTTGAACCATCTTCTGTCTCCTTTCTCATATTTGGCTCATATTACCAAATGGAGTATTCCTATAGCCATTTTTACTTTAGTGAGCTTTAAAGTTAAAGGAAATTTTTATTAGCTTTTTGAAATTGTGTGCAGCTTCTTTCTTCCTTCACTCTTAGGTTTAACTATTACTGTTTTTCACAAAGAAGACTCACCATAAATCTATTAAAATGCAAATCATTAAAATAGCATTCTCAAAATAAACAACACTATTTTGAGATCTTTCATTTCTCAATAAATTAGAAGATATTAGCTTCATGTCCCTTTACAGGCAGCATTTCAGAACAGCTTGTGCTTGCACTCTTAGGCCAATTTTATTTCTTATTTTAACACAAACTTGGTCTTACTTGACACAATTTAATTACTTCCATTGCATGTGGAATCATATTAGTTACTATTGATACATTAATAACTCCAACTTCAAAAAAAGCATTAAAAGCATAGTTAAAATATGAATGTGTTCAGCACAATATTTTTGTGCCTATTTATTGGCACAGGCTTTCATTTGTAGTTTGTAAGCAGCAAGAAGAGTGAACAATTGGTGATAACATAAAGGTCAACAATTAACTGAACGTTCTAATTAATTCATCAAGCATTACTGGTAAATAGAAAACCATCCTTTAATAAACTGGCTAAAAACTATGTGACAAAGATGTATTTTACCTTTTCCATAACATTGTTAAAACTATTGATTCTATTCTACCTTGTATTTCAAAATTGTTTTTGAGAGGAACAATTCAAAAGAGAATGGAAATTTTGTAAAATATTCTTTTAGGGCCAGTGCGTCTTGTTTAGAGTAATACCTTTGATCCAAGATACTCATCAATTTGGAGAGATTATTTAAATACTTTCTGTAAAAGAGTCGTTATACTGTCCTTGAGAATCCATTCCTGCTATCTATAGTAATATAGTAAGCACTGTATCTCTTACGAAGTTGAAGTTTATAATAGAGGATATCTTAGGCATCAAGTTTTTTTACTTATTGTCTTAAGTTCTATGCAGAGGTTAATACATTGTTTTCCATCCCTATACAATCCAGATAACTGGCTGAAATATAAGTCAACCAATTTTTAAGCTCAATATCATTTTGCATATTTTACTAACCTTTGCTTTTCCTTTGTTGCACTAGATGAAAAGATCAGTAAGAACAGAACAAACCAGTTCTGTTTATTTATCCTATAAATTCCTCTCTGTCACAGACCAGTCCATTGAAAGCCATTTATATTTATTCTCATTTTAGTCTTTTTTGGAAATCATCTGATTTATGCTGCACCCATTAAATGTATTGTTTTTATTTCTAGCATAAACATCTTTTGAGAAGTCTAATGTAACTATTTGTATGCCACCAGAATTCACGCGTTTTAGAACAAGCCCATTTTCTTTTTTAAAATGAGAATTTGACTTGAATTTACTCTTCTTAATCTGTTATGTAGCGTTATACAGTAATTATAATACAATATTACCTGAATTTCCTTCTACTGACAATGATGCAAGAATTCCTTTTTCCTTTTTGGTGGTAGAAGGTGTCATTTTGGTGCCCATTAAATCTCTGTGAGCTGAGGTGAGAAATTCATTATACTGCTATAAAAATCAGTGTGAACACATCTTTTTCATTTCCTCACCCAAACTCTTCTCTATTGCTAGAATATTAACTGTGAGTTTAAGTGAGTTAAACTCTGTTCTCAATTTGTTCAACACTTTAAAAATTAATTTGTCAGGAAAAGATAGTATAAAGTATGTCTGAGAATATATTTATAAGGCTTGTGAACACAGAAAATTGATATGACTATGTATCATAACATTGCACAAGAAACTTTTTCTTCATATCAAAAGTTGATAAGGACCAATAAATGGCCACAGTATAGTTTTACTTTCTTTACCATTTCCGAGGTAGACATGTTTTGGTTTTTACTGAAGATAAAAGGATAATTCTTTGAAATGGATTCTTTGTAAAGTGTGGAAACAGTCAGTCATTGGGACAGGTGCTAAGCCATCTGAGGGCCATGTTGATGGGAATGAGAGTTTAGAAGAGGAGGCAGGTATGGCAACTGCCCAGGCCTCAAGGGATTGAACTATTTGGTCAAATTAGAAGGAGAATTTGTCTTCAAGCTAGGTTAATAAGGCAACATTTTAAAATGTAGTAAAAATTTTAAAATGCTTTGGTATTCACCATATTTTTATCATTTCTTGTATAGTAAATCATCAAAATATTGAGTGAAATTTTGTTATTTTTACTGTGTATCGGGATCATGAACAAAAAAAGAATTTTTGTGTTGTATTTTTGTCCATGATCAAACAGCAGTTTATTTCCTTACTAATTGTAAAAATGTTTGTCTGACTTTAGGGACACCACTGTACAAACACTTACTCTTCAGCCATCAGTTAAAGATGGACTCATTGTGTACGAAGACTCACCTTTGGTTAGTAATCAATTATATGGATACTTTGAAGTATTTTTTGGTTGATAGCTATTTTTAGCCTTCGAGGGGCTGGAGAGAATTCTTGACTCTAATGTCTTTCAGTCTAACTGGAATATCCTCATCCCTGTGTCATTTTAGGGGAGGATATTTAAATGTAATTTATTGGGAAAATAACATGTTTTCTTATTCTTTTCTCTCTTCAGAGAGACTTAGGAATGGCAAGAATCCTCTATTAATATCTATTACAGCTTATGTTTTCAAATAAGTTAGTTTGAAATAAGGTGATATTTCTAGAAATATTTCTTAAAATGATTTTAAATAATAGCTTTAACATTTATAAAGCTAGGAAAGTCCAGTCTTCAGCTTCCTACTTGAGACCCAAAGAAATCCCAGTGTGCCACAAATGGTCCTCTGCTGTAGGCAACTTCTACAGAGCAGTGATACAAGAAAGACATCACAGAACCTCTTTGGTTCAGACCCCAGGAAATGGGGAGATCTCCTGTCTGAAGTTCCTCAGGTTGGGTCAGACATTTCCTGAACAGAGATGAGGCTGGAAGAAGAAACTACATGCTTCCTTTTCCTAAAATTCAGTTTATTATTACCCTAATTTTAATAAACTTTCTTACTAGTTCTTTTAGAATATGTTATAAAGTATTTGTGGTAAAAGTAATCATCCATTTTTTTATTTATATCTCCCTGAAATTATTCATCAAAATTATGCAATAAGAAAACTTTATGATATAGTTTACTATAAAATATTTTTTACTATTAAAAAAAGATAATATCATGACTCATATAGTCACGCAAGATCTAGGACTCTTATTTTTCTTTTCCCCCTTAATATTCAGGCAGTTGCCAAAACTATAGATTTCATATCTTCAGAACTCTTCAGATTAATGTAATATTTTTTTTATTTCTATTTGTTTCAAACTCATACCCAATCAGGTATACAAGCCCTTTTTAAACAAATTATTATAGTAATCCCCTTTTAAACTGTTATGCAGATTGTTATCAGCTTAAATATACTAAAATGTATCTTCATCCGCTATTTCTACCATGACTGAACTCAAATATTGAAGTACATCACATTACTTAATGAGATAAGTTCATGTTTCTTGGTCTGGGAACTCAGTAGTTGAACCTAGTAACCCACCAGTGTCTTTTCTTACATTTAGCCTTCATATCAGCCAACATAGACTTACTAATATTCACTTTTTATTAAATATTTTCCAGAGTTTGATCACTAGTTCCCTTTATCTTGAATATTCACTTGTTTAACATTGTCCATTCTGATCTATTAAAATAATGTTACACTTTTTTTTTTTTCACAGTGTGTAGATTAAACCCAGGGCCCTTGCACAGAGGTACATTCCCAGCCCTTTTTTACTTGGAACATTACATTTATTATGGTTCTTTTAAGAGCAATGCTTGTGATGTCTCACTTCTTAACCTCCATGAAACTTTTTTTCTTAAGTCTTTTTTTTTTTTTTTTTGGTACCAGGGATCAAACTCACGATCTTGCACTTGCCAGAAAGGTGCTTAAGCCACTGAGCTAAATACCCAGCCCTACCTCCATGAAACTTTAATCTCTTTATTATACTTGTTTTATATCTCCCCCATTCTATGATATGAAATATTGTTGAGTACCACTACCATAGGAACGATTCTAATACTGAAGGAAAATGAAATAATTACCCACAATTTAAAACCAGGTATAAATCTAAAGCAGTGAAAGTTTTAATAATGGTAACTTTCATTGTTTTTTTGTTTGTTTGTGTGTGTGTTTGTTTATGGTACATTTTCTGTCTTCAAAGGTTAAAGCAGTAAAGTTGGGTCATGTTCTGGTAGTAGATGAGGCAGACAAAGCTCCAACAAATGTCACCTGTATTTTGAAAACTCTAGTAGAAAATGGAGAAATGATTCTAGCAGATGGAAGACGCATTGTTGCAAGTGAGTATGGAAAAAGTAACTTTTGCTTTAAAGTATACATTTTTATATCTTTGATATCAAGTCACAATTTAGTTGACTCCATATTTATAAATATTAAGGATAAATTTAACATAAATTGTACGGACAATCATTTTCAAAAACTAATATTTAAATCTAGATTTGTCTGGGGTGTGTGTGTGTGTGTGCGTGCGTGATTAAACCCAGAACCAGGACTTCACTCATGCTGAGTATTTGCTCCCACACTCAGCTGTATCCTATATCCCAGCCCCTAGTTTTTCTTTTTATAGTTAGACAACATGTTTGAAAATTTCAGTAGTGGTGGTATTAGGACAAATCAGCTTCGTATTTTTCTCTCTGAGAATATCAAAGTATAATCTTTATACTCATTTCTTAATTATTTGTGGGTGATTTATTTTGCTTAATTATCTGGAATTCTTTTAAGTTTCTGGAATATTTCCATCGCTTATAGTATTAATTCTTATTATTAGCTCAGTATAATTAAAAAAACTTGCCAGTCATTTTTATTTTATATAGATGTGTGTTTATATAGGTGTGAGCAAAACATATAGTGAATGTTTAAATTTAAAGAAATTTATTACAGTAAAAGAAACATTACCATTAATCCTCCTCAGAAAGCTCCTTCTTTCTTAAAACACAGTGATCCCATTGTTCTGCTCACTTTCCCAAGCAGTTCTGGGCATCCTTTTTAATGCTTTTAGTTGCTCTGCTGTAACTGCCTTAATATCCTAGAGTGATTCAAAATGTTTATTTCTGATCTTCTAAAGATACTCATGAAAGGATCTCCCGAACTACTTCAGAAGCTGGGGAGACTGATTCATAAATGTGGCCAAAGCAAGGGGGAGTATTTTGAGGGTGATTAATGGTGCTCTGTTTTTTTCTGTACCAAATTGTTTCATTTAAATATTCACTGTATATTTTGATCTCTATATATTATACTATATATTACATATGTGTGTTTACATATATATTACCTGCACGTTTTCACCTCAGAAAAAATCATTCTTTGTCTTGGATTGTCTTCTTCCTCCGTTTTCTGTTCATACACTCTTGTTGTTTTCATTAGGAAAAACTGATAATAGATCAATCTCATCAGTGTGCTTAACTACAGGGAAGTTAAATTTCTCAAATGTAGTGTGAGAACATTTTCTGGTTCCTAATGTCACTTTTTTTTTTCTTCCTGAAGAGACTTGAAAATTCATAAGTAGCCATTGAAAATATATAGCAAATAAAACTGTAACCAAATAAGTTGGAACTAATAAATAAAATCTTAAGTATTTGAAGGAAAACCATGAAAAAGCCCCAATTACAATGGTACAAGTTCATCATCACACAAGTTTTCTATTGAACATTATTATTGCAAGTCTGCCATTTCTGAGCCTGTTTGGCAGTGATAATGATAGTTTAATGTTTCAATTTTATAATGAATTTATGAAAAAAATTAGAATTTGAGTTGAACCTAAAATTATCTCTTAACAACACCATGTAGAATCTTAGGATTGAAATTCTTCCTACCCTGAATAGAAAGGGATGAAGTACACACAAACTCATTTATGGAAGCCAGTAACATCCTGATCATAAAACCACATGAAGAGCCACTAGAAAAAAAAAACTATAGGCTAGTCTCCTTAGGGAACATATATGCAAAAATCCTCAACAAGATATCAGCAAATGGAATGCAATGTATTATCAAAAGGATCACATATCATGGTCAGGTAAGTTTCATGCCAGAAACACAAGGATAATTCAACATGTGTGAGTAAATAAGTGTGATATATTGCATAAACAGAAGTAAGGTTAAAAAAAAAAACCCACATGTTCATTTGAGTAGATGGAGAAGAGGTTTTCAACAAAATCCAAAAGCCTGTCTTGATTAAAAAAAAAAAAAAAAACCGAAGAAAACAGGTATAGAAGGACCATACCTGAATGTGATAAAAGCTAGGTATGACAAAACAATAGCTATTGCCACACTAAATGGGCAAAAACTAAAAGCATCCCCCCTCCACCAAAATCAGGAGCAAGACAAAGATGTTTACTATCATCTCTTCTATTCAGCATAGTACTTGAAACATTAACCAAGGAATTATGTAAGAGAAAGAAATAAAAGGGATACATATAGGAAAGGAAGAATTCAAATTATCATTATTTATAGATAACGTGATACTATACATAGAAGAACTGAAGAATTCCACCAAAAACTCTTAGAATTAATAACTAAATTCAGCAATGTAGCAGGATATAAGATCAAATACATAAAAATTATTAGCATTTGTGTATATTAACAGTGAATGGAATGAGAAGGAAATCATCAAAACAATACCATTCACAGTGGCTTCAAGAAAAATGAAATACCTAGGATCAACCTGAACAAAGAAGTGACAATCTTCTACAACAAAAACTACAGGAGATTGAAGAGAACATCAGGAAATGGAAAAATGTCCCCTGGATAGGCAAAATCCATATTGTCAAAATAGCACCCAAAACTATTATACAGATTCAGTGTAGTCCCAATCAAAATACCAACAGCATACTTTACAGATAGAGAAAAAACAATCCTGAAATTTGTATGGATTTTATATGAAAAGATCCAGAATATCAAAAGGAATTTTGGGCAACAAGAACAAAGTAGGAGTCATAGCAATACCAGAATTCAAGGTACTGAAAAGCAATAGTGGTAAAAACAGTACATGGAACAAAAATATATATGGATTAATATATTTACTGTGAGGTTAAACTTCACAGACACATTCATCTATTTGATCTTTAACGAAGGGGCCAAAAGCATAGATGAGAGGAAAGATGGCCTATTCAGTAAGTGCTTCTGAAAAAACTGGTTATCGAAATCGAAATTGGACCCTTATCTCTCACTATATACTAAATTAAAATAAAAATGGACCAAAGATATAAACATTTAAACAAAAACTGGAATATAAAATATTAAAACACTTGAAGGAAAGAATTTTCCAAATGAAACCACAATTGCACAAAAAATAACAGCAAAAATGAACAAATGGGATCTTATCAGAAATGCTTTTGTAAGCAAAGGATCAACCAGCAGACAAAGAGAGAACCTACTGACTCATTTTTGCCAGCTACTCTTTAGACAGAAGACTAATATCTAGAATACAAAAGAACTCAAAAAAATTAAACCACCTAAAATTAAAGATTGAGTCAAGGGCCGGGGATTTAGCTTAGTGGCTTAAGTGCCTGTCTGGCAAGTGTGAGGTCACGAGTTCAATCCCTGGTACCAAAAAAAAAAAAAAAAAAAGATTGAGTCAAGAAATGAGATGATTGGATGAAACATGAGACATCTATCTATAGTGGAATACTACTCTTGTATAAAAATGACAGATTGGAGAGACATTTGTAAGAAAATGAATGTACCTGAAAAATATAATGTTGAGCAAAATAAACCAGACACACAAGCTTAAATACGATGTGGTATCTCTCACTTGAGTGAAGCAAAATAGAAGCAAAGAGAATAATAAAAGATGGATAGAAGGAGACAAAGGGATGGATCTCATAATAGGGAAATGGTCCAAGGGGAAAAGAGTGAGGGGTGAGCAGGAGGGGATGGGGAAATAAATAGAATAAAGACATGCCATGTTTAGGAACCTAGCAATGTCAGTTAATATAAACATTATATGTCATAATATGACCTGAGAGTAATAATATCAACAAGAATGAAAAATGGGATAGGCAATTGGAGGAACAGGAGGTAATGGGATCAAAAAGAAAAAAAAATACAAGCTGTGGGATATATATATATAACCATTCCTCAGGATGATTATAAACTGCATGAACTAGTAAAAGAAAATTAATTTTTTTCCTTTTTTTTGTTTAAAGAAAAAAAAATTGAAACAAAAAGAAGGTAGAAATAATACAAAATTTCAAAAACAAAACAAAAAAACAAAAATAGTAACCAGTAAGAAATCACTAGTTGATAATTGCATATTTTCCTCTTAGAAGTAGTTGTTCAGGTTACAAATGTAAAGCCTACAAAGTGAACATTTAAATAGTGAGACTGCGACCAGTTCTGTTCATCTGCCCAACAAAAACTTAGTAATATGGTTATCAATCCTACACACTGAAACATACATGCAGTTATATCCTTTAGAATACTTTCTTTCATCTCTTGTTTTCTTTACAATAGCTATAATCCATTCTTGTAAACTACTTAGAAATTCTACACATGTATAAGTCTCTGCATGTATACCTAGCCTTTCTGTATTAGAGGGAGAAACAAATCAAAAAAGTCAACAATACAAATTCCTAGAGAAATACAAAATGAAAAGGACATATAAAACCACAATACTAGGTGATCTACGGTAGTTACTATGATGTCTCTTTTATTTTCAATAAAATTGTCTATATCATCAAACATAGTATAATTAAACTTAGCATTGCATTACACTATTAATAAAAACTAAACATTGGAGACATTATAGGACTTCAAAGGCAGTTAATAATCAAACCAGAATGGGTATCCTATTGAATCTTGTCATCTTCGGAGTAGTTGCCTCTACTCTTAGACTTGATACTCTCAGGCATACCAGATTCAAATAAAATCAGTCAATATAAAATAGTGGTATAACCAATCTTTCTGTCCTTTATATTGTATCCAGGCTACTGGAATTAGGGCATTGCCAAACCAACCAGTATACTGATTTAGTAACACCCACTCTTAATCCTAGCATCCTTAATCCTAGCATTGCACCATGAATCAGTCACACACTCTAGATTCAGCCACCTCTGAAAAGGCCCCACCTATAACTGCATGAAGATTTGGGGCACATCTAGATACAAGCCATAAGGGGCTGGGAATTTAGCTCAGCAGCATAAGCGCCTGCCTTGCAAGCACGTAGCCTTGAGTTCGATCAAAAAAAAAAAAAAGATACAAGCCATAACACTATGTAATTTAGTACATGTTTTATCATTATCCTGTTCCTAAGCAAGATTTCTCAGGAAGGTTTGTTTTTCTAAATATAGTTATTATAGAAGACATCTTGGGATTTTGTGATAGTTAAACAGCATGACTTATTTATGTTAAAGTCTATAACTCAATATTCTTAGGAATTATTAAATATCAATAAAGAGTAAGTAAAAACTTTGTTTTTCAGATTCTGCTAATGTGAATGGAAGAGAAAATGTCATAGTGATTCATCCTGACTTTAGGATGATTGTTCTGGCCAACAGACCTGGATTTCCTTTCTTAGGCAATGACTTCTTTGGCACCTTAGGTAAAAACAATAATAATAATGACAATGTTAATGATAAGGCGTAATAGATATCCTTGCTCACCATGTGCTGTGCCGTCATTATAATCTTCCTGTAAGAGTCTCTGTTATCCCCATTTTAGAGAAGGACAATGTCTGATATTCAGAGAGATAAACTGCTTTTCTTCAGTCACTTAACTAATGAGTGATAGAACTAGCTTCATATCTATCTGATTGTTGAGCCTTTTTCTTGAACACTTAACTGTACTTTGTTGTTTATACCACCTTGGAATGAAATAAATATTTTTAGTGGGTTTTTTTTTGTGATATACTCTTAAATATGACAGGGGCCAAGGAAAGCCCAGAGCAGACACATTCATTCCAATTATAGAGAGATTCTGGGGTAAACTTAACTATCGGAAAGCTTGAAAAAGGACTTCTCTTCTCCGTACTTATAAATAAATAAGTAATTTTAGGCTTGATTCTCAGCATGCCGCAGGCCTAAGCTCCTATTGGTATCATTGATCTAGGAATTTCACATCAAGGGGTTTATCCAATGAATTTATCTTCACAATGATATAAGTACATAGCCAGGCTGTGCACTATTTTTTATAACAGGAAGAATGAAAGCAACCCAAATGCCCACCTGTACGGAACTAGACAAAGAAATTCTTATTTATTTATTTTTTTAATTAATTTTATTTAAAGAGGGGGGAAGCAAAACATAAAAAAGGGTAGAAACAATACAGAATTTCAAAAATAAACAGTAAGAAATCACTAGTTGATACATTACATATTGTCTTCTTGGATATAGTTGTTCAAGTTACAGAATTAAAGCATATAAAGTGGACATTCAAACAGTGAGGCTGCAAACAGTTCTGTTCACCAATCCAACAAAAACTTAGCAACGTGGTTATCAATCCTACACACTTAAAGATACATGCAGTTCTATCCTTTAGAGCACTTTCTTTTCCTCCTTTTGCTTTTTAAGTCCATTATCTGTTTAGTTATATCATGTTTCAGGTTTCTCAGTACCTTACTGAGTGATTTTGATCTGTTTTGTTGTTGTTATTTACTTTTTAAAATTTTTTCTTCTTATTACTATTTTTTATTTTATTTTTTTATTTTATTTATTTTATCTTGAAGGTAGTAAAATACAGCAGAACAATACAGAACAAAGCCAGTTGAGGCAGTACAGTGAAATTGGTACAGAATCTTATAGCAGCTTACCAGGATAACAGCAATAGGCACAATAGTATATCTAGTTTTCTTCACAATAGTTGTTCCTTCAATCAGGTAGAGCAATATCGAAGGAAATACCAAAATTGTTAAAACAGAATATTGAATAGAGCAATACCATTGATCAGAACAGAGCAAAACAGAGATAAAAATATTTGCCTTCAAAGAGATGGCAGAAGAAAACCCCCCTTATTTGCTATATTGTATATAGTCAAACTCACAAGAGATGCTCAGATCTCTGGCTCTCACTTGCTAGTGGGGGTCAGGGAAATGAGATGGATGTTTGATTCTTAGCCCACATGCCAGTAGGCTCACAGCCACCCACCAGAGCGGCGAGCTGGCTGCCTGTTTTCCCAGCGCCCCGAGTTCCAACATGGCACGGATCTCAGGAAACACTGATATAGTTCTCACCCTGGGGCAGCAGCGGCTTGAGAGGCCACAACCACGTACCAGGGCAGCATGCTGGCTGCCTGTTTTCCCAGCACCCCAAGTTCCAACAAGAAATTCTTTATCTAGTTCATCATATGCTATTCACAGAATGCAGCTACAATATTAAAAAAAAAAAAAAGAATTAGGTAAGTGATAGACTGAAATAAAAAAGTAAATCCTCAAAACATTAGTTGAACAATTAATCATGAATGTGGACATAGTTGTCTATTACTTGTATGTTTTAAATACAGAAATGATAGATGTACGTATATAGGTTTATACATGCCCAGAATTTCTCCTAAAGAGTTTACAAGGAACTGGTAAGAAAGGTTGTTTGCTTTGGAGGTCATGGATGAAAGTGTAATATGTTAATTTAATCCTATTTTTGTAGTTTTTGCTATTTTCAGGTGTTACTTTAAAAGTCATTAACAGTTCATGTATTACTGATGTGCTTACCAATGTAGCAATGTGAACATACCAAAGTAAATCTTTAATTGTAGTGTGAAAATACTTGAGTTCTTTTATGTTTATGTTCTTCATAGGTCACCCTTCCATCCAGGACACCTTTGATCACATTTATTTTAATCCCTACAAGAATATTCATTCCCTATTCTGGCTCCACCTTCCATCCACCCTCAAATCTGGAAATCTGCTCCACCGTCTGCTATTGCTCGGATGATATTCTAGTCTTTCCCCGAGTTCCCTTTCCCACTGAAGTCCTTTAAGGCAAGGGTGCTTTCTCCTTCCACATTGGACCTGGAAGAAGTAAAGCATCTTTGTTTCTTAATGCTGCTGCTATTGGATCATTCTCTTTGCCTTTTCCCTAAAATTCCCCAGCTTAACATTTGGTGTCTTCTATCCTTAACTGCTTTTCCATTATTTTTCAGTAAATTTTAGCTTTTTGTACTCCATCTGACTATATTCCTCCTTTTAATACTGTTGCCATATAACATGAGGCCTTTCATAATCATGCCTCTTGATGTTTTGTATGTTTTCATTCTAGTGATCATATCCTGTGCTGTATCTCAGCTACTCACGCCCATGAACATACATAATTTGAATGACTGCCCTTCTCTATAATCTCAATTTCATGATTCCTTGGAATTTCCATTTCATCACTACACCCACCACCTCCAGCTTTTGCATCTAATACATCTACTATATCTAACAACCCTTCAAACCTATTAGAAATGCCAAACTATTAAGACTACCACCTTTTCACTTACCCTCTTATATTAGTCACTTTCCTGTCCCTGAGGCCTAACCTGATATACATCATAGAACGGCAGAGAGATTTAATTTAGCTCCTGTTTGGTTGGCTCCAAGGCAGAAACATCATGGTGAAAGGGTGTGGCAGATCACAGCTTCTTAGCTCATGGCACTGGGAAGCAGAACAGAAGAGTGCCAGAGACCAGACATAGATGCCAAGGCCATACCGCCATGACTCACCCAGATATGCCTAGAGAGGTGCTCCACCAACTCCCAGAGCCAATCCCAGAGCCAATCAAGTTAAACTACATGCTTACTACCACACCTCCCATGATATATTTTCTCCCTTTCCCAGCCTATTTTCATTTTCTTCACTCAGTTTCAATTTCATGTTCATTCATCCTTACTGTTCTCTAGGCATGCATCTTCAGCTTCCTGTTCCTTCTCTCGGCTTATTAGTTACACCAGTTTTCCCACTGTGTCAAGCCTACACATGTGCAGATGAGTGTGATTAGAAAAATAAAACACAAGATCTTTCTGACAAAGCTCATTTGTTCCTCAAGTGTTCCTTAGTACAGCCACATCAGGTTTCCTTTATTCTTTCACTTTCCTGTTCTCCTAGGCAAGTAATTCCAATCTTCTCTCTCTTACAGCTCTAGTACTATCTTGCTTAACTTCTAGTACTCCCTCAGCTGCTTTATTTTCTTTTATATGTAGTTTTTATTTCTTCCCAACCTCCTTAATGGGTCCTTGGTAAAAATGTCTGGAATCCTCTTCTACCTATCTGTACTCATTCCCTTGGAAAAATGGAACATGTCCTGTTTCAGAATATCACTTATATGTGTTGTAATTAAAATATGGTGCATGTTTAAATTTGTAAGATGTTTATTTCAGCAAAAGACACAATGCCACTACTCCCCTCCAAATACTCCCCTTTGAACATACCATACTTATGCCATTGCTCTTGTCACTTTATGAACTGGAAGTTCTCATTCATGAGTGTCTTAAGTTACACTGCTCTATCTGCCTTGATGGCCTGAATTCACTCAAAATGTTTACCTTTCATGGTCATTTTGCCATTAAAGAAGAGCCAGAAGTCACATAATGTCAGATCCAGTGAATAAAGTAGATGAGGACACTGTAATGTTTTTATTTGACAGAAATTGCCACAAATGTTTTTTTTTTTTTTTGGTGGGGGGGGTACAGGGGATTGAACTCACGACCTCACGCTTGCTAAGCAGGCACTGAGCTAGGGGCCGGGGAAAGCGGGAGGTTATGAGTTTGAACGGAACTAAAAAAAAGCCACTGAGCTAAATCCCCAGCCCCCACAAATGTTTTTAATCACTTCAGGACATAGGGGAGCCATGGAAAACTACTCACAAAAGACTTCTAGAATTGCCTCAGAGTCACAAAAATGAAGGGGTAGTGTGTTTGAAATGAAGAGAAGTATTTCAAGGGTGATTGATGGCAATGTATTTTTTACCATAATAACTTTTTAAGTTTTTATTTAAACATTCACCATTTTGTGGATGTGCATATTGTTGCCACCTTTTTGTCTCCTGTACAAACCTCTCCTCCGAGCTTCCTATTCATCTCTGATCGATGGCTCCTGGATCTTGGATTAACACCCCCACATAAATTTACTTTCCCTTCTAAAGCTGATTTATGGCCTTTTTAATCTTCCTTGATGGTAGCTGTGTTCTTCTTAGCCCATAAAAGATATATAATACATTTTTTGGCATTGGAAATTGAACCCAATGCCTTCTTACTGAGCTATATCTCAGGGCCTTTTTATTGTGGGGTTTTGGTTTGGTGGGGAGGAGTTTTGTTTGTTTTGTTTTGTTGTTGTGTCTTTTTATTTTGAGACAGGTTCTCACAAAATTGCCAAATTGTTCTGATTGGGGTTGAGCTGTGACCCTCCTGATTTAGCCTCCCAGAGTCCTGGGATCAGAGACGTGTGCTATCACATCTGGCAAAAAATGCTTTTCTTTTCTCTATTTCTGACTAGCTACCAGGAAATCTTATTTGCTGTACCCTCGAACTATATTCACAGTTACCTTATTCCTATCACTTTTGTTGGCCAACATTCTGATCCAAACCATCACTGTCTTTTGCCTGAATTATTCTACTATTCCCCTAATAGATCTCCGTGCTTCAACTGTTATCTTTTTTCATGAACTGGGAAGGACCTTAGACTTTACCCTCCATTTCACTAAACAGTTAGTCTATCTCAGTTTTGTGTCAGAAGACACTGGCTTCATGGGTCAGATAAAGAGATTGTTAAACACAGCAAAAGCAGGAGGCAGAGAATCAGCATCTGTGCTGATTCCTCAAAGTTGTGTCCCCACTGGGAAAGATGAAGAGGACCAGACATGTTGACTTGAGATGAAACGCTTTATAGACGAGACACCCTAAGCTAGCTAATCCAAATATTTTCTAGTGGGCAGTAAGCATACCCTACTGTGTTCCAGACAAGAGAGAGTGACTGTCCTCTAAGGCAGTAGCTGGACCTACTGCCTGGAATGCTCTGCCCTCAGATACCTCCATTTGCTCAGATGTTACCTTCTTGACAAGGCCAGTCTGACTGCCCTTCTCCACCATCATCACTGTCCTGTACATAGATGCTTTTCTCTGAAATGTACAATTTTTAATATTTATCTTTATCATTTATGTCCTTGTGTTAAAATATAAATTCCAAGAGAACAGGGGTTACTTGGCAACTGAATGAAATAAGTGTCCATAATCTTTTATATTAGTGTTAAACTTCATTTTCAGCGGAAAAGGCAAGAGCTGTTCTATATCTTTAAATTACAAATTTTCAACCTGTGAGGTAAAAGTAGGAAGTTATCATGGGTTTCGTTTTATTCAGTCATTATTTATTTATTTATCTATTTCTTGCCACTACTTGGGATTGCATCAAGAGCCTTCACTAAGCAACATCCCCAACCCATTTCTATATTTATTATTTTGAGACAGACTTTTGCTAAATCATTGTTACTCAGGATATGCTGAAATGTGTGATCCTCCTGCCTCAGCCTGGATTACAGGGAGGCACCACCATGCCTAACTATTCAGTTCCTTTCAAATACACATGATTACATGTACACACACACACACACACACTATGTGTACTCAGGTAGTTTCTAAATCAAAGTAAGATCTTATTGCTACCTGGTTAAATTGGTTCTTGCTCACTCCAATTATGAGACCATAGACTTAAACAAACTTTTAACATGAGAAATATATCCTTCTTTTGAGCATAAATTACATTTCTCTAGTATTCTACTTACAGGTGAAAATTTTTTTTCTAAATTCTTTTTCTTGATTTTAATTTAGACAATGCCTCTACAGATTTTCTTCCCTAAAACTAATCTCTAAAGTACACTGAAGCAGTCCATATAAAATAACTTGTTTGGAAACTCCTGCTTTTTTAGTATACATAAAGAAGCATTCATATATGATGGATGTATATCATTTCTGAAGATATTCACATTTTTAAAAAGGCAGTCTCAGAACCATATGCAGATTATATTTATATCCATGAAAAGAATAAATCACTAAAACTATGTTCACATGTGTATATTTTTAACTGATGGGGTTCTGGAAAAATAAATGCATGAACAGTTACCACTGAGAGACTTTTGGGGAGAGAAGACATTCTCAAAGACATAACAGAGACTTCTCTTTTGTATTTTATTATCCTTCAAGGAACAGGTATTCAATATCATATAATTTTTTAACAGAAACATTCATGTAGAACTAACAACCTATTGTCCTATTTTCTTCTGCTTCAGTCATTTGCTTTCTTCTCTATACCACTCCATGGCTGGCTGGACTTTTTACACTTTGATGAGCAACTACTGACTCTTTAAAGTGATCCCTACCTTTTCTTCTGTGCATTGTAACAGATTAACTGATTATGAATCTTGTCTTTCCCTTAGGTGACATATTTAGCTGCCATGCAGTTGACAACCCCAAACCCCACTCAGAGCTTGAAATGCTCAAAAAATATGGACCAAATGTGCCTGATCCCACCCTTCAGAAGCTTGTGGCAGCTTTTGGGGAACTAAGGAGTTTGGCTGACCAGGGAATTATTAACTATCCTTATTCCACGAGGGAAGTCGTCAACATTGTCAAACATTTGCAGGTATAGCACACACCTATTTACAGGCTACACAATTGTATCAATTTTTTTTCAGACTGCACAATTTATACTAGATTTTTCAATTTCTGTGTCTAATCAGTAAAATGACATGATATGAAGTGTCTGTAATCTAAGTCATAAATCTAAAAGACCAACAACAGACCTTAACTGTTTAGGCTTTGAATTATCTTTCTCATGGTCATTATCAAGCTGCTGAGCAATTTTATAGAGGCTTTGTGTAGGAGGAGATGGGGCAGGAAAGTGAGACAGTGATGGGGTGAAACATTGCTGGTCTGTTGTTTGGCTTTGTACAAGCATGTAGTATCTGAATAGAAAGTACTTTCAGTTTGAAACAAATGACAGGGAGATAGAAAACTGAGTAGAACCTAACTATTAATATAACTGTAAATATTACAAGAAAAAATAATCACTAGACCATGTAGCCCATGACAAAACAAAAACTCATGTAATTTCTTATATAACAAATAATGGACTCCAAGCTAGCCTAATAATTCTGGACTTCACCTTCATCCCCAACCCTCCAAGAGAACCCTGAACAGAAAAACAGAGATTTGGGAGCAGTGTTCAAAGATTCAATTAGACAAAAACAGCAGGGAAAGGGAGAGGAGAGAGGAAGAGGGGAAAACAAAGGTTCAATTAGACAGGAAGAATAAGTTTTTGAGATCTTCTACACAGTGTGGTGGGTATAGACTATAGTTAATATAATGTACATTTTAGAATTGCTAAGAGAGTCAATTTTGAATGTTTGCACCATAAAAATGTATGAAAAGTGAATTAATTTACTAGATTTAATCTGTTTATAATGTATATATTCATATGTATATGGAACTATCACTTTCTGTCACATAGGTATGTAAAATTATTGTTTGTCAATTAAGAATATGTATTTGGGGGGAAAAAGAAAGCTTTGATCTATCTATAAAAGCATAAATTCCATTTAAGCAGCTTAGATCCCAACACCTAAATAAAATCAAAACATAGACAATAAAGGACCCCAAAGAACTGGCAGCATATATTTAGTTGTAGTGGTACTTGTTTATTTTCCATGTTTTCCCTATTTCTCTATTCCCTATATTTTCTATATTTTTTCATTCTTTGCTGTTGACATATCTGTTTTTAAAGATAAGAGGTTTCAGAAAACAGTGGCAGTCACTGAACCCCAGGATGTGAGCACTGCCTCAGCATTTGAAAGGAAGAAATCCTCTTCCTGAAATTCTAGTACTTTAAATAAGTACTTTTAGAAAAGGAAAATATGATTAAGTCATCCTAGCAAACAATAAAAGAGAAAAAGTACATATTCCTACTGTCCTTATCTAACAAGGCCAGGAAATTTCTTCTAAAGTTCATTTATATATCATTGTTCTACGAATTTTGTAAATCTTGTTATGTGCTTTATCAATTACATAATAAGAATTTTTTTTAATACAGAAATTTCCTACTGAAGGTCTCTCCAGTGTGGTTCGAAATGTGTTTGACTTTGATTCCTACAACAACGACATGAAGGAGATTTTGATTAACACTTTACACAAACATGGGATACCTATTGGAGCAAAACCTACAAATGTCCACCTGGCAAAGGAGTAAGACAAACTCATGTTGATCAAATAATTCTGAGCAATACTAATTCTTAAGTACTGATAATTCTTGCTCTACTATTATATACTAAGCTGAGCTGATATGGAAATCATGTTCCATTAGTAAGCTTTGCAAATATATGCTGCTATTTGCTGACTGGTTTTCAGTTAGATAGCATTATTTATAGACTTATAAATTAAGAATTTTAATTATTATAAATATCCCATGAGTAGATGTAATATAATCAAATAAAGGGAAATATTTGTTTCTTTAACAGTCTCTGTTCTTTTGTTGAATTATTGTAAGTCTCATTATTTCATAATTCAGAGTAAAATCAGTGTATATGCACAAAAAATGTATAAAGGTATTATATATTTTATTAAGATGTTCTCATTTTTGTCACCATATAATTTTCTTTGTATAGTTTCTTAATTTATAATCATACTAATTAGATTCTTGTTTACTTACTTAAGCTTCATAGATGAAGAAAGTAGTAAGAATAAGCAGGTTTGTAATTGTCACTGCTGGTTGCCACCCTGTTGCAATTACAAGCTACTTACTAAACATTAATTAGGAATCTTGAAAACATCCTGGTGACCAGAAAGAAAATAACAGACTTAATTAGTAGTGTAAATTCCCTGGAAAATAATTTTAAATATGTATGGCTTATTGCTAATACAGCTACTAACATTTTTCTGTATAAAATGAGTCAAATATCAAAAATTCTTAAGGGTCAATTATTCTAATTCAAATAATTAGTAAATTACCTATTAAAGTAAATTATTTGAAATTAATAATTTCAAATTAAATTAAATTATTTTTATTAAAGTAAATTATTATTTGATTTTAGTGTCATATAGAAGACATTATGCAGAAAACATTTGCTAAATATAAGTTATTGATTAGGCCAGCAATACATATTTTTCCAAAGTGTGTACATCATTCTTATTTATTTTTAGATTGTTATAAAAATGTCATAAAATATATGCATAAAATGAATTATTAGAGTATCAGGAATTTCTTAAAGGAAGACAAATATTTCCCTTTTGTGATGAAAATGTAAGATGAACTTATGGAGATAAATATTACAAATTATCAATACATTATTTTGTAGCATTGAGTACATTTTTTCAGGAATACAGAATATCCATCACTATTATATACACCTTTCTATGTAATACTATTTTACTGATTGATTAGCAGTTTTCAAGAGTGTTTTGAAACTAGGTCAAGTAATTTAATGGGAATAGCATATGTCCTATGTTAGCAAGTTCAGTAAATTGTTTTTAATATACTAACTTCCATTACTATTCTTGCTTTTTACTTCTTTTTATAAACTGTATCTTTATTTTTAGTTGGAAATGGTTTTCATTACTTTAACAAATTTATACAGTTAGAATTCTAGCTTCATGGAAAGTAGGTTTAAAATTTAAAAATAACTTTTTCAGTACTCTTGCACAACTTTAAATGAAAACTGAAACATACAACTTGATAAAATCAATCATAAGAAAATTGTTGGCAAATTCAGTTTCTACAGGAGACAGATTAATGGTTTAATTTATTTATTACCATCCTCACTTCTCAACTGAAAAGCTCTTGCCATGAAGTGTTGCCATAGCAAGGTAATTCTGACCTGAGTACTTATGAGTAGAAACAAAAGTACATCAAACCTGGAAACAAGATGGTCACACTCAAGCTTCAGATGGGAATGGAAACAACCAGTTGTCCACGCACTGCAGATAGCTAAAAATAGATTCATAGCAGATGTAGAGGACAAATGAGTTTTCCTTTTGGATGGAAGTAATAGTAGACCATAATTTGCATAGTCATTCAAAGCATTTTTTCTCAACTGTAAATTATAGTGACTTCAGTAGCTCAAAAGTCCTGATGTTGCTTTATTGCCCTTTTGTGAGATCCATAGGTTCCATAGAACTATTTAGATCAAATTATCATCCTCATACTTAGAAAAACTAGCATAAAAAAGTGAACAAAATAGTGGTTTGGAAATTTGGCAGTTAGTCATATACTCAACCTCTATAACCTGACTCAGACACAGAGAAGCAGATGAAAAGACAGAATCTTGCCCTCTGAGTTGTGGTTTCATTTTGGTCATTTGAATTTAAAGAATTGTTTAACTAGATGGGTTCCCTGTTAGTAAACAGCATTTTATTATAGGTAGCTGTTATAGTCTGTGTCTGGATGTCCCCCCAAAGTTTCATATGGTCATGGGAATCAGGCTTTTTGGACACAGCTGAATGTAAAGTTTGTGATTGGTTCATGGTCTAGTGCTGGAATTGCATTGCAGCTGCCACACCTGCTGGGGAGGGGCATAGCTTGCATACCATGAAAGGAAGGAAAGGAGGTTTGCTCCTCCCTTTCACCCCTTTTTTCTCTTGTTGCTTTTGTTGTCTTCTGCTGCCATCAACTGTTGTCCCTCTGCCATATGCCACCCTGCTTCGGAGCCAATGGATTGTGGAATAAAACCTCAACAATCTGTGAAATGAATGAATTTTCCTCCTTTAACCTTGGGTGTCAAGTATTTTGTCTCAGCCAAGAAAGAAAAGTAACTAAGACAGAATTTTGTACCAGGAGTGGGAATGTTGCTGTGACTATACTTGACCATGTGGTTCAAAAGCCTTTGGGAATGGCTTGTGGAAAGACTTTGGAAAGGTTTGGAGGTGTCACCTGAAAGAGGGGAGTTGAAATACCTTAGGCTGTTCTAGATGGGATTCTGATCATAATTCAGAAGACCAGAAAACTGATAAAGATTAGACTTGGAAAGTTTCTGCTGGGAAAAAGGACTACATTTGCTCAGGATTGCAGATGATGTGTTAGGGCTTGACAGAAAGTTTATCTGCATTTTGCTCATGTAGAGACACTTTGCCTGATACTGAAATTAGGGCAACAGACTAATTTATCTGGCAGGTGAAATCTCAGAGCAGTTAAATGTTGAAGCTCTGGCATGGCTGCTATTAGGGTTTTTTGTTTGTTTGTTTGTTTATTTTTTTCAGCCAGATCTATGTTGAGAATCAAACAAAGGGCCTAGCAGAATGATTTAAAATGTGAGTTTGGCCAAAAGGGAAGCTCCAGTAAAGCTGTGCACTGCAAAGATAAAGCTCAGATTTTAATTGCTGAGAAGGAACAGGAGAATATAAAAGATGGCTGGAGGACATCACAAGAAGCACCAAGTCTCCACCCTTTGCAGCCTCAGAACTTCAACAATGAGACTTTATTTTGAGGAAAAAAACCTTAGAGAACCATATTCCAGAGTGGTGCAGCCACACCATGTTCCAGAATGATGGCAGCATAGAAAATTTGTTCCTCAGACCTGGGTTCAGAGTACCCAACAATCCAGGCACCCAACCCTACAGCCAAAAGAGAGGAAAGCCTGGATACTGCTCCAGCTGACCGCAGACCTTGACATCATCCATATGATCCTGCTTTTAAGTGCATGCAGAATGCAACAGTTGTGAGGCTAAGAAGGCTTTTGTGCTAATTTCAGAAGGCCTGGGAGTCTAGGCAGTGTGCCCCTGAGAGGGCAATGTGTGAGGCTTGAGGGTGAATCCAGAGATGCAGTGAAGACCCCAGAAGTTTGGAAAATCCAGCAACATGAATCAGCTGAGGAAACCTACAAGGAACAAGCAAAGCAGGCCCAAGACAGAAGTTGTAGGAACCACAACCCATTGGAAGTGCCATAGAGAGAGAGCCCCTCAAGCCCTTTTGAGCTCACAATTTATGAGATTGCCTCAGATGTTCCACATGGAACTACAGGATTTAATGTTTGCCCTGCTGATTTTTGGACGCTTTGGTTTCAATCCTTTATATCCTCTCATTTGTAACTTTTGGAAGGGTAATGTTTATCTTGTGCCATTGAATATTGGTAATGTTTAACTTCCTTTTCATTTGAGCAAGGGCTCACAGCTAAGAGTTTGCTTTATGTCGTGGAGGAAATTCGGGACTTCAACTTTTCAGCAATGCTGAAACAGTTAGGACTTTGACAACTCTCAGAGATGGACTAAATGCCTTTTACATAAAGGGATAGGCATGAGTCTTTGGGGTTCCAGAAGTGGAATGTTATGGTTTGTGCCTGAATGAGCCCTTAAAGCCTCATGCGGTCATAGGCGTCAGGCTTTTTGGAGACAGCCGAATCTAGTTTGTGGTTCACAGACTAATGTTGCAATTGGCAGTGCAACTGCTACATTTGCCCTAGGGAGGGTAGCTTACATACAGTATAAGGGAGGAAAGAAGACTTGCTCCTCCCTTTTCCCCCTTTTTACTCTTGTTGCTTTTGCTATCTTCTGCCAGCATCAACTGTTGTCCCTCTGCCATGTGCCACCCTGCCTCAGAGTCAGCGGATTATGGACTGAAACCTCCACAGACTATGAGATGAATAAACTTTTCTTCCTTTAACTTTGAGTGTCAGGTATTTTGTCTCAGCAATGAGAGATAAGTAACTAAGACAACAGCAGAACCATATAATTTGCTAAGTGAGGAATTAAAAAAAAATCAGGACATTTTTGAGAATGGAAGGGGGAGCTATTGATAATAACTCTCTGTAAAGACATGTGAAATAAGACTGTCCTGGCCCAAGCTAGAATTGTGGCTAGTGTCATCATAGATCTTCAGTAAAGTTCCTTCTAATCTAGCATTCTTTTCACTCCACTGTCACCCTAATGTTTCTCTTGCCTGCAAAAACAAAAACAAACAAAACCCACTAAAAATAAAGTAATATGGGTTAAGTATTCCTGATCTAAAGACTAAAAATCCAAAATGCTCCAAAAGATGACAGTTTTTCATTACCAAAATGATTCTGTAAGTGGAAAATTCCGTATCTGACCTCAGGTGATAAGTTGCAAACTATAGATGTACTGATAGTATTGTATAAAATTACCTTTAGACTGCGTAAACAATAAATGAACAAGTGTTTGGACCTGAGTTTTGATATATTTTATTGCACTCCAAAATCAATCCAAAATCCAAAACATATCTAGTCCCCATCATTTTAAATGAAGAATATTTAGCTGTTGCTAATACTTTTACTTTTCTTTCCAGTATTTCACACAAATGATAATAATCACATAGATTTCCAAAGATTTAAAACTGTCCTCATGCAGTCTAAGATTTGATATTTGTAGACTTTTACTAAAAGTTGGTTGGTAGATTTTGTGTTGTTGAATATCCACATTGGATTTCAGTTCCTAAGAAAGAAGGATAAAGTAGTTCAATTACTACTAATACACTTTTTCCCCAAAATGAAAAATTCTTATTGCAGGCTATTCATCTTCTTGTTCTCTAATTTAACTATAGTTCTTACTGGATAGGATCAAAATTAAATCAAGTCTAGAAAAGGTGAGCATATTCACTCTTATGATAAGAATGAAAAGATAGTTTGTTCACCCATTAAATATAGTTTAAAAATATCTGAGGCATATGTTGTAGTAAAGGAAAATTTTTACATGGAGTTATGATACAATCACTATTTGTATAGTCATCTACAGTGCCTTCCCCAAATGAAATCAGAATATACTTTGGCTGTTCAGACATGGTGATGTCATTTCAGTGCTCTTTAGTGAAATTCTCTAAAGAGGGATGCTGTGACTTTTCCTTTTGTTCTCTTAAATAGTGCAGTGTTGTCACCCATCTCTGAGTCCCAGCATACTTTGTAAAGTCCCACAATGATGAAGCAAGGCAAATTATCTTCTTTATTTAAAAAAAAATTTTTTTTGAGACAGGCTCACTCTATGCAATTCAAGGTGGCTTTGAACCCACTATATAACCAAGATTGGCCTTGTACTCACAGTGGCCTTCCTGCCTCAGCCTCCCAAGTGCAAGGATAACAGGAGTGGTCCACCACACCTAGTGTAAATTTACCTTCTTTAATAAATCTTTGCTGAAGTTGGTATTTTTAGACTGAATTTTGTTGGATTCTTATTTTACTTTGCTTGATCTTGTTGTATTGCAGCTCCTATTTGTGATCTACAAATATATTCCTAGATCTTAGTACTGGGATCTGAATTGGCTACATAGATCTAGATTAACTGTGAAGGTTAATCTTATTGTGACTTGATTATCTTATTGTGACTTGATTATCTTGAGATTAGTAAAGTACATTTCTGAGTGTGTCTAATGGGCAATGGGGATATGATCTTATGGTCCCAGGCCCCTTCCCCTGGAGTGTTCTTCCCTGTGCTGTGCTTCCCAGCCACAATGCAGTGAGGAATTTTGTTCCACCATACTCTTCTGCTATGATGCTCCTGCTTTGGATCCAGTTGACCATGAACTGAAACTGCGGAAACCATGAGTCAAAAATAAATCTTTCCTCCTCAAAGTTTTAGGTGTCAGGTATTTTGTTCCAGCAATGAAAAGCTGACTAATATATATACACTGAATTCATGCCTGTCCATTAATACATGGTTCATGTATTTTTATCGTCCCTTTTTGAAGTTTCTAATACTTGAGAAAGGACATTTCAAAAAGATGATAAATATAATAAAATAAAGAGGCACACTGGGAAAACTTTAACATAAATATACTTTCTGTAGGGTTTGAATTCAATTTTGTGTTGTTTGTTCTATAGAAACACAACTGTCAAAAAATTGATGGTGTGTGTTGTGTGCACAAACATACACCAATTCAATTTTTCAGTATTATAGGCAGAAGTAGTAGGATTTGGGTTAAAATTTGAACTCCTGAGTTTAAGATGTTGTTTTTTAATATGCATATATATATATATATGACTTTTATTATACATATATAACATAATTGGGTTTAAACATGCAACCAAGGGCATATAAATTATCTGCTGTAGTTAAATACAGATGCTTACAGACATGATCTAAGAAGTTTGCTTCTTTTTCCCTCAAGTAAGCTCTTATTTCTAAAGTTTCTTTTGAGAGTACACATATTCCTAGCACATTATCACTTCCAAGTTAAAAAAAAATGTGTTTCAGAATAATTTATAAACTTCATCTTGCTGAGAAACATTTGTTTTAAAGAAGAAAAAAATCCCATTTTCTTTTCCTAAACCTCTATTTTGAATCACATACACTATTTTATCTTCAGTTGTACACCATTTTTTACTTAACAGTTCTTAAGATCAATTATTCCATAGTGCTACAATATCTGTAATATTAATTCCATTTCTTAGAGCCATGTAAGCTTATTGTTATGCAGAGTATAGGCAATTTCCAAGTCAGATTTGTTGTTTGAAGAATGAAAATTATTGTTTTTGTTTAAAAAGACCTTGAGATTTTAGGTGATCAAAGTGGAAATCATCATTGACCATGATGTCATGTATTTATAATATACAATTCTTATTTTTCAGATAGTTGTAACAAATTTAAGATCCTTGAATCTGCCAAAAGGCAGATTAACATAGGTAATTGCTAAAACAGAGATCACTTTAGAGAACTTTTCATTCCCATTCAAGTTTTTTCTTTTTCTATAACATAATGGAAGATCTTGAAATAAGCTGAAATAATTCATTTAGAAACATTAGAAGCCTAGAAAACTTTATATGCCTACCCTATATAAGAAGTGAATTAGCCAACATTCTTTTCTGATTTGGAATACAAAATGCTTTCTTCTCAAAGTCTGTGATCATTTTTAAATGAATCAAACATACAGAGAAATTTTCTCTGCCCTCTAAAGTTATCTTATGTGTTTTTGTCTCTCTGTTTTCTCTGATAAACACACATCTTTAAAACATTTAAATGATTGTTCTTTTTGCTCCAAATTCTTTGCCTTTGTCTCTGTTGATTTCTTTTTCAATGCTACTTAGTTTATTTTTAAGCCATTTTTTTCCACAAAGCACTTACTGCCTTTTTGACATTGGAAAACTAGCTATAATATATCAATCATTCATTATTATCAGTCAAATAGAATTAAAGCTTGAGGAAGTTAAAAAGATTTTTACATGTAGGATTTTTTAATGGGACAAATTTACTGAGTAAAAAATGATATCCTATTTTATAAATAAAAGAAAAAAGGAAACTCCCTAAGTATACTATCCAGAAATAACTGTTAAACACTTCTGGACTTTTTCCTATAGTTGTCTGTTAGTTCACTGAGAAATATTGCTTTCCAATCATTTTAATTTTTCTGAACTTTTTGTTTTAATAGAAGACATGTGTTCCAAAAAATGGATTCTTTCTGAAACATTTGTCCTCAAAAGTTACCAAAAAAATGAGTAAGATTTAATTATGTCTGATTCTTCTCTCCTATTTCTCTTTTTTCTCCATTCCTTGGATTTTAATAAAATAGCTCATCTGAAGATAATATGCAGATTCATAAATATTATGAGACCCATAAAGAGTAAAAACATTAATATCATTTTGTGTCTTTATGCATATGTTTAAATGTCATTATGCTTTTTAGTCATAAAAAATGCTCTTGCCAGACGGACTGCACATCTAAAAATGACTCCTATGTGTGACTACACTTTGCAAGTGTCCCATAGCCTGGTGAAGAAGCTTTCCAGAGCCTTGATTACTCCTCAGATGGTCTGCAGTTAGGTATTCTTACCCTCCTTTCAAATGCTTTATTTAAAATGTTTTAAATTCTCATTTTTTTAGGCCAAACAAGTTAACTTTGAATTGATGAGTTCTAGAACCATAATAGCTAGTATTTTTATTGCACGTTTCTGATGGGTTCACATTTTAAACAGTTTAAAAATGATGGTACCTATGTTAACTCTTCAAAGGTGAGGTTTGAGGAAGAAGAAAGGAGGCCTCACTTTCTATGCTATTTCAATTTGCTAACCCATGTATTATTTTCTTTATTTTGTTTCCTAAACATCCATTCACTCTGTGGTCACTGGAATGTTCATGTTTTTTTTTTTTTTTTTTAAATGAAGTAAGTTTGAAGTAAAGGTCTATTTTGGAATTGCTATTTCTTGGTACCTTTACCTTCAGTCCAGCAAAGCTACAGTGCTTACCTTAGGTGTAGAACACTGGCATCTCTCCCAGTGGCAGATGAGAGGTGAAGTTAGCCAGACATTTCTATGGCATTTTAGCATAATGTAACCAAGATGATTGTTGGCAGGCAGCAACATAAAAATAAAGCTTGTTTTTAAACACTGGAGATTATACTAAGGGCCTTAAACTTATAAGCATAAGCTATACCACTGAGCTACTTCTACCTTTGTCCCAGAAACACATTTTTAAAGCAACAGTTATAAAGATTGTGCTTACCAAGTCCTTCACTAAAGTATTCTAAGCACTTTATAAATATCAACTCCTTTAATCTTTAATCTACATTTTTTTTAATTTTCTTTATCTATTGGGTATTAGGGACATACGTGTATATATGTTTGAATCTGTTTTGCAAATTAAGTAACTGGAACTAATTTATTAACTAACTTACAAAATAACTATATTAGGTAATTATCAAGTAACTAATAAATGGAAGAATGATGAATTCAACCACAGATTGTCTCGTTTTAAAACTTATGTTTTTGTTTATTCTACTATTCACAGCAGAAAAAAATGAAACACAAAATTGGATATTGAGATTTAAAAGATAATAGAAACTATACTTATCTTTAAAAATGTATTTCATACCATTTTGGGACTTATATCAAACATTATATATATAGTATTTTTATTAATAGCTAGGCTCATTATTCTAACCACCATTTCTTTTAAATGCTGCCATCTGTCTTCAATTCCAAAAGCAAATCAAAAAATTTTTCCTATGAGATGGGAGAAAGTTTTCTTAAATCTTCTTTCCTCCAATAAAGATTTTTAAATTAACAACAAAAAGTGGTATATTTATATATTTCAAAATGAATAGAACAATTCTTTTTAAAGTTTCTCCTGTATAGAATCACTGACTTAGTACTACCATCCTCAAAACTATGATCTTCATATCATCAGCTTTAAATGGTGAGTCATAAATCACTGTCCATTCCAATATGAGTAGCTTTTAAGTCATTACAACTGAGATTTGGTCTTTATCTTGGGGCTACTATCTTGGGACTAATAACATCCGTGTTCTAGGATGGGCTAAACAATCCAGGAAAAAGAGCCAGTGTAACTTCTGTCCATTGAGTTCAGTCAGATCCAGCAAACCTTTTTCGGGAGGTACTAGAGATGATTCAGACTTGGAACAGTCAACTAACTAGTCTTTATCATCTTTCCAAATCTCAGATTTTATGACTTACTGTCCATGATTGAATAAGGAAGCAGAATAAATAGTAACCCTTCTAAGCTGGGTGTGGTGGCCCATGCCTTCCAGCATTTGGAGGCTGAGGTAGGAGGATCATTGTGAGTTCAAGAACAGCCTGGGCTACAAAGTGAGCTCAAGGCCAGCCTTAGCTGCACAGTGAGACCCTGTCTCAAAAAAGGCAAAAACTAAAACAAAACAACAACAAAAAAAGTATCTCTAATATTGACTTTGTGGTGTTTTTGTTTTGTTTTGTTTTTGTTTTTTAAATAGGGTCTCACTTTGTAGTTCAGGTTGACCTGGAATTCACTCTAAACCTGAGACTAACCTCAGACTTGTGGCAGTCCTCCTGCCTCAGCCTCCCAAGTGCTAGAATTACAGGCATTCACCACCATGCCTGGTGACTTTCTATTTTAATGACTTATCCTGTATAGCTGGGCCATCAATAGCAACTACTGCTCTAAGAGAACATGACTATGGGGACGTTAGAGCACCATAAGCAACAAAAAGAACACCCCTGCCAGGGCCTCTCTTTGGAGTAATTTCACTATAGATTTCTAGTTGGAAGTAGGAATGACTCAATTTACTATTTATCCTTTAAAGTAAAACACAGTCTGCTTGTAGTTTTGAGGTTCTCTTTCCTTTCCACAAACTATTGTACACTATAATTTTTTTGTAGTGAGAGTTTTCCCAAAAAAGTTTGCTCTGTTGATTATGGAGTTCTAAGATATGCAGTTCCACTCTACATAATGATTTATTTCCACTTCATAAAAGAGCTTTTAGTTTCCAAAAATAACAAGCCTACATAATGACAGTTCAGAACTGTTATAAGCAGAAGGGTGGTGTTGGGTTTTATATTTTTGTAGTCTTTGTCCTATATTCTCATGCTATATTATAAAGCAGCTTCACAGCCCTTTCTTTCATTTGCTTTTAGTTTCTTTACAGGAATGCAACATTTTTTAATATATTCGATTTACAGAGAAGTTTTCAAGATGTATAATTTTTCTTTCATTTGCATCGTAAGAAGTCTCACAGAATTATTCTTGTTTTTTTAAGCTTTTGTTAATGAGGTTTTATGAAAGCCTGACACCTGGCTGGAGAGAAATCCCCAATCTTTGCTGTAGACATCTCTCTAAATATACTTGCAAAATAAACAGCTTAATGTAGAGAATCTTCTGAGTTAAGGAAATGATAATGCAGGTAGTCAGAACACAATATCAAACATGCTGCTTTACAACTTGCCGCTGAGGTGAGAAAACAAGTTGTTCAACATGTTGATAGTTCTAATGTCACCAGATATTCAGTCACTTAACAGATAACTTCCTAAGCATTAATTTAACATCTATTTCCTAAGCACTAGATGGAGAGTAAGAGTTATAAAGATAAAAACTCATTGTCTCCCTTCAAGGAGATTACAATTAATTGAGAAAGCAGCCAAGTAAAGAGTATACACAAGAGGTCATAAAGGTGGTAGGATTGCTGCCATCTGTGCTTGGTGGGGGTCACTGAGGATGAAGAAGCTAAATCTTTAAAGCATTTAGGCTCCCCCTGCAAATAAAGGAGGGGAGGACACATCAAGCAGAGCATTTCTTTACTTTGGAGAGGGTAAGTAGTCTGATGAGTAATGTTTGGGGTTAGGTGAGGTCATCTTGGGTGGTGAAACTACTGTGAGAAAGCCAGGCGGAGTCATAGAACTCTATGCCAGAGAGGAGCATGGCCAGATTCATACGTGAGAAAAGCCATTTTATTTTCTAAAGATAACAAACTGAAAGGCACTGATATAGGCACAAGGAGCAGTTGCAGGACCCTAAGTGATGACAAATGAGGACTCACATTGTAACTGTGTCATAGAAAAGAGTGACAGTAGTGAAAGGCAGTTGGCAGCAACAATGGATTCTAATGCCAGAGGTGAGAAGCTGTACTCTAAATTCAACCAACAATTTAGTAAGGGAAACATGCAACCCTTCTAAACCTTCTAGTGCAATGTTATATTCAAACAGTAGAGTTTTTGTCCTATGAGTTTTTTCTATGGCAAGAATAGGAAATTTTTTCTGGAAAAAATTTTAAACTACTAGGAAAATTTCAGTTCCAGGCATCTTGTAGTGGCTGATTAGAAAAGGAAAGAGCATAAGATTCAAAAACACTTAGATGCAGTTGATAAAGCAGATGCCAGAAAAAGAGAAGGCACTTGTGCAGTGAAACTTGAAGAAAGAAAAGGAAACCCAGGCCCTAGAATTATAGTCTGGCAACTTCTACAAGGAGGAAGAAAGCCAGAGATGTGTGGAGCAGGCTGACAACATCTGCTTTGGCACAGGATAACACTGGGCAGGAGCACTGGGACTGCACAGTGTCATCCTTGCACTGGGGAGTGGATTTAAGAAGTGCCCTCCAAGAATAGCAAATTTCCTCAAATCTTTTCCATCTCATGCATCCAGATTATCCTAATTTCTGCAACCTCTGCAGGATCTAGCTGACAGAGATACACAAGTCTTAAGCTATAAAAATGAAAGCCATAATCATAACATCAAGTGCAGAACCAGGCACAGAAAGAGAAAACACATCCACATACACATGAATGTATCATTTGCAGCAAAGCAAAAATTAATTTGGCTGCAATATGTGAATCTGTAGGGAAGGAAGTTTCTAAAGTCTCTAGCAAACAAGGAAGGATATTACTGTGAATAGTAGTACTCGTTACTATTAATTGTATGTGTTTAAGGGGCTTTTATATTTATTGCCTTTCTTTAGTGTGCTGACTTCATTTCAGTAATTATAAAAATATTTATTTGGGATTTCATAGGTTCTGTTGTGACTCTCCCTAAAATTGTATTCTTTCTCATGTCTTAAATTTGAAGATTATAGATTCTGTACAGCTCTAAGAGTTTCATATGAGTCAGTTTACCCTGAATCCCAGAAGAGCAAGGGATCCATCCTGGCTCAGAAAGGAATATGTAAGAGGTATGCAAAGGAGTGGGTTTTAAGAATTAGAAGGATCTTGCCAAAGAGGCAATAGCAGAAAGGAATTCTGGGCAAAGGTAATGGCCTTAAAGAAGCATGAAAGTATATAGTATGCTCAGGAGTGGCTAGAAGCAATTCAAGATGAGATTAAGTGATAGTCTGCCTGGAGAGTAAGGGAAAGAGTTAGAGCTGAAGCCAAAAGTATTTGTCAAGAATATTCTGTGAAAGTTCAGTGTACATTGTTGGCCAACCTCACTTTTTATTTTTATTTTTTTTCAGATGATTTAAAACATTAGAAATAACCGAGGCCCACTAAAATTGAAATCATTCAATTTTCTTCTCAAAGATGGTAGTAATTGTTGAGCTCTTCAATTGGTAGAACTACCCCGAAGGGTTCCATTATTTCCATGAAAATTAGTAGTGCATGTGGTAAGGAAATGTTTTAGGAATTGTTGATAATAGATATGTCAACAATTTCCAATTGCATAATGCCCCTAGAAAGATCCAAATCTTTTTCATGTGTTTTCTTTCATACTCCATAAATAGTACTGGCAAAGGTTCAGAGAAGGCAGAAATTTGACAGGACATACTCTTTAACCACAGCTCACCTCTTTATGGAAACAGTCCAAGACAAATCACTTGCATGTTTTTCAGATGAGGTTACTTAACTCTGGTGCCCACATATATCATGTTAGGAATTATATGTGTGTTTATAAAAACATTTTTTTTTTCTTTCTGTAACTAGCTGAGGCACTGCAACTTGACCTGGGTCATAGTTTTGACATTCACCTTTCTTTTAAGTTAAAACTTGTACTTCCAAATCTTTATTATTACTTCCACAAGGGATTAAGAAACATCACAACATATGAATTGAAATATATCATTATTTTTAAAGACATAAATTCATGAAGGACTTGAAGATAAAAAGTAGTGCTATTTAAAGGCCTTAAATTCATCTTTCTTACCCCTTAGAATCAAATCCAGACACCATTCCAGTTAGGACTTTAACAAAGTTAAACAATACTTGTGACAGGATCTTAAAACCATGGAAAATGCTGTTATTGTTTCAGTCAAATCAGTTGTAAAAATTTAAGTTTGGTTAGAATTAGATGACAGATTTCAGTAACAGAATAGAAAGCCTGTTGCTAACTAGATATTAGTTCAATGTTATCCTAAAATTTATGTTGATTATGTTTAAAATTACAATTACTCAGGTACCCAAGTATATTGCTTCCTTTCCCCCCACACTACTAACTTACTAAAGGGGAGGAATTTAGGATGGTCTTATTTTTCTACAGGTTTTGGGGAGGTCTTGGTAGTGGAGATAAAATGAAGGTCTGCGGTTTACCTTAGTTGGTCAGCCTGGCATTTACAACAAGAGCATAGAGACAATTCACATTAGCAAGGAACAGGATGGACTTGATTGTGCAACTGAAGATATATAGGTGTCTTTCTGAGTCATTACCAATAGCATGTTTTTCTGCGGTTTTAGAAGAAATTCTATATGAGGTACCTGAACATACTCGTACTCTGCCAATCAAACAGCCAGTGCTACTTTTATATAGAGGCAGGCAGCATGTAATTTTCATGACTGTTATTTAGAATGAGTTGGCAAGTTCAAAACTGGCTTTATAGACAGCCTTGCATCGTCAGTAGAAACTGTAAGTTAAGCAAAGTTACTTTTACTCAAATGAATGAAAGTTATTTTTTTCTTTTGGAAACATCTGAATGTTGTTTTTATAAAATTATTAATGGATACATTTGGGTTTTATATTTTTTATTTGTTTATTTTTGCCATGCTGGAGGTTGAACCCAGGGCCTCATGCATGTTGTTTGCCAAGTTCTCTCCCACTTAGCTGTACTCCTGGCCCCAAATCCATTTTTAAAGCTAGTTATCAACCAATAATCATTTTTATTAAGCAATTCTTCACTTTTGGTTAGCTTTTAAGATGTATGACTTTTCTGTTGTCTTTAAAGAACATGTTTGGAATGTGTTTAGAGTTTTTTTTTCTTTAATAAAGCATTGGAAAATATAGGTTTTTCATTCAGATTATTTATTTTTCAATATGCAACACCAGGATAATGAAGATCTTTAATCCAACTGCCACTTTTCTGTTCTCATTTCTTTGATCGTCACAGACTTTCCAACTGATAAGGAATCTCATTGATCATTCCTTTCACTTAAAAATGAAGAAATGAATACTGACATTTTCCTTGCATAGCTGGTTAATGAAAGAATGAGAACTAAAAACCAAATCTCTATGTTGTCTGTTATAGGATGCCTTCTATGCTAAAGACTAATTAGTATGTGTCTTTCCCTTATTTCTCTCTTTCTATAGCATTTGGAGAACTAATTCTCCTTTAGTGAATTTGTGAGAGTAAGTGAAAATTCTTACACAGCTCATTTCTAAACAGGAAGAGAGCATTCCTAGTTTAGAAGATATTTTCAAGATCTGCTGTGTTAACACAGAAATGCATTTTTATTATATTCAAAAGAGGACGCAGTTAAGAGACAACCCAAATCAGCACTCCCTCATACAGTACGCTTATCTGATAAAAAGATGAAAGTCACCAATCAGAATAATAGTCCAAGTACTTAAAATAGTAGTCCAGCTACCTAAAAGTCATGTGTCCTTTTGCAAGATATATGTCATATAACTTAGGAGAAATGCAATGTAAATTTCCTTTTTCTTTGCATTCAGGTCAAATGTTAGCTTTTGAAAGGGGCAAAAAGCACATTTCATAGATATTTAGTTCTTATTTTATGCAAAAAATATCAAAACTTTACATGGTCTTATTAAGCATATGGAACTATGTCAGACTACTTGTTTACTGAAAATAAAATTATTTCTAAATATAAATCTGTCGTTTTTTTAGTGATTACTCAACTCATTCCAAGCACACATTTCAATTTTTAACTACATGCACATTATTTTTAGAGAAGTTTTAACCCTAAATCTTTTTTCTTTTTTATGGAAAAAAGGTAAAACAGAGTTTTATAACACAATAATAGGAGAATAACAAGAGTCTAGAGAAAATATTCACAAAATTCATCTGGAACCAGATGAAATCTAGACTAGCAAAGGCAATCCTGGGCAACAAAGGCAAGGCAGGAGGTATTACAATCCCTGAATTGAAATTATACTACAGAGCTACTGTAATAAAATCAGCATGGTACTAGCAAAAATAAATAAATAAATAAATAAAAACCCTGAGAATCAATGGAACAGAAGATGCAGACACAACTACAAATACACTCAGCCACCTTTTCTTTGACAAAGGGGCCAAACATGTTCACTGGAAGAAAAATAGCCTTTTTAATAAATGGAGCTGGAAAAACTGAAGACCATAAAAAATGCATAAAAAGTGCTGAAGACCAAAACTAGATCTGTGTCTGTCGCCATGCATTAAACTAAAGTCAAAATGGATCAGAGATCTAAGTATTAGGACAGAAACACTAAATATCCTGGAAGACAAAGTAGGTAGAAATCTTGAAGACACAGGGGTAGGCAGAGAGTTCATGAGCAAACTACACAGGAAATACTTCAAAAATCAACAACTGGGATCTCATTAAAAATTGTGTGCACATCAAAAGAAATCGCCAACAGAGTGAAAAGAAAACTCATGAATTGGGAAAAAATTTTAACCAACTGCCCCTCAGATAAAGGACTTTTATCTAGAACATATAAAGAATTTTTTTAAAAATCAGGCCCCCCAAAATCCAAAGACCCATTCCAAAAATGAGCATCTGAGAAGAATACATACTTCTCAGATGAAGAAATACACATAGCAAACAAATATATGCAAAAATGGTCTAATCCTGTTTTTTTTAAAGAGGAAAATCAAACAAAACAACAACAACCTCCAAACAATGGCAATACAGGATTTCAAAACAGGATAATAGGAATTTAACAATAATTTAACATCATTGATCAGGAAATGCAACTTAAAACAACATTGAGATTCCATCTCACACCAGAAAGAATGGTATTATCAAGAAATCAACCAATAACAAATGCTAAAGGGGAGAAGGAACCTTTCTTCATTGTTGGTGAGAATGTAGACTGGTTCAACCACTGTGGAAATCAGTGTGGAGATTCTTCAAAAAACTAGAATTAAATTTTTATATATATTCACAAGGTAACTAAGATAATTGTACTACTAATTCTATTAGTTCATGGAAAAGAACAGCTAGTGCTATACTGTTTGATCAATTTTGCAGGCCTATATCTGGTAATTTGAACATCTATTTTAAAGATAACAATATGCAATATAACAACCATTGTTAAATTCCTATTATCCTGTTTTGAAATCCTGTATTGCCATTTTTTGGGGTTGTTGGTGTTGGTGGTTTGTTTTATTTTCCTCTTTAAAAAAAACCAAAACAAACAAACAAAAAAAAAAACAGGATTAGAAGTCCAATTTGACCCAGCTATTCTCCTTGTACGTATTTTTTCAGAATTGAAAACAACATACCACAGCAATATATGCATACCCATGTTTATAGCAGCACAATAATATAATAGCTAAATCTTGGAAACAACCAAAATGAATAAAAAAGATGTAATATTTTTATAAAATGGATTACTGCTCAGCTATAAAGAAAGATAAACTCAAAACTTTTATAAGTAAATGGATGCAACTAGAGACCATACTCATAAATGAAGTAAATCAGACTTGCATGTGTAAATATCATATTGTCTTCCTACTGTAAGACAAGAATAAATAAGATCCTAAATGTACAATAGATGTTGTAAAAGGAAAAGAAACAGCTCAAAGGGAAAGAACTGGGATGAAAGAAAAGAGATAAGGTGGAGGGGGGAATATACATATGTGATAGCTAAGATAATGATACTACTAATCTATTAGTTCATTGGAAGGAACAGTTAGTGCTTATATTACTTGATCAATTTTGCACACCTATATCTGGTAATCTAAGCAATTGTTTTGAAAATAACTATTCAATATAATAATCACTGAATTTCCTATATCTTGTTTTGAAATTCTGTATCATTTTTATTGTTTTTTTTAAATTCTCTTTAAAATAGGAAAAGGTTTATTTTAATACATGGCATATTGTCATCTTCAAAGTAGTTACTCAGAGCACAAGATAGGGGCATGGAAATTCTCCAGTTGATATTATCACAAACCTTCCTTTTCAGTGAACTAAGAGACTAATAGTATAGTTAACTTGCATTTTTCTCCCTTTTCCCTTCTTTTCTTTCCCCTTCCCCTATTCTAGTTCCTTTTCCTTTTAAATATTTTTTTTGCTTTATTATGGAATAAGAGATTTCTAATGAATTAAATGGCAAATCATCATTTCCTTTTTTAAAAGATTCAAATAAAAGAATGATTAAGAAGTGAAGCATTTATTGTCATATTATTTGCAGTTTTATACTTCAGTGTTGCCATGTTTGATTTGTTAAATCACTTTATTTAAAAACTGTTCGAAATAAACACACAGAACGAGTCCACCGGAAGTCAGGATAGTAGCCCCCTTTGGTTACTACTTACATGGGTGTGTTCAGAGCTAAGTTACAAATTTATATATGTGAACATTTCTATATATATAGTATATCAATTCAAATTCAGAAACTATTAAGATGTTAAAGTCAATAAAACTTGCCTACACAATGTATAAGTGTTAGTACTATAGTATACTGATTATTGCTTGATTATGAATTGAAAAGAACAGACTGAAGAATTTGACAAATTGCTTCATTGTTTTTAAGGCCTTCGTATAACCTACCAGAAATTTAGGTATTAATTTCTAACTATTTTATCAATTCAAGGAAAAATATGTAAACCTTAGATAGTTTGTAATTAAGGTAAAAATGAGTTAAGACCTTACCTTCTGAGTTTCTGAAATGTAGTATCTTTTTCATCTTAATGTATATTCCAAACATGATTTTATACACTGTGTTTTAAGTAAAATGAATAGAATTTTTTCCTAAGTGAAGCATTGTTCAGATTTACTTGTGTGGTTGATAATTGATGGCTCGTTACTTTTTTCTCAGACTTGGAAACAAGAAAAAGAATGCTTACTTTTCCAATCATTGACAGGTTGCCTCTGCCAGAGCAGACATTTATGGGCTACTGGACAACTGGCCATGCAAGAGATGGAATGCAAAAACTCTTCTGTCCAGCAGAAACTCATCTTATAGACGTAAAGGTTGATATCCTTATTATTTCCTCTTACAATCTTACAAATTGTTCTACATTTTCCCTTAGCAAATCTACACAATCTTATAAACGACTTGTAATATTTTTAGCTTTTGCTCTTTCAAATAAGCTGTGGCCTCCAAGAACTCAATGTGAGCAATTCCAAATGGCCAGATAGAATTTCTAAGAGCTAATCTGCATTTCAACAGAGCCCATCAGTATGGTGCATGTTTTCCTAGGATGATAACATTGTTATATTTGTCTTTACTTGTGTTTGCTAACAGGATTAAAATAGTGCTTTTTGAACTTTTGGCAACTTTTTAACCACACATTGCTGATTGATACTGTCTTCAAGTGAAATGGTAAAGGAGAGGAATATCAGTACCAGCTGTATTAGAAATCTCTCTGATACTTTAAGCAGAAAGGAGTTTACCATGAGAAGACAGTTGTTTATAAACACAGTAGAAAGGGCAAGAGGAACACAAGTCAGTGGGTAACACTGGATTTAAGTTTCAAAGTCAATGTTTCTGCTTATGCTACCAACCCCACTGCTGGGGGCTACACAGGAAAGCAGCATCAGCAAACTTTTTTTTTGTAAATGACCAAAAAGTAAATATTGTAGGCTTTGTGGTCATACAGTTTCTGTTGCAAGGACAGCACTCTGTCCTCACAGTGCAAGAGCAACCATGGTGATACACAAACAAATGGATGTGGCTGAGATCCACTAAAATTGTATTTACAACAACAGGCAATGGGTAAAACTTGGCCTGTGGGCCATAGTTTGTCAGTCTGTGAAGCAGAACATAGAATCTCAGCTCATAATTGTAAAAGTTTCCTTGTTTACTGCTGCAGAAAGATACCCACTATTCTCTGCCTTCCAGATTTCATGCATCTGTATGTTTAATTGGCAGAACCTAAATCACTTACAGAATATTTCTCAAGGGAGTGTGAGGAATGTAGGTTTATCTTCTAATCCCAGAGGTACAGACTAGATGAAAGTGAAGAAGACACAATGCCAATATCTAGCTCAAATATTTTCAATTAAGGACTGTAGGGCATGCAAATCATTGAAATGTTAGTTACATCTGGAGAGTTCTTCCAGGAAGTCTAAGTACCCAGTACTAATATTCATAACATTATTAAATTACTTCCTCTTATGTTTATATTCAATAATTATCACCATCTATGAAATTTCATAAGTAACACGTGATTATCAATGTTTGGGTTTTTAAAATTTTTAATTGTAACTCTTTTACATTGTTACTCTATTACATTCCTATATATGAGTATAAAGTAGTTCTTCACAATGGAAATATATTTGGCTCTGATTCATTAATTTTTAAATTATTTTCCTAGTTTGGACAGCTCTGGGCCTTGATTTTTTAACTTAATGGGCCTTTGGCTTAGGAAGGAAAGAAGGAATGAGAAATCTTATGGGACTGTACATCTGGTATATATTGTGAGTAAAAACAAGAGAAAGTGAGAAATTAAGTAAGTTAGCACAAATGAAAGCACTTATAAATGCAAGTACATTGTATTATTGCTGTTATAAATACCATGTCAGATAATAAAGAGAGGAGAGTATCAACATATAAATTCCATATTTTAGAAGAATATTAGTTTTTCTTCATTTTGGCTACTACCCAAATTTCTTAACTCAGATAACTAATTCATTACAGGGTCCAGTGCTTATAAACATACAAGAGTATCCAATAGAAAGATATGAAGAAAGATCCGTGAGCTTTACTGAGGCATGTGCCTCCTGGAGGTTACCACTGGATGAAATGAATTTAATCTGTGACATTGCTACATCACATGGTATGTCAGTTTATGCTTTTGATCTTTTCTTCCTGCACTGATTTTTTAAAGGGATTAAAATAATCTCTAGACATCAGTAAATCTAAGAGATTTGGTGACTGTCATTCTTGGATTGGATAGCAATTACAAATAATTTAGAACTAGTTTCCTCTAACAACCTACCAAAATGCTGTTGTAGAATAAGCGCTGCTGAGTTTGTATGTCTATGTCTGTTTCTCATTACAGTTGTAGCACAAAGTTAAACACACCCAGGCATGTGCTAAAAATAGAAGGGAAAAGGAAAAAGGAGAAACATTGGTTTTTTTTTTTTTTTGGCCGGGATTCCAGTTTGGTGATTGTGTGAACCACAAAAGCAGGGTCAGAATGCTTTGCAGTCATTAAACTTTTCATTTTAAAGAATGGCAAATAAGAAATGTGAATTGTTGGCGTTTCCATCTCTGGACCATTGCCATTACCCACTGATTTCATGCAGAGAGCCTTGTGTACCTTTTGGCAGGAGTCCCTCAATTGGTGTCAGTCACTAAGATGGTCTAAACAGAAGAGGGTATGAGAAGGGAGAGTCTGCCTAATTTGACTAAGACGGAAATAGTTGGGGCAAAAATCAGTATCTTATTTTTGTTCCTTAAAGTTCTGTACATATTGTTGGTTCCCCAAATTTTTGAACAAAAGTATGTTTTAAACTATTTATAGAGTTTTTGTGGTTGTTTGTTGTCAAAGATTGGTGTTCTTCTGAAGATATTTTGCATTCACTGTTAAAGAGAAAGTATAGCGAGATGTGAAGTGTTAAGTTGGAATTTTGGCCCTTGTCTCAGGCTTCGGAATCCTAAAGAAATGCTCTGTGACCCTGTGCCTGCACCTGTGGCAGACGACAAATCACTTGCAGTACTGTTCTCATTTACCCTTCTTACAGTCTTGTTCTTATCAGCACAGTATTACAGTCCAGTCAGTCAGAGTTGCTCCTGGAATATGTGAATCATTTGCTGTCCTCGATGTAATTTAGCCCTCTTTAGTATTAGCCATATTTCCAAACTGTGTTTTTTTGTTATTTTTTTATTTTTTGTTTTGGGGGATTTAGGGAGAAGGATTAACCTATAAATCTGTGAAGGAAGTGACCATCTCTTTAGGTTCGAATTGGAGTTAGTATATTTAAACCAAATACCAAATAGCACTTAATTTGCAAAAAGAGAACACAAATAATAAGTTTAAGGAAGTATATCTCTATCAGTATTTTTACCATATTCTTCACTTCTCTATACTATGCAAGAAAGTGTCCAATAAATGTTAAGCTGAACTTGTTTGTATTTATAATGGAGGTATCAAAAATATCTATAAATATTAAATTCTATAGTCTGACACTTGAATGATAGCATACATAGTTCACATTTGTTTCCTAAAAATGTATACCTTCTTCTGTTGATGGCTGCATTTCTTATCAATGTAATCTCACTTATTTAAACTTGCTGTATTTTATATGTAATATTTATATTATATAACATTGTATATATACATAATATTATTTATAGATGAGGTATGTATGCATACATGGTCCAGATATTCTAGGATGGGCCCTAGTTTAAATATCTCATTGTGTTTTAAGTTTTGGATTCAGAAAATATGACCACTATAAAATAGATACCTGGGTGGTAGATGATGCCAGCAACATTTATTACACAGAAGCAGCTAATCACTTTCCTCTAAGGAATCACATGAGATTATGAGAAACAGTCGAGTCTGGTTACTGAAAGGGAAGTCTTCAATCTAGCAGCCTTAACGTCTTCTGAGAGCTCTATGAGAAAGGCAGAATCTATAACCTTATTAGAGCCCTACTATGTCAGAATCTGCATTTTCATTAGCTCCTCAGAACTAATTGTGTCATCCAAACTTGAGACAAGAAGCAAATGGACCTATGCAAGTATCCAGATTGAAAAGAGATTTTTTAAATTGTTTATTGATATATTTTAGGTATACATAATGATCACATTCATTATGCAAAATTTGTACCTGTACATGATGTAACTTGATTCTTTATTCCTCCCATTCCCCTGCCTTCCCTCTTCCCCTCCTCATTTACAAACTTTGTTTCCATTTTTTTTCCTTCTTTTCTCTTTTTTTATTTTCCTTTCCTTCTTCCTTTCCCCCACCTTACCTATTTCCCTTTCCCATTTGAACATTACCTTGAGACCATATTCTTAAATGAAGTAAATCAGACATACATGCATAAATACTGCATTGCTTCTCTGGTGTGAGAAACTGAAAATATAAATAAGGACCAAAATGTATAATAGATATTGTGAAATAGGAAGAAAACATTCAAATGAAAAGACATTTTATAACAAGAAATACTGAAATATGAACAAAGGTTTAGAATTAAAATTCATAGGGCTAAGATTTTATAAAATACAATTTCTTATTTATAGCAAGAAAATTCTAAATATCTAGAAACTGTAAAAAATGGAATAAGAGAAAACAGGCCTTCATTGGAACACAAAGAAAAATTTCCTGACATTGAGATTGATAAATAATTTATGGTGTTATCATGAGATATTATGGTATTCTTTTGAGAGCAAGTAGATACTTATTTCCTGCAGAGTAGGTATGACTCTACACTTAGGGCAGATAGTTGCTTTTATGGTTATTTTAGTCAATTCATTTAAAAATTACTTGCTAGTTTCAACTCTGTGCTTGACCTAATCATTCAGATTTCAATAGACCTCCTGACCAGTCAGAAAATCAGTAACAAACCACTAAATTAACTCCTTTTTGTTATTTCAGAAAATGAGGAAAATACTCTGTATGTAGCTGCCTGCAATCCTGTTTCCTTATACTTTATGAATATGACTGGGAAAAGTGGCTTCTTTGTGGATCTATTTGATATCTTCCCAAGAACAGCCAGGGGAGTTTGGCATCCATTTGTGACAGTGGCACCACTGGGAAGTCCTCTCAAGGGCCAAGTTATTCTCCATGAGGAGCAGGTAATATATATACATCAGGCTACTCACATGCTATAGTTATAAGCAGAGTAATTTATAAAGGCAATAATGATTTGCAGTCTGTAACTGAAAATACACGGTTTTGTGAAGACAGAAGAGAAGGACTGGGGGCAGGTCAGGAGTTATATTTTATTAGGACCAGAATAGAAGGCTATTGTCTTCTCTGCAGTTACCTCAAAACAACATATAAGCCTGTAAACCAATTAATTACGATTCTCAACCTCAACACTATTGATAGTTGGGGCCAGATAATTCTTTGTTGTCAAGTTTGCATTCTCTTTGCAGAGAAAGACAGCAAACAAGTAAATCAACAAGTATGTTGGCTTCACTCTGTGATAAATGCTGTACAGAGACAGGGTAGAGCTAGTGATGTAGTGGGCCACTCACCAGCTATGCACAAGGTTCTGGGTTCAATCCCAAATTCTTCTACAGAAAGAAAGAAACAACCAGGGAAAGTGTCTGAAGGGGCAATAGGGCTGAGGTAGAAGATTTGCAGGGGAATGGAGTACAGAGAGAGGTCATTTGAGACCCCAATGACATTCTTTGCATAGATACACCCACATAAATATACAAAATGAAATACACTGAGATCCTTCTGTATTTGATGATGTTCAAGTTCCATCCATCTTTTGTATAGATTAGTGCAATAAAATTGCACTAATGAAAAGTACAGTTTGCCCAGAGTCAGGCTGAACATAATTCCAAACAGATAATTATTGATCTAAAGACAGGCTATGTTTCAATTAGTGAAAAATAAAAAGGTCTAATTAATCCGTATTATACCACGAGAAAGGAGACTAATGTTTTTTTAAACCTATTATCTGCCTAATATCTACAAAGTATTAAACTAGACATATTATTCATTCTACAAATATATAAATCGTTCCTAATTTGGGTTATTGCGGTGAACAAAACCATAAAAAATTTGTGTCCTATAAAGCTTACAATCTGTTGTGGGAAGATAAACAACAAGCAAAATAAAAAATTGTATCTTAAATTAGAAGGTCAGAAGCAAGAAAGAATAAGATTGCAATTTAAAATAAGGTGGGCAAGAAGGGCCTAATTGAATGGATGAGATTTCAAAGACTTGACCAAAGAAGAAAGTTTCAGTAAAAGGGAATCTAAGTTCAAAGGCCCAGAGGCTAGAACATGCCTGTTTATCTTTAAAGAAGTGGAGTGAGAAAATAAATCAACTTTAACTTTAGTCCTTGACTAAATAGTTATAAATTATGAGTTAGAGTTTTTTTCTGGTTTTGTTTTCACAAGTTTTGTTTTGTTTTGTTTTTACTTTTTCTCTGTGCTGGAAGCACGGTTTAGGCTGGGGATGTGACTTAGTGGTAGAGCTCTTTCCTTGCATGCACAAGGTCCTGGGTTTGATCCCCAGCCCTACAAAAAATAAGTGAGTAAAATAAAACAGAAGCAGAGTTCATCTGTATTGAGATATTGCTTATAAATTTCTGTCCAGCAAATTGGTTGGATTAAGGGTTTTATTTTATAGATTTCCAACAAAACTCACTGTCTTGGAATCTATAGTCAGAAGAAGTTGTAAAAAGCACTTGATTTTTAATTCAATAAGCTAGTCAAAGGTCATCAAGAATTGAAGTTTGGAACATTTATTTAAGCAACCCTGACAAATTTTCAGCTAACAGTCAAACTTGCATATGCAAGTTCTATAAAAGTGCCAGACTTCTAGTTTTGGGAAGCATTTTATTTTTCAAAAAGAGTCAATTATTTAGCAACATTGTTGGTCACTATTGTGTTCAATTATAATGAGTTTCGTCAAAGAAAATATGTTTTTTCATTGTAAAGCTATGCATGACTTTCTCAGCCAGCACCGTGCCTCCAAGCATTCGTGTATGCTGACCTTCTTATCCCTTTGGCTACAGCTTCAAGTTTTTCAGAAAGCTCTTTTGGCACCCAGAGCAGACAGGCACCGGGTCTCCATATGAGCTGTCCTCCGAACTGCTCCATTTTTTCCCAGAGAGGCTGTCCCAGGGGTCCATGTCATAAGATGGTTCTGTTACTGTATCAGGCCTGTTAATTCCACGTAACAGCACAGTGCTGTAAACTTTAACAACTGATAAATAATCCCAGTGGAATAAAAGCTGCGTGGTCTGCCATCCATTCCTTTGTCCTCACACTTCAGTAATTTAAAATGCAGCTGAAATAGGGTAGAGAGTACTTCCATGCATCCACTGATGCCTTCCTCATCCTCTTACAATAAAGCTTTCTACAGATGCATTCTCCCAGTTAGTTTAAGACATTGTTCAAAAATTCACTGCTAAAATAAAGTCTTAAGTGAGGAAAGGAAAACTTTGCCTTGTCTAAAAATAAAGACCTCCCCTTCCCCCAACCCCCGTGAAATTATTTATTACATCTGCACGAAGTTTAGAATTTCAGACTTGGGGACATGGAGGTCATCCAGAGGTTACTTTTCTCCCAGTCAAATATAAACATAATAAAATTGCTCATTTGCTTCTCCTCCCTGCCCCCCTTAAGGGAGCGCCAGAGCCACAGTTACATGTACTCAAGTGTGATGCTAAATTCTATTTTTAAATTCAGACAGAATATATCATTAGTCATTTACAGAAGGAAGCCATTAACATCTAAGAGGATGGAGCCACAGAACTGCATGCTGCCAATTGCTTATAAAACTAATTCTAAACACAGCAATAGCTGTATATAATGTTTTCTATCACTTAGAAAGATACAGTTTTCAGTTTATTCATGCCAAGTTATGAATATATAAGTTTTCAACTCTGAAAAGGAGATTGGAAGATTGTACCATTTTTCTGCTTAATTGTATCTGTTTAATCATCTGCTTATTCTTTGGCTTAATCATTTGGGGGAAGAAAACATTGCTTTAGAACTTTCTTTTCAGTTAATATTTTCTCAGATTGCCTAACTGCTAAGAATTTATGTTAAGTTTTACATATTTATCATTCAGGAAAGATTTTCTCCATAAAAATGCTGTAAGAAAATTTAATCTAGAATGGAGACTTTGTCAATTTTAAACTCATATGTATTTTCTTAAGAAAAACTCTTAAGACTATCTGTGCCATTTATAAAACTTTCAAATGCTGGTGAATAATACTTCTTATACCATATGTTAACTTTTAAAGAAATCATTCTAACATGCATTCTTAGTGGAGAATTTAGGTATTATACAGAATGATGCATTTTAAGAGTGATATTTGTGGAGAAATTAAAGTTTTGTCAACATGCTTAGTAAAATTTTTTAACACAGTGAAGATTTAGAGTATATAGTGTAACATTAGCTATGTGGTGCTATTTCTACGCTTGATCTTTCCAAAAGGCTGAGAAGCGATGTGGTGCAATTTCTGTTAATACTGTTTTAACTCTTAAGAACTTCAATAAAATTATCTTGTAAACTTGAAACCACACTGTAAATTAGTTTTTGAATTTGCAGCTGGATCGTTAATATTTTTATGTTTCTTTTTACTTTTCTGATTGGATTACCTAATAAAGGACAAAAGCTATGATTAATTTATGGTTGTATTCTCTGTGCTTTAATTATAGGCTGTCAATTGATATTATGGAATAGTCGAGCAAACGCTTAATATTTTATTGGTTTCTGTGTTTTGCAAAGTGCATCTTAATTCTTTGGGTGCTTTGTGACTTTATATTTCCCGAAAGAAAGTTTTCTTTAAACAGAAAATTGTAAGAATTAGGATAACTGGCAGAGCCCAAACTAAAACAAGGGGAATTGCATAACAATGTGGCCTAACAACTTTCAGGTGTCTTTTTTGCAAAACTATTAGTTGAATCTTTAAATGTCTTTATATATTAACTAGAAAAGCCAATGTCTTTGCATCCCTTTAAAATATTTAATTGTTAATGGATTTTAAATTCTTATTTCATGTTTCAGCTTATGTATTTCAATGCTTAAAATTTCTTTTCTTAAGAAAAAATGTTCCTAATCACTGATTTTTATTACTTCATTACATAGCTATGATTAACAATGCCAAAGAACTCTCTCAACTGTAAATCGTTATAGCACCAATGAAAATTCTTCAAGCTTAGTGATCTTCAAGATGATAAACACTCATTAGCTACATTCTATTGGGTTCTTCATGTGTATTTGGTAACCCATCTTTGTGTCATGCACCTATTTGCTGAACTGAACTTGGATTTGTGAAAAGGATAAATTTCAAGTTCACATTAGAAATCAGTCACATAATGTAAAATAACTTTCAACAGAGTATTCTTTAAATGAAATTTTGATAAAACTAAATGAACTTTTGGGTGGGGGATGTAGCTCAGTGGCAGACTACTTGCTTTAGTATGCACAAGGGTCTGGATTCAGTCCCCAGTATGTAAATAAATAAATAAAATGAATGAATGAGTGCAAATGCTTCTATATAACAAAACAGAAGCAGAGTTTGGCTAGCTTCTATTTAGAAGAGAAAGATTTTAAGATAAAATATTCAAAGAGAATGTTACATAATTGCATAATTAGAAATATTGACATATAACCTCTCAAAACTTTAAATCCCACTTAAGAAAAAAAAAATCACTGAATATTTTCATGAAATGTCATAGATATTTCAGTACTATTGTCTTCCCTCTGGTTTATCACTATAACTTTCACTCACAGGTTGCCAGCATGCCACTGCTTTTTAAGAACAATCAAATTTGAACCTCAAACTGTTTCTTTTATTTCCAGAGTAATGTCATCCTCTTGTTAGATACCACTGGGCAGACCATTCGTCGTCTCCTCATCCCTTTAGAAGAAGAGATATCTAAGCAATCATCCTGGTGGAGCAAGGAAGAAAGTGTATGGAAAACCAGATTTCCCCAGAAAATTGCCAAGGACTTTTGGAGTTTTCTAACCCTAATACATATGACCCACCCCTTTCTGTATCTCTTTTTTACCCCACTTCAGTGCACAAGAGTGTTTTCCTGATATGTATTTATAGATTTTTAAATTACAAATATATGTATTTATAGATTTCCATGTATTTATAGATTTATATGTATTTATAGGTTTTAAATTACAAATATATAGATACAGATATCGGTAACATCTTTTGGTATTTACTATACTAACATGAAAATTACCAGTATTGAACTTTATGAGCTATTTGAGTATGATATCAGAACAAATTATACCTATTTTCCAATTATGTAGTTATATTTTGAATCTGTATGGTAAAATCACAAATATGATACCTGGTTGGCCCTACTTGATAAACAGTTCAGTTTATTAGCTAAATTAAGCTAGTACATGAACAGTGTAGGTCAATCCAACAGAGTTTATTTTGCCACTCAGATATAAAATAAATCCAATGTTCTGCAAGACAGAACACTTAGATTTTAAAAACCCATAAAAATAGATTTTTATGTATCATAAACGAATCTAAGAAAAAATACTTTCTATATGTTTCTATTATGACATACATTCTATAGTTAATGTCCAGGTAGCACTTTATTCCTAAGCAGTATTTGACGTTAGTATTTTGAGGAGATTTTAGTGCATAGTTTATGGTGAGTTTTGTAATGTGGTTTAATCCACGTTACCATAACCATCTTGGGGTAGACAAACAGCTTCTCTCAGAGTTATATCTGTTATACATGGAAAATTTTCTATTTAAAGAGAAACAGCTATAGAGATGTGACTGAATCTGACACATTTAATATGGATATTTTGTTTTACTTTGTCTTTAGGAAACTTATAAAATGTGTAAAGAATTTTCCCATAAAAACTGGATAGTAGTCTACAAAGAAAAAAGGTGAGTTTTTTTTTCATTGTAAAAGATTTAAGCTGGGATCTTTATTCTGTTCTTTTTCCTGTTTCAATTATACTTGTTTGTTGTGAAATTAATATAATCAAGTTACAAATATTTTACTAAGTCTCCCCACATTGTAGAACACTGAGAAACAGATGAGCATTCATGATTCCGTAACACAGCCACTACTAACACTTTCCATTATTTCTTCTCGTGCACACACTGACATAGTTTAGAATTTTATATAACTGTTTTCCAATTAACCTTTTTCTATGTTATTACTTAGTTTTTAAAACATTCCTTTTAGGTTATATAACATAGCATGAAATGACAATGTCATGGTTACTCAGCCATTATCCTTACCATTTCCTTGCAAATATAATTTTCTTTTCCTTTTTCAGGAACAGCTTGACTGTACTGGATGTTTTGGAAGGGCGAATTCACACCATCTCACTTCCTATCAACCTCAGGGCAGTTTTCCTTGTAGCAGAGGACAAATGGCTTCTGGTGGAGAGCAAAACAAATCAGTAGGTGAATCTGTGCATCGCCTGGGGAGTGCATGAGCTCAATTTTGTTTGTCCATCATCCAAAGCTGTCACTGTTCAATCTTCCTTCTGTCTGTCTTACTAGTTTCTGGGTTTGGCAGCATAGCTGAAGGTAAGTGTTACAAGAAGAGAGAAGGAGGATATAATTAAAACAAATTACATATCCCATTTTAGAGTATAGCATTGAAATTAACAGTAGCAAATAGCATTTACATATAATCCATATTTATTTGAGATTTTTCCTGAACTCACTGTGTTATTGCTAAACTGGAGATCCTTCAAAGTAGATTTTCAGTTTAAATTGTCTTACAGAGAGCTCTGTCTCTATCATAGAGCTTTGTCTTTGTCTGACTTCACAGAATGTACACCTTAGAAGTTACTTGTTTTTATCTAGTATGCTCTTACTCTATTATGTTTATGTTTGTGTTCCCTTGCCACCCCCAGCTCCCTGCCCCCTGGGCCACATACTTCTTGATGAAAGGCAGTGCAAGACACTTGACTCTTAAAGAACGTATGATGAATTCATCCACTAGCTAAGTGCAGATTCTTTCTCTCTCTCCTACAAAGCAGAAGTGCTTCACTACAAGCAATTCCAAGCTATTTGTGCCTCTACGCTTTAGAAATCTTAAAAATAAATAGATCAAAGGGATTATAATGATGAGGATTTATGTCCTTCCACTGGCCACAAATCAGAGATCATTCTCCAGCTTACTGCTTGATCAAAGAGTCAGATCAAGAGAGTGCTCCCTGCTAATGGAGATGTGTCCCAATAAAGTTGTTCTTTTTTTTTTTTACAATGCTTTTATAGGAAATGTTGCATTTTAAAAATTTGCATTACTGCATGATCATGGAGTACTACATATTCTTTGACATGATAAAATGCTGAAATTGCAAATTATACTCAGAATATTTTTAAAGGATTTGGAAGGAAAAAGTAATTTTTTGGTCTTCCATGAGAATTACTAGAAAAAAAAGTTTTTCACTGAAGTTAAATGTTTTGTTTCTTTACAGAAAATATCTTTTAACAAAACTGACACATACTGAATCTGAGGACAGCGGAGTTTGCCAGTTATATGTCTTGAAGGAGGAGCTGCCTAGCATTGGGTTTGGAGTTACCCAAGGTAGATATTATGTTCTCTGTGCTTAGGGCTGGGATGCACACGTGTGCACACTGACGTCTAGATTCACTGAACAACAATAACTCCAGCCTATGGGATGTTCATACCAAAAGAAAAATTTAGTCATAACACTAAAAATAGGAAATGAGAATCTACAACCTTTCAAATGATCTTCAGCAAGTTCACCCTTTTAAGCTCTCTGAAAGTTTTAACAGAAAAATTGTAAATTATAATCTGTACTTAAATTTAGGTCCCAAGTGTAATTTAGTTATATATATATATATATATATATATATATATATATATATATATATATCTATTCCCCTACACACAGAGATCATCAAAATGCCTACTTAATTCATTCAATATGGGGATGTGAATAGTGACTTAAATCATACCATTGCCATTACCAGGTTGGGTCATACCTTTTTTGAAGGGATCTACTAATGATAGCATTTATTACTAATAAAATATTTAATTCTATAAATACTTGGAATCATTTTGAGAAGATGCTTAGATTGTAAAAACAGAGCTTTCTCAGACATGAGTGTAATTTAAAGTGTTTTCTCTTTTTACCTTGTTTTTTTCTGATTAAGTTTGTTGAGAATGAAATCTTTCAAAAAATTAGTTTGTTGAGCATACCAGAAACATATAATGTCTAATGCTTGTCTTTTACTTTTCAGAAGGAGAATTCAGCATACCTCACAAAATTTCAAGGGATCAACTGTCATCTGAAAATCTAAGTTCTGCTGTGGGACAAAAGATTGCCTCTCCCAACCGAATTCTCTCAGATCAGAACAGTTATGCTACCATAGTTGTTGGTTTTCCAGATCTCATGGTAAGGACCAACTTTTTATATTGTTGAACAAATATTTTTAATCTTAAGTTTGACCCATAATCCATAAACCTGTTTTAGGGATAATTTAAAATATAATAGTTTTCTGGTAAATATTTTAAATCAAGTTCACACTTGTAATCAGTCACAAAATATATCTATATAATAATATTATTTTTTAAAAAACTAGCATTGAAAGTATAATGCAATGGTGTAATTTAGGAAGGAGTCACAAGTATTACTCACATGTGACAGTTCATGTGACATAGTAGTACTTAACCCACTGAAGGAGATTTTCTGTCATGTTATCTTTACTTTGTCAAGAGGAACAAAGTGAGACCAATAAAGTAGTACATCTTTTGGAATTTTTTATATTAAATTTATTGAAGTGTCATTACTGTACCATAAAAACTTTAACACTCATAAGCACCAATTCACTTTCTTTTGAGTTGAACTCTGATTTATCTTATCTTTGCAGCATTCTGCAAAACGATACCATAGCGGACAAAGGTCTCAACTTTTTTATGGCCCTTCTGCTGTTCTCCACTATTACCTAGAGAGGAGAAGCTATTTATAATTGACTTCATGTGAAACTGGGCACCATCCTCCCCTGATGCAAATATAGGAAAATGAAATATAAAGGTTATTTTAGTACAAGTTGTCATCCAATAATCTTAGGTGAAGCTCCGTGTGATATCATTAAACATTTAATTTTAATAATTAAATTCCTTTGTAGGTTTTAGGTGGGATAATAGAATCATTCAAAGATAAAAATACTGGGCTCTGCTTGATAATACACAATCTCACATCGCCAAAAAATTTAATATAATTAATGAATGTTGGGTACTTCAGAATATAAGATATTAGAAATCTAAAACCTAATGGCTTAGGACTTTGCCATATGCCTTTCTAATTATTGAATAAAAAAGCATTTGCTAGCATGTTATATAACTAGAAGATGTGTTGTTGGAATACAGTCTCTATAGCAGCATTAATTGAATGGAAGAGATATATTTAATATGCTCTCTCAATGTTTGCTGCTATCAGTGAAGAAATACTAGAACTTTTTTGTGAAGATGAAACTAAACAATCCATCTTATTACTTAACCTGATTAAGATATTACTATGGAAATATAATGTTACTATAACGAAGGTAAAAAAAATAAAATAAAAGCTGAGCATAAGGTACTGTTGTATTCCCCTATAGAAATCCTCTATAGCTTTTAAGTTTAGTGTTCTGGTTAAAGTAAAAGCTGAACCCTTGATGGTCCCCACCCATGGGCAATGTGTAGTGAATATTTGCTAAATGGAAGATTAGTGTCAGGTAGCCTTTCAACGTTTTATGATCGCAGTTGTATTTTTTTTTTCTTTTTTGAGACAGGGTCTCACTATGCAGTTCAGGCTGGCCGTGAGCTCACTCTGTAGCCCAGGCTGGTCTTGAACTCGCAACGATCCTCCTGCCTCAGCCTCCCGAGTGCTGGGATTACAGGCATGAACCACCACGCCCGGCTCACAGTTGTATCTTTATGCCCCAATGCAACAGTAAAGCACTGTATTGTTCTAAACCTTTTTGCATATAATAGCTAATTTTTTTTTACTTTTTTTGTTTTTTTGTATCGGTACCTGGGATCAAACTCAGGACTGTGCACTTGCAAGGCAGGCGCTTATGCTGCTGAGCTAAGTCCCCAGCCCCTGTAACTAATTTTTATGACAATTCTATGAAGTTTTATAGGTGAAAAAGTAGAAAAAGATACTGTATACCCCAAGGACCACACAAATTATAAGCAAGGAACCTGGGGTTTGAACTCAAGTGTGTCTAACCCTCTAACTCATCATTTCTTCTGTACCACACTGTTTTTCTGCTTTTAAATTAATTTCTCTGGATTCTATATACAACTCTCAACAAAGGAGTATGTCACCCCTTAATAACTTTTCTATATTTATTAGAGACAACAAATTATTATAAACTTATGTATAACTTTCTTAACCTCATACCAAATACAGTAGCTCTAAACACCTATAGCAAACATCATCCTCAACAGTGAACATAAAATGCACTTAATTATCAGAAATAAGATTAGGATATCTACCATCACACATCTAGTAAATATTTTACTGAGTGTCTGAGATGGGATACATAAAAAGAAAACTGATCAGTTGTACTTCATCAAAATTTAAAACTCCAGCTCTATAAAAGACATTGTTAAAAGAATGCAATGATATCTAGATGTGGTGGGTCCTGCCTGTAACAATAGCACTCTGGGGGTCTGAGGCATGAGTATCACAAGTTTGGACCCTGCATGGGCAATTTGGTAAGATTCTGTTTCTAAATAAAAAAATTAAAGGGACTGGGGGTATAGCTTGGTACAAAGACCTGGGTTCAATCCATAGTTCTAAGAGACAGAGACATGGAGAGACAGAGACAGAGAGAATACATCTGTAAATCTGCATGTTAGAGTGAAATATTTGTAAGCCACTTTTACAACAAAGTACTTGTATCCAGAATCTATGTTTCTTGAGACTCAACATTAAAAAACAATTAAAAGTTTAAAATGAGCAACAAGTAAGCCAGTGTAAAGTGTCAAATATCAGAGCTCAAGCAGAGTAAGAAGGACATCTGTGGCAGGAAAGGGTGCATGTATGGAATGGTATTTTATGACAGCATTGCTGATCGGTGAGCATAGGTTAGTGTATTTGACAGTTAGCTGTCCATGTGCGAAAAGGATGAACAAGGGCTCTGGCTCACATCATTTACAAAAATTAATTCCTTATGAGTTAAGGGATGAAATATGAAAAAACTTCAAAGGACTATGAAGGTTTTTAGAGGAAATATAGGAAGATACAGTCTGTGATCTTGGGAAGATCATAAACTAAATATGAATGGTAAAATTTTAAAGTAAAACAAAAGAAAAACATAACACAAAATTCCAGAAGAATTAGATTTAGGGAAGACAGAGACATGTGCTTGAGAAGGGATATTCCATGGGTTTCAGAATTACCAGTTCTGTTCTACTCTTTCTGCTAAAAAATAGAAATATAGATATTTGTTGTATTATTTTTAAACTAATGGTACTGTTGTACTCCCTCTTTTTAGTTGTAATTTGTTTCAAAATTTAAAAAATATAACTTGTGTATTTCACTCTTGGCTAGAAATTACAGTTATTGGTGAAATAACTGTTCCACAAAAGGCTAAAGAATAAGTTGGTTTTCTCGTACCTGTGACACAAAAAATTTACCACTGGTATCTGCTTAAAGGGTTGCATTGTAAAAGTTATGGTGAACACAGGATACAGTACTTCAGTACTTTAATCTCTCTCCCTCTTCCCTCCTCTCTCTTTCAGTCACCCAGTGAAGTTTATTCTTGGAGGAGGCCAACATCTTTGCATAAATCAAGTGTCACCAGTACATCATTCTATGGAGAGAAGAAGAAAGACAGGACTCCAAAACATAGCAATTGTGTGATTCTTTCAGATACTAATCAGGTAGTCAGGATTTTGCCCCCAGGAGAAGTCCCTTTGAAAGACATCTACCCAAAAGGTAAGAATTTACTAATTCCTAGTTTACCAAGCTGATTAAAGGTAGCTTACTTTTTGGGGGGGATATTTAGTGTATCATTGCCCTTTCATATTTATAAATAGCTTTGGTAGGGGATATTTTATTTATCACCACCACTTCATATTTATAAATATGAATCATTTTGACAAGTTAAAAGTAGCTAAAAAAAAGAGCTATGTGTATTTTGAAAGCGCTCATTAATCTTCACATATGTATGCTTGTCAACTCATCTTCAGTGACATTACATAGAACATATTTTTCAGGTGCCTTTAAAAATTATTAGGCTATTAGGCCAAGAAACTCCTGATACTCAGGGTCAGAGACTTTGTATGACTGATTCACTCATCAGTACCCTGCAGGTCAATTTTTGTTTATTACTTGTTTATTACTGCAAAAATATATCCAAGTGCAGTGCTGATTGCTTTTTTATAAATCTACTGAATCTTCAAACCCTCATCCTATTGTTAGCTTGCTCTTTGATTTATACATGAGGAAATTCTGACACAGTAAGATAAAGTACTGGCTCAAGGTCACTCAGTAGCCAACAGAGCCCAGATTTGTACCAAAGTCTTCTAATCTCAACTTTACTGCTATTCTTATTGAGCCATGCTGACATTCATTGTAATAAATAATTATAAACATTTTTAAACATTGAGTCATTGACTATTCTTATTTGTGTCACAGTGGTAATGTGTTATCTGCCTTTGTGTTCATTATATTAATGTGGCCCTTACAAATGAAATGTTAAGTATGTTTTAATAATAATAATCTATTACTGGCTTTGAAAAGTCCTGGTTAAACAAGAATATTTAGAATTAGCTCCTTCCAAACCGAAACTCTTGAAAAATGAATCATCATTTCCTTAAAATGTCTTTTATGGTGAAAGAGGCAAATGAACACACTGACAATTAACAGTACAGTGTAATAAGTGCCATTTGGGAATATTCACAAGGCTCTACATCGACAGAATGAGACGCTTACAAGCCAGCCTTGTGATAAAGTGACTCCTGAAAGATGAGTAGAAGTTAATCAAATGAAGGAATTGTTCCAGGAAAAGAGGGCCATGTGAAAGCTAGAGGAGCTTGGCAGACCTTTCCAGGAGTCAACCTGGTGCTCTATAACAAAACTTAGCACACCTTCACCACCCACACATCTGGTATCGACTCATCTTCTTCATCCTCCATTCTAATCCATCACCACGTTCTTGGATAGAACCTCAGCGATATATCTTGTTTTTAAATTCTGTCACCAGCATCCCAGGCAAAGTGCCATGACTACAGTATTGCCACCACTTGCTGTCACTATTACCTCTTCCTTTCTTCCCCTTTCCTGCCCATTCTCCATATATCACAGTAAAGCTTCTAATGTATTTATTTGTTCTTATTGAAGTCCAGCTTATGCACAGTAAAATTCATCCTTCCTATTGTATAGTTCTGTGGGTCTGACAAAATGTGTAATCACCACCACAGCTGATAAAAAGAGTTCCCTTATTCCCAAATTCTTCCCAAGTCACTTGTGGTCAAGCCTGCCACCTACCTCCAACCTACAACTGCTCTGATTTCTGTCCTTACGCATTTGCTTTTTATCAGAATATAATATTAATGGAATCATGTTGTTTGTAAGTTGTAGTCTTTTTAGTCCAGCTTCTTTTACTTAGTATAATGTATTTGAGAGTCGTTTATATTATATATAATAATTCATCATATTGCTAAGTGATAGTCTGTTGTATGGACTGTATACCAAAACTTGCCTATGGGTTCACAAATTGATAGATATTTATATTTCTTCCAGTTTTGGACAATAATAAATAGGGCACTATAACCATTTGTGTAGTTTTTTAAGTGAACATAGATTTTTGCTTCACTTGAGCAAATACTTAGGAATGGTTTTTTTTACATCATACAATAAAGTTGCCAAACTATTTCGTATAGTGGCAGTACCATTTTTCAGTGCTTTCAGCAATGAATGAGAGTTCAGGTTGCTGTGCACTCTTGTCGGTACTTGGTATTGTCAGTTGTTTACCTTTCCATGGTGCTATCATTAGAGTACTATTACATGATTTTAATTGTACTTTTCCTAGCACTAATGCCATTGAGCATTGTTTCATGTGTATCTTATTCATGCAGTGACTCTTCAGATCTCTGTCTATTTTTAATTGAGTTGTTCTTATTTATGAGTTTTGAGTGTTTTTTATCTATTCTAGATGTAAGTTCAGTGTCAGATATATGTTTCTAAAACATTTCTTCCTATTTTGGTGAAGGACAGATAGATACCCTGATTTCTTCTAGAAGTTTTATAGACTTAGATTTACATTTAGATTTATGATTCAGTTAAATGATACAAGAGACAAACATAGAAGCCCAAGAGTCAGAGCCTCATACTAATTCAGAAGACCTTAAGCAGAATTTGGTACAGGAAAGAATTGGTCATCACCATGCTGATAGCGCAGCTTTAGTTTTCACTGCTTTACATACTACCATTTAGTCATTTATTCTTCTTTGACAAGGCACATTAGATTCTTTCCAATTTTTTTCTATTACACGTAGTAGTGCTGTGACTGTTCCATCTGACTCCTTGTGTATATATAGTGTGTATATATATATATATATAATATGTTGAGTATATTATATATATATAATATATATATATATTATATATATATATAATATGTTGAGTCCATAGGGATCTGTTTAAGAGTGAAATTGCCAGTGTTGTTTTTCCAGCAGCATGAAAACATCACTAGAGAATTCCATGACATGGAACCCCATAAATAAAAGCCTTTTTTATGGCACACATCACTCTTTTTAACTTGTGAGTAAAGACAGAAATGCATTAAACCTAGCAGATAGCAAGTGAACATCTAATCGTGTTTATAGAAAGAATGAAATTTTTCATATAATTTAATCGTCTCTTTGAAGATTTTCTTGGTTTTTTCACCTGACAGTTTTTGTGCTACTCTTAACCTGGCATTGTACATATAATGTGTCCCCACTGTTCTTGGGAACAACATGGTAAATAAACATACAGCCATGACTTCCATTTAATGGTCAGTGAGCTAATCTCTAAATACAGCTTATTCTTATCTTTGAAATCCACCTGGATTATAAATGTAATGGAAATGTACAGAGCTTCCATTCTGTCTACGGTGTGGAAACATTTAAAATGGCTGGACAAGGACTTAACTAAATTTGGAGAAAAAGCCAGACAAGTTTTCATTCTCTTAATTTAATTGAATATTCTGTTGAAGGATATCCATGTTTTGATTTATTGTCACATCAGGAAACAGGACTTTTGATTACTTAAAGAATGCTAACCTCTACTATCATGACTTCCACTATTCTTTGTACTTCCCCAGTAGCCACAAATTCCCTTTTCTGATATATGAAAATATTTTTTCTAATACCGGAAATACAATTTCTGTTTTCTCCCCCTTGAAATAGAAGGCAGGAGCTATTATTGTATTTTCTTACCCTCTATGCTGTGGAATTAATTTTCATAGTGAAAGGAAATGTAGAAAAAATAATTTGAAATAGATTGATCTATGTTACTTTCCTGATGACCTGAAAGCACTAAAGGCAATAGTTCAGTTTAATACTACTACTTATAGAGAAGGAAAAATGCTTTAAGTGGTAAACCAAAATGTTTACAATGATGAGTTAGGCAGCTCAAGTCATTGCAACAGCTTCAGTAACTAGTTGTTTTTGGCAGGAGAACCCTGGTCTATAAATAATTCAACCTACTTCAGCAAGGTTCTAGCACCAAGTATTGTCAAAAATTATAAAACTTTAACCACAATTGACCTTATATCCCAAGCTGCACAGTGTGGAAGGTATGTGATTTTTATGATAAATATGTTCATTTTAGACAAAGGGCTTTCAGAGCATGGCCAGTCTATACAGGTGATCAGGTTATAGAATGACTGTCTTTCTTTGCCCTCCTTTCCCTGTGTGTCACCTTCTCTTCCTCCTGAGCCTTTTGTTCCCTGGAACTTCCTCTTGCCTAACCCTGCAGCTCTTCCCTGACCCCAAGTTGTAATTCCCACTTTGGGATTGCTTAAAAGTCACCAGAGGCCCTCAGTGGCTTGAAAACAAAGAAATAAAATGGAAGGGAAAGAAAAGAGAGAGGTAAGGAACATTCTTCTTTATGCTGTGAGCTCCTCAAAGGCAACATCTCTTTGTATAATATCTGTTGAAATTAAGCTCAAACATGTCCCCACTTTATAACAAAGGAAAGGAAACCTCAGAGAGGTAAATAATTTAACCGGCATAATACAGCTAGAAAACATCAAAGCCAGAAGTTCACACTAGCTCAGACTGATTACAAACTGGGTGCTAATTCTGCCATATTTTATTGATTCCCACTCAGTGGTGTTGTGACTTCCCAAAAAGGGAAACAGAATTCAGATGAGCTATTTTCAAATAAACTATTGGTCTAAGGGCCAGGGATATAGGTTGGTGGTAGAGTACCTGCCTAGCATGTGTAAGGTCCTGGGTTCAATCCTTGGAATGGAGGGAAAGAAAAATGACTGTAAGTGCTGAAACACTGACCTATTTTGAGAAGCTTTCAAAGGCGATGAAAATAAAGGGGCTGTTTTCTGACCCTAAAAAAATCACAGGTCAACATGCTTTCTTTTGACAACTGTCATGTTTCCCTAAGAGAAACATAATTTTCAGTCTAGCTGTGAAAGGTGAACTTAATCAATAGTTTGTCAAGTAGATCCCAGAGCTCCACCCTAGTCTATTGGTAACTTTCTTGTGCCTCTAGTGGTATTTAAGTATTCCTGAGTTCCTAATTTGATACCAATCAGTATTTTAATATTTGGCTCATATCATGACTTATTTGCAGATGTTAGCCCTCCACAGACAGCTGGTTATGTAGAAGTCACTGATCTTCAATCAAAGAAACTCCGATATTTCCCTGTTCCCAGGTAATTGATTTCACCTTTGTCCATAGGTTAGTATGTCATTTAAAAAATGAATTCTTAGCAAGGCACAGGGTTACATGCCTGTCATCCCAGCTACTAGGGAGGTTGAGGCAGGAAGATTGCAAGTTTGAGACCAGCCCAGGCAATTTATCAAGACCTTGTCTCAAAAGTTAAATTAAAAAAAAAAAAAATTAAAGGACTGGGAACACATTTAGCACTCTCTGGGTTCAATCCTCAATTTAAAAAAAAATTCTTACCAAGTTCTCTGAACAAATGTGTAATTTTTACCTCCTTAAATAGGAAGCTCTTCTTTCCCTGGTTATACTTGGTTTATGTCTTGCTGTTCTGCATGCTTTACTGGCATTTTTATTTTCATTTTGGAAAAATATTCAAATATTTCAAATAAACTATAAGAGCTAAGGGCTGGGGATAGGTATGTTTCACAGCCTTTTAACTTTCATTCTTTTTTGTTTGATCAATTCTAATGCTGTTTTTCTGTACCCAAAATAGCATTGTTATTATTAAAGGAATTTTAACACTTATTAACTTTATATATTGGTTTTCTGAAGTTTGTACTCAACATGTCAAAGGAATTTAAATAATATTTGCTTAATATTGTTCTAAATATGTTACTGGGCATTTATAGTCATGAAGGCCATATAGGAGTCAAAGGGTTCGCAGAGAGTTAGACTGGACTCATTACCATTCACTGCCTTTATTGGTGTCCAGAGGTGGAAGCAAAGGCTTTTAAATCAGCCAGACTCAGGATCCAAAGCAGACCCATCAAGCTGATGTCTGTCTTTGAGAAACACAGAGACAGATACTCTCACCTGCGGCCTGGCCTTTACTGAACATACCAGTGCCTTGTCTCCCTCTACTTAGCCTGACTCGTCTCCCAGGACAAAACCTCCTTTCTCTAATCTTACCAGTCCACTTTGATCTGGATTAAGATTATATGTTACCCCTCCCCAAGGGAGAATTTCTCACATGTGACAGAACCCTCCAGAAAATGTTGGGTAAAGCTTTGCCTGTAGTCTTAATCGGAGGATCCTGGAAAGCTTTCCTGTATCAAAGGAAAGTCAGGGACAGCCTTGGCTGTCAGTCACTCAAAACATTGCCAGATAACTTTTCTTCCCTTTCCTCTAACCTTGAGAGAAAAAGAGCTCAGCATGAGAGCATGAAATAACTCAGCAATAAATAGTTACATTTCTTAGGACCCTTTAATTAGTTTCAAAAACTGTGCAAAATGAAGTCATTATTCAAAGAAGTTTATTTTCTTGAATATGGATGTATATACATATATGCACAACTTTACCACATCTTGAAACATGTTTATGTATAGTTTAATGGAAAAAGGCTTTTAGTCACTTGAGGAAATTCCTTCTCTATCTCATTATACTATTAAGATGGTTGGCTCAAGGAACAAAAGCAAAGAACATCTTTTTTAAAAAACATCTTGAAGCATTGATAATTTTTCTTATATTTCTCCCCCCCCCCCAGAGCTTTTTATTTCAGAGTTTGGAAATTGTCTGTCTGAGCTACATGTTCTACCTGCCATAAGAAGAATCGTTGGAGCGCAGCTGTGTGTGCAACCAGGCCTAGCTGAACACTATAATTTGCACATATAGAGCAGCATTTTCCAATGGAAATGTAATTTGAGCCATGAATGAAACTTTTTGCCTATTGTAGCCACAAAAATATTAAAAGATGCCAGCACTGACAGCAGATTCCAGCATAGCCTAGGCAATTTAGCAACCTTAGAAAGACCCTGTCTCAAAATAAAACATGAAAAAGGGCAGAGGATGTAGCTCATGCAGGGACTCTGGTTTCAATCCCCACTACAAAGAAAGAAAAGAAGGAAAGGAGGGAAGGAGGAAGTGAGAGCAATAGGTAAACTTAACTTTAATAATCTATTTTATTTAACCCCGTATATCAAAAATATTATCATTTTTATTTGACATGTATTCAATATAAAAAATTTAGTATATGCTATAACAGAATACCACAGACTTGGTGACTTAAATGACAAACATGTATTTCTCACTATCTGAAAGCTGTAAAAGCCATGGTCAATGTGCTGACCAGTTCATTTCCTGGTGAGTGCTGCCTTTCAGATGGCTGCTATCTAACTGTATCCTTAAATGGATACTATCACATTACTATTCTTGAATGGATAATGTCACAATATTATCCCATTGAAGGTTAGCATGTGAATTTACTTCTGTCTCATTGCTGGGACAAAACACCTAATACCCAAAATGAAGGAAGGAAAAGTTTATTTAGCTCATTGTTTGTGGAGGTTTCATTTCCATAATCAGCTGGCTCCAAGGCAGGGTGGCATGGCACTGAGGCAACACTTCAAAGTAGCAAGCAGGGCAAAAGGAGGAACAAGTCTCTTCTCCTCTTTTTCATATTGTACACAGGCCACTCCCTCCCCCCCAGTAACACTCACAAAATCTCTGTGCCTTCCTCTTGCACAGAATGAGGATATTTATAAAGTAAAGATCCTGGCTCCCTGCTGAGTCTTTTAGTTAAACTTCTAAATTTCTTAAGTTGACATACTATATCAACCATAACAGATACTATCACATTACTGTTCTTGAATGGATACTGTCACAATACTATCACATTGAAGATTAGGACTTCAGCATGTGAATTTTGGAAAACACAAATATTCAGGCTATAACAAAATTTTTATAGCAATTAAGGAACCTAAATAACTTTTAACTAGCTGCATTACCTGAATTATCAAAATGTAATATATTGTGATTAATTGTACAGTATTTTTCTTAAAGTAGTAGTTTTTTACATTCATTATTGTCCTACTTTATGTTTGCAAATTCAGTATATTCTGTCTCACTTTTGCTTGTAACATACCTCCTTGTAAACTCCTTGTGCTGTGAGGTAAGAGCATGTATGAAAGGGTGAGTAATGTTGTGAACATACTTTTTAGTCTGGATAGAACATTTCAAATGTAAAGTACCACCCCCCTGCTTTATTTTTATAGTTTCACATTGCATTCCTTTTTCAGCTCAGAATCTCTCTCGCCTTATACCGCATGGCTGTCAACTATTTCGGACACAGATGCTCTGCTGGCTGAGTGGGACAAAAGTGGCGTTGTTACAGTTGACATGGGAGGTCACGTCAGGCTTTGGGAAACTGGGCTTGAAAGACTGCAGCGGTCACTCATGGAATGGAGAAACATGATTGGCCAAGAAGGCGACAGATATATGCAGGTACCATATGTATTGACCTTACCTTTTATGGTACGCAATCAGGTATAAATGCCACATTTGGGAAAATGTCTAGTTAGTGACTTAAATACAGATGCTAAAATAATTTTTAAACTCACACAGAAAAAGATAAATCTATCCACATAGGTAGTATAAAAGTAAAAATATGCTTTTTTTCTATGAGTGCTTAAATATACAGGTTACTAAAAGGAACATGAAAGTACAACTATTAGTCTTATCATTTACTAGTTTCTAATACCAACTTTGTTTCATATGTTGTCATTTTTACTATCTCTATTGTCGACATCTCTACATGCTACCTAGGAAACAGATGCATTGAAGAGCTAGCATCCAACCAACTCTTATAAGGCCTAAATCACTAGGCCAGAGATTAGCAAAATGTGCATCCAGTAGAGTTTTTATCAACTTCCTTTTTTTCTAGACAATATAAATTTAGCAATCACAATAAGTAGACCCAGGCCTTCACTGAAAAGAAATATGGGACTAGTCCTCCAAAGTAAAAGGAAAACCCAGCAACTCTAGAAATGACTAGTAGCTGTCTGAAACTAATTGAAAGAATAAATGAGGAAAGATATATATGTATGCGTGTGTGTGTATGTATGCATATAATAAAATGCTTTAAAATTATTTTAATCTTTGAAAAAAACTGTTTACATTTCAGTCTTATCTACAAAAAGAAAGTAGGTTCTTGCCACCAGTGTTGATCTGCAAAAAGCCAATTAATAAGATGTTTCCACTGACTAGTCCATCAATAAATTGATCAATAATTACTATTTAGTATGATATTTATATGATTATTCTGTGATTTCCCTTAAAAGAGAAATCAATATGTTTGTGAATGATTAATACATATTTCTCTTAGATTCTTAAAAGCTTATGGGAAAACCTCAAACCAAAGTAAGCTAGCAACCTCAAGTTCTTTTAAATGGACATAAATAATTCAATTAAAATCAATGTATTGCTCTAAATTAAGTATATTGTTAAGTGCAATGGCTCTGTTGTTGCAGTAGATAGATGTTGATTGCTATCCATAACAACATTTAGAAAAGTAATTACTTATGATTCTGTTTCTTTTTTGTGCTAAACATTAATTTCTTCTCTGAAGTAAGTTCCTAGCTTCATTAAAGTCCTTAGTACCTATTTTTGTAAATACAATTGTTATTTAAATTTCTTGTATTTTATTTTAATTTCTCATATGTTATAGAGATCAAAAGTCATGTTTATTCTATGGTCAAGACTAAAGGCCTAAATTGAGTATTTTATTTTTTTCTCAAGAGAACTTGAGATTTTAGTAATGATTTTGATAATGTCTCTTCACTGCTTCAAAAACTAAATACTGTGTTTTAACTGTATAGCTATTCTTCCTAGATACTTCTCTGATTATACTGTGATTTTCTGTTTTCCCATGACTTAGAATAATGATTGATACACAACAGATAATTCATATTTTTTATATGTATACTAAATTACACTGGTAATTGAAACTGTTTCATAACAAATGAGATCCTTCTTTTAAATTATCACAAAATATTCATTGTATGCTTTTATGCACCAAAAGCTGTACTTATTGAATGAAAATATATAGTTATTAACTTTTAACTTATAAATGAACAGAATTATAGTATCTAACATCACAAGGATAACCAAAATACTTGTCTACATTATACAATGCAATATCTGAACTTTCTCTAAATCAAACATTTTTTAGGAAATGTATAACTTTATGTCTCCAGCTGAAAATTCAGATATCAGAAATAAATTTAGAAATAAAGTTATATAATTCAGAATTAAGTAACTGTTACATATAGAAAACTAGAATAAATATTAGCTAAAATTTTCCCTATGCATATAAGATGTTCCCTCTGTATATATATTTTTCAAACTGAAATATAAATTGTGAGCCTACACCTTTATGCTTTTTCACATAGGATGAATTGTTCAAATAGACAATGATCATTTTAACTTTTTGTCAAATTTCTTTTTTTTAATTTTGAAAAGAATAAGACCAAATAAGAAAAAAAAAATGGGATCATTCAAAACAAAAGGATGGACACAGTACATGATTTAAAACCACAATACAAAGTGATCTACAATGGTTACCATGATGTCTCTTGTTATCCTCAATAGAATTGCCCATATCATCAGGTATAATAAAATTGAACATAGCAGTGTGGAACAAAATCAATAAAAACAAAACATTGGAGACATTATAGGACTTCAAAAGAGGGTAATAGTGAAACCAGAATGGGTATCATAGTGAATCTTATTGTCTTCAGAGTAGTTGCCTATACTTTCAGACTTGATACTATCGAACATAACAGAGTCAAATAAAATCAGTCAAGACAAGACAGTGATTGAACAAAACAGATTCAAATGAAATCAGTCAAAACAAGGCGGTGAAAGCAATACAGGGTTTCAGGTTAAGTTAATAGGAAATTTAAAATGGACATAAATAGTATAGTATATCCTGCTATCTTTGGAATAGCTGTCTATGCCCTCAAATCTAGTACAGGTAGACAAACTGGAACAATATAACCAAACTAAACAGAGCGATGAAAGAAATATGGCTTTCAAATTATGATACAAGATTAACAATGTCCTCTGCCTTCTTTATTTAGACAATTCCTCCCCTTTCACTTTCCCAGGGTACATTGTACATTTTGTATCCCACTAACTCCTTTAGTTTTTAAATTAGGGAGGCAACCCGCTATTTATCTAACTGGTTCTGAACCTTTTTACCCCTGAGCTTGGTCTCAGGTTGTATCTATTTACCTACAAGAGCCTCAAGGTTTTCCTTCCTTATAGCTGAGTAGTTCTCCATCGTATAAAAGTGTTATGTCTTTCCAACCAATCTGCAGTGATGGGTGAGCTACCCCCATTTTTTTCTGGTTCCCTGTAACCTAGAGCATTATTTTCTCATCTCTGACTTTCAGTCCATAAACCCTCTTTCAGGTTAAATATATTTCTTGTATAGAGCATCTTGATTGACGCTATCTCCTGATCCACTCTACCTGTGTTTCTTTTTATTATATCAAGGCCATCCATGTTAGCAATTATGGCCAACGTTCTCATCCTCATCTCTGCCATGCTATTTTTCTGTCATTGGTTGTCTACCTTTCCCTTTCATTCCACTATCTGCCCTGTTCAGTAAGCCCCCTCTGTCACTGTTCTTGAATCCATGGTCTTTTTTTTCCCCTCTCTCTCTAGAATGTCCTTTAGTGTTTTATGTAGGGTTGGATTGGTGGTCACAAACTCCCCCAGTTCCTCTTTGTCATGGAAGCATCTTGTTTCTTCATTAATTTTGAGAGATAGTTTTGCAGGGTACATCAATCTGGCTTGGAGGTTATTTTCTTTCAGGGCTTGGAATACTTCACTCCAAGCTCTTCTTGATTTGATGGTTTGTGTCGAGAAGTCTGTCGTGATTCTGATGGGTTTTCCTTTATAGGTGATCTGTTTCTTTTCTCTGATGGCTTTTAATATTCTGTTCTTGTGTTGAATTTCTATAATCTTGATTATTATATGTCTGGGTGTTAATCTATTTTGGTTATAGCTGGCTGGCATTCTATATACCTCATGTATCTGAATATCATTGCCTTTTCCTATGCTTGGGAAGTTTTCTTTAATTATTTCTGTAAATAGCCTTTGTATTTCGTTTGTGTTTACCCCTGTTTCTTCACTCACATTTTTTATTCTTAAGTTATAGATCCTCTTGTCATCGTCTAGCCTTTGTATTGTTACTTCCTGGCTCCTTGTTATTTTTAAGGGATCTTTCCTTTTGGGATCACACATTGCAAACCTGTCTTCAAGGTTTGATAGTCTATCTTTAGTTTCTTTCAAGCAGATTTGCCAGCTTTCAATGGAGTTTTCAATTTCCTGGTAATCTCATTCAATCTGTTTAATGTATTCTAGATTTTTTTATGTTCTTCATTTAAGGTTTCTTTCCTTTTTCTATGCTCCACCATTCTTCCATCTGTGTCTTCTTGAGAGGTACTTAGCACTTCTTTTATTATTTTTCTTATATCTTCCTTTACATGTATTAGTATTTCTGTTTTGAGTTCTTTTATAATGTCACAAAGATAATTCTTTATGTCAGATGCTGCTTTTTCAGAAACTGTAAGTGTGCAACTCCCAATCTCTTCTGTGTTTACCTCCCCTGGGTTAGTACTGTTTGGGTTGGAGGCTGGAGACCTCCTTTTGTTTCTTCCTCTTGTCAGGTTTCTTCCAGACAAGTGGATAGTGTGGGTCCCCAACACTTCCTGTATTGGCTACAATTACTCTCGTGCTGGCTAGGTATTGCTGCCCTCCCTAGTCTGCTAATAGCTGAAGTATAAGCAGGGGTGGGGCATGCTGGCCCCTCCCTTCTGAGCTGGACAACCACTGGGAGTCTTCACCACGTCAGTGTGTGCTTCATGGATGGGGCCAGTTAGGGATAGCTTCAGGGAGACCTCGTCCTTGTCTATTGGATCACGCACAGGGGCAGGACTCAGTCTGAGAAATTCTCACCAATCTGATCTGCACTAGGAGTGGCTGACTGAAGCCACTGCGGTTCTGGTTCCACGCTTATCCTGCCTGACTCCAAAATGTTGCCCTGCCAATCATTCCCTCCCATGGGAGGACTGAGTTCCCCACAATCAATGCGAGCTGAGCCAGTGCAGATGTCTGAGCTGGTGCTGTTCTCCACCCCCCGGGTCCCCTCTGTGACTGTGTCCTCCCAGCCAGGCCCTCAGGCTTGCCAACCCCCAACTTCACCATGACCATGGGTCTCCAGTTTCCAGCAGCGTTTTGTACTGGCTCCTGTGAGACCGCCTCCAGTGAGAGCACGTCTGGCTACAGCCTTCCATCCATGTTTTTCTTTTCTTTTTCTTTCTTTTTAATTTTTTTCCCTTTAGTTTCTTCCTAGGTTGAGGATCCATCTCCTTCTGTCTGGTCTTCTCCCGGATGGTTTTTATGCCAGCATCTGAGCTGTTTCTCTCAAAGAGGCTCTTTACTTTGCTGCTAATTGATCTACCATCTTCAGTAAGGTCTCCTTTGTCAGATTTCTTGATAAATAATGAGACAGTAAACTGCTTTGATTTAGGGCAGTTCATGCTATTATTTATAAGGAGATTACACAAGCAAATCTAAACAAGAATCATTCCAGATAATAAGTAATTATTGACATCCTATAATTTTTTTCCTCTTTGATCCTCCAGTTTTGGACTCTTTATTCAAATAGCTCTGCTCCTGATTTCTGGAGCCTATACTTTTCATAAACAAAATAAGAAGAAAACACATTTAGCACTCTCCTTACATTTGCTGGTTGCCTTCAGCTTTCCCTGTCACTGGTGGAGTAATCTGATCGCCATCTAGTGGTCAAATGAACCTGTTCTACATCTTGGCGCTTCCGCAGTTTGAGTCAGCTGAGGGCTCCTGCCTTGGAGGTTTACACACTCCTCTCTTGTATGGTTCTTGTTAGGCGATAGATACTCCAGGCAAACCACCTGCCAAGTCATCTGTCACGAATGGATCCCCGTGTTTTCCTGAGCCCTCTAGGTAGTAGCAGATAGACTGTCCATATGTTTAAAAACTACTCCAATTTTCTCAGAAATAAAGTCATTTTTCTAAAAGATTCTTCATGACTACTTTTTGAGAACAAAGATATTAAAAGGTTACAGCTTTCAAATGTCCTTTTCTAATTATAGAAAATCAAAAAGTGAGACCTCCATATATTACTGATAGACTCTCTTGGAGGCTTTTGTATAGTACTTCCTTAGCCATTTCCTATAAAAATGGTTTAAATCTTCTGAAACACAGTGCAGGACTAGACCTAACATTTTCTCATGATTGAGATACTGTCTGGTACAGAGTAGTGTGCTGATGTGTTTGGAAATAGAAAGCAGAGAAGCATACAAAAAATATGTGCAAAAAATAACTATATTAAGCAGGATTAATCACTTCCCCATTAAACAAAATATTCTAGAACCACAAATAAATGAAGTTTGATGTACTTAGGTGACTAAACTTATCCCTTCTTTAACCACTAGTCCAGCAGCTTTAATTATTTTAGGGTCTCAATAGGTCCAGGAAGGGTGGCACACACCTGTCATACTAGTTACTGAGGAGTCTGAGACAAAACAATCACAGATCTGAGACCAGCCTGGGCAACTTAGCAAAACTCTGTCTCAAACAAAATAAAATAAAAAAGAAAGAAGAAGAGGAGGGGGAGGAAGAAGAAGAAAAAGAAGAGAAGGAGAAGGAAGAGGAAGGGGAAAAGCAAGAGGAGAAAGACTAGGGGTATAGCTTGGCTCTCCCTGGGTTCAGTAACCAATGTCTCAAAACAAAAAACTTCAGTAGGGTAATTCAGAGCTAGTTTTAGTTTTAGAAGCCACTAAATTATTTACTCGACACTCTTAGTAAATTTACTCTTCAGCACACAGGTTAACTCCAGATCCATGGTTTGTTGTTTTTAAGAAGCATGGTTCACTCCCACACCTTCTTATTTGCTTTGGTCAGTAACTCTGAAAACCCTGAACAGTCTAACTCAGTGGGTTACTGTTATAAATGACTCACATTTTATAGGATTATTATGTGTATGTCTTTGGCAGTCTTTGTTAGCCCAGAAAGGCAATATATTTTTTAACTTTTACACTTTTCTGTCTGTCCCACATTGATATATCAGTAGAGCTAGTTTTTGTGGAAATAGTCTAGCTCTTTACCTGAGTGGTAACTAACGCTTGGTAAACCTCTAATAATTTTTTTTCTATCGTTATTCCTGTTACAGAAATACCAGCCATAGAAGTGCATTTTGAGTCTTTAAGGTTGTCAGAAGTCTGGTTGAAGATGCAAGATTCCCTGGGGAGAGTGATACTGAATGGTGTGTTGATAAGCCAGCTCTCATGTAGTTGAGAGGGGAGTGTCAGCAGTGTTTGGGTTTGCATGTTGTCAACATCTTCTGCCACGGCTGATTTCAAACTGGCAAAGGATAGTCTACTTGAAAAATTCCTGAAGATTTAGCAGTTACCTGTCATAAACTGGTACAGTTTGATACCAGTATGTCACAGGCTTAATTAAGTCTTTATCAACCAACTCCCTGAGGAGAATTATGAGTTACCTAGGAGCAAGACCTTTCAGAAATAAGTTATATCAATAGAAAGACAGGGTAAAAGAAAAAGAAACACATGATGGTATCATGCTCTCTCTGGGAAATGTGGAAGCCCCCAGTTGCCCAGTTACAGACTGGAAGTACCTTTCTTGAACCAAGAATATGGTTTGAGCAAAGAGCTGGAGAGAAGTCTGCCCTTGAGCAGAGTGATGTTCATAGGTTTGTGTGGAGAGGCCTCCTTTCTTATATACATCCTATTTCAGGAAGGAACTACTACTTAATATTTATATTCCTCTAGAAGTAATGCTTTCACTGATCACAACATTATTGTAATGTTAAATTAAATCAACAACCACCTCCCTACAACAAGTGAATTTGCAACCCTACAATTTTAAACTAATAGAAGAAGTAGAAATATCAATTTTTTAACTCTTAGGAAAGACCAAATCTCAAAATTTCTTTTTTTTAATTTTTTTTTATTTTAAAGAGAATAAAACAAAAGAGGACAGATCTAAGCAGATCAGAACAGAACAATGTAAGCAACACAGCACTTCACAAGACAATTTGATATTAACAGTAACTATCATAATGTCTCTTTCTTTGAAATAGTTGAGCTTAGCTTTACACACAATAATGTCAAACATAACAAAATAGAATAAAACCACTCAAGAGAATGAAAGTATTGCAAGGCATTCTGAACCAAATAACCAAAAATGAACAGTGGCTACTATACAAACCTCAAAATTTCTTTTGTAATCTTTATCAGGAAAATTTCAACACCTTGCTCTCATGACAAGTTAACATTATTATTTTATAAAGTTACTCAGTGCATGTCATTTAGCAATATGGTCCATAAATAAAGAGGCAATGTTAGCAATATTTCTTTAAAAGTATAAAATAAAAGGTAGTTCAATAATGTAACACTGCAATATCAAATGCAGTGAATAAGTTAATAATCAGTGGCTCTAGAAATTTTATAATTCTAATCCACACATGGCAATGTTTTTAGGAAAAAAACTTGCTATTAAAAAACCTTGCTACTATATTTACAGATAAAACTATGATTTTATTTATAAACAATATAGCTTATTGTTTAAGAACATAACATTTGCAGCAGCCAAACCTAGCTTCAAATTCTTATTGAACATTATATATGACCTTTGCCAAATTACTTGCTCTTTCAAAACCTTATTTTTTAATCATAGCATAAAGATAATACTATCACATCTTACAGAGTTCTTGTAATATTGAAATACATTAATGCCTGGTAGAAAGTAAGGAATTGGTAAACAATAACAATTTGAAACTTAGAATTTAAATAATATTAGGCTACAGAATTTTCTAATGCTTATATGGAGACAAAGCCAAATTAAAATGAAAAAGTATTACCCAGATACCTAATATTAATCATAATCCAGTGAGTTACACAATTCATCATCTATCCCAGTATTAAAATGTAAACTTTGTTTATAATTCTGTTTGGAAAAAAAGTTTTGTCAGGCCCAAAAAAGGAACTGACAAAATGGTCTTTGCCTAAACCTGTCAGCTTGAAGAAAAGCAGGTAATCAGTGATAGGACAATTGTCAGCTGAGGATTATAGTGTTTAGCCTTATTCAAAAGACAAATTAGAACAAGACCAAAAAAACACATACCACAATATGTATCACTGAACCTGAGTCCTGAGAACAGTAAAGAGAAGTCATACTTGGAGCTGTTTTGCTTAGCTTTTCTTTTTTAGCTCTTGTTAGCTTTAGGACTTGAAGACACTGTGTACCTCTAAAGGTTGCAGTGTGGATGGTGCTAAACTTTGAAAGATTAATTGAATGGCCCCATGGGGACCATGTAAGCATCTAGATTTTCTCCTGTGTCTTATGCTTCTAGTAGCTGGCTCTGCTCCACCCCTCCAAAAGGCAGGAGCTGTGATAGAGACCTGCACAGTTTAGGAAAGGAGTGAGAGAGACCACACAACCAATGGGAAGATAAGGTAAAAAATTCTCTTTCTTTGTTTAGATCCAGGGAAGTTAGCACCCATTACATTCCTTGGGTAAGAAATTGGGAAGTTCCTCTCTGGAAACTGACATGGCTCAGAGAAGAACCTTCGCTATTATCTGGAAGTCTTCTGTGATATCTTAGAAAGACCCACTTATTACCAGCCCCATTCTGATGCAAAAAGCCCACTTTTAAGTGTCTTACTCTTAAATATTAATGTATAACTTCTTAGAAAAAGATGAGAAAAAAAAACAAACCTTGAAAAACTAGAGATGATACAGATAGTAGGAAAACATTTCACAAAATAATATTTTCAAAGAAGCAAGAAAACATAGTGTATAAAACAAAAACTGATATTGTTTTAACATAGTAACCTTCAAAGCATAAGCAAGACTTCTTAGAAAGTGAAAAGGGGTAGCAGAAATTTTAAAAATACAACAGAGAATTTCTGAAACAAACCACTGGTACACCAGGGCAAGAACTATCAGCGACTCCTAAGCTTGGAATCATGTTGGAACTTTGGGCCCCGGGAGAACAGGCAGCCTATGGGCCACCCTGGTGAGCAGCTGGGGCCCTGAATCAGACATTGATCCATCCCACTCCCCCCCACCACCCCCCACCCCCCGTTAGCAAGTAGGCACCGGCAGTCTGAGTATGTTTTTGGAGGATGAATGTATACAGCTTGACAAGTAAGGGGGATTTCCTTCTACCATCTCTTTGAAGGCAAATATTTTTATCACTGTTTTGCTCAGTTTTGATTAATGGTACTGCTTTATTCAATATTCTGCTTTTAAAAGTTCGATATTTCCTTCCATTTTCCTCTATTTGATTGAAAGAACAGCTAATGTGAACAAAATGGGCTGTACTATTGAGCCCATTGCTTGTGTCCTGGTGACCTGCTCTGAGGTTCTGTGGTAGTTTTATTGCAGTGTGGTCACATGGGTTTGTTGTCTTGTTCTGCTGTATTTTGCTACCTTCAAAAAAAAAAATAGATAAGAAAGTAACAAAATACCTCCAAATATCTCCCAACTCCACCAAAGCTGATCCATGGATCATGGATGAGGAGTAACTCAAAAACAAGGCAAGAGAATTATAAAGGTGATTAAAAGTATGTAACAACAACAAAACAAGTCAGTAAGGTACTGAGCAACCTGAAACAGGGTACAACTAAGCAGATAATGGACTTAAAAAGCAAAAAGAAGAAAAGAAAGTGCTGTAGAGGATATGGCTGCATGTATGTTTGAGTGTGTAGGATTGATAACCATGTTGCTAAGTTGTTACTGGATCATTGAACTTCTTTGCAGTCTCACTGTTTGAATGTATACTTTGTATGCTTTAATTTTGTAACTTTAACAACTAGGTCTAAGAAGACAGTATGTAATTTATCAACTAGTGATTTCTTACTGCTTTTTTTTCCCTGAGATTCTGTATTGTTTCTACCCCTTTTTCTGTTTTGCTTTTTTTTCCTCTTTAAATAAAAAAAAAAAGAAAGAAAAGGCAGGAAATGATACAAAAAGCAATTTACGAATATGTTGCTGAACTAAAGAACAGGTGTTTGGTATAACAAATGGAAAACGCACACCAAATCACATTCACTTGAAATTTTATCATTCCATGGATAATAAGACAATGCTAAAGACTTGTGAGTTAGGAAAAGTAGCAAATAGCTTATATAAAAGATAAAAATCCTAATGCAACTGAGCTTCTCCATGGCATTGGAAGCTAAAGATAAAATCAAGAAGGGAAAATTATTTCTATCCTAGAATTTTATATCCAAGCCATGCTATTAATGAGGTAAACAGGTAGACTGTAAATACTGTCAAATGTGCAAATCTCAAAATAAATACATTGTTTCTCAGGAAGTTATATGTGCTCTCAGCAAAAGAAAAAAGTAATTCAAGAAAGAGGAAGATGTGGGTGAAAAGAGTTGTTTTAACCAGGGAAGAGAGAGAGGTAATTAATTCCCAGTAGATAGTGAAAGAGTTCTAGGATAAGACCCATGCAAGAAGCCTGAAAACAACCACTCCACACAAAGTGAAAAGGAAGATATTTCTAGAAAAAATGTGTATCTTTTTAGAGAAAGAGAAACTAGCAATAGGATAGGCTAGTAATATGCTAGAGCTTTGCAGGTCTGATGAAGAACTTGTGGAACAGTGAGTGACGGACGTAGAAAGCAGAGCTAAGCACTCATGGAGCATGCTTATGTAGAACATTGATTAGGGGTAGAAATGAAAAAGTGATAGTATGGTATCATGTCTAATTATAATAAAAGTGTATGTATTATCATACTATACATAGTAAAGCATATTATACTTATATGGTAACATTATATAGGAATAACAAGTAAACAACTAACACTGACTTATAACAGCACTCTTGGGGGAATGAGAGGAAGAATATGAGAAATGTGTGTTTGGGATGAGCGAGATGAGATAACCCTCACCTTTCATAGTAGGAAATCAACAAATTATGTCTGAGACTGAAAAATAAAGATAATAAAAGATTATTACTTAGAAATATGTAAGTCATAGTAAGCAGAGTTGAAGAGTTATCTTTAGGAATGGGCATTGTAGGAGTAGGGCAGATGGTGGGACACAAGATTGCTCCTTTGCTATTCATCTTCTAGGACTATTTGAGTTATTAAACTATGTATACTTATTACCTAGATAAAAATTAGTTTAAAGTAATAAGAATTCACCAAGTGGCCAAGAAGAATAAAGGTCACATGAGAGTTCCTTAGGTATAGAGATTAAATCTAACTCATTCCTAAACATGTAAAATAATACTTATTTTGAATGGAACTGAGTAAGATGATTTATTTTCCTTCTTTCACTCAAAAAATGACTCAGGGGTTCCAGTTATGGAGTAAACACATTCTACCCTGCCTCTCCCACTGCATGCAGCTGACCGCGTGGACAGAATGTGTACACAGCTGTTGATGTCTTTGAAAAAATAAACAATAGCAGATGATTTAAGGAAGAAGACTAGAAAGTAAATTAGCTATTAGTTTCCCCATTTTCCCTTCAGAATCTCTTGGCCTTGACTGATGAAGGCATGAAAACTGAAGTGGGTACTCTCAGAAAGCTAGAAATAGAAGAGAATTTCCTTAGCCTGATAAAGGACATCTGTAAAACCCATACAGCTCGCATACTCAATGATGAATGGCTGAATGGTTTCCTCCTAACACAAGGAGTAAGATGAAGGTGACAAGGTCCAGTATCCTGAGAACAAGAAAGAGTAAATCATACTAGAAGTCTTAAACAGCATCGCATGAAAATAATAAACAGCTGGCTGATGACACACACTTGTAATACCAGCTACTTTGGAAGCTGAGACAGGGGGATCAAAAGTCAGAGGCCAGCCTGGAGAACTTAGTAAGATCCTGTCTGAAAATAAAAATGAAAAGGGCTGGGGATAAAGCTCAGTGATAAAATACTCCAAGGTTTGATCCATGATACAAAGGAGAGGAAGGAGAGAGGGAGGGAGGAAGGAAAAAAGAAGGAAGATGAAAAAAAGGTATGCAGATTGAAAAGAGAGAAATAAAACTGTCCCTATTTGCAGACAGCATAATTGTCTATGTAGAAAATTCCCCAGAATTTGCCCTCCCCCCCAAAAAAAAAGACTTGGGACTAGCAAGTATATTCAGCGATGCCAAAATCAGCCATGTATATTGGTAAACACATATGAATATATGTATGTATATGTATGCTAGATAGGTAACTATACTACTAATCTCGATTAATTCATCAAAAAAACCAAGTTAGTGCTGTCACTGACTGATCACTTTTGTGCCTAGATTTTGTATACTGAACAACAACTTCTAAGACAACGATATGCAATATATTAACTAGTGTTAATTGCCTACTTTATTTTTTAAATTCTGTATTGTTTCTATCCTTCTTTTCTGTTTTTTAAAAAAAAATCAGCCATGCTTCTGTGTATTAGCAAGTGCCAAGTTTCTAAGTCTACCAACAGAATGGTAAATATATATATATATATATATATATATATATATATATATATAGTATTATATGCCATTTATATAAACTACTCCTTTGAAAAACACAATACTGAGACCATGAGGAGCTCAGGAAGAGAGAAGTTAGTTCGTTTTTCCCATGAGTCAGCAGAGTCCATGCTGGTACTGAGACAAGCACATCAAGAAGCTAGTTTGAGCTTGCATAAGCCACACAAACCAGGTGGGGCCCAGGAGGAGCCCTCACTCCCCAAACAACCGGCTGGTTCAGCAGATAGGCTGAGCCCATAGCAACTGAGGTGCAAAAACAACTAAATGCTTGTATTGTTTGATTAACTTTGTAGGACTAAGGACAGGAGTCTGAGCATCTACTGGGAGGATAACAGTATGCAATATAATAAGTATGGGAGATTTCATTCTGTCTTATTTTTGAGATCCAATATTGTTCTCACTGTTTTTGTTGTTGTTATTGTTGTTCTAGGTTATTGTTTTATTCAATGATCTGTTTTGATTGGTTTTATTCTGTTCCATTTTATTTGATTTTACTATGTCTGAGAGACAACTATTGTTAAAATAACAAGATATATTATAGTAGCCATTGTTGATAACTTGTTGTGCTGTTTTGAAGTTCTGTAGCACTACTTTGTTTTGATTAGTTTTATTCTGTTTTTTATTGTTGAGTTTTATTCTCTTTATGATAAAAAAAGGAAAGAAGGACACAATACTTAGGTATTAACCTAATAAGAGTTGTATAGAATTTATATGTAGAATACTACAAAGCACTAATGAAAGAAATAAAGATCTAAGTAAGTGTAGCAACAGACCAAGTACATAGAAAATTTGATGTAATAAAGATATCAGTTCCTTTCAAATTGACTCTAGATTTAACACAATTGAAATTTCAACAGAATTTTTTTACAGCTACTGACAAGATAAATCTAAAATATATATGTGAAGATTGATAGTTTTTTAAAAGAGTAAAGTGGAAAGACTCATACTACCCAGTTTTAAGATTTACTACAAAACTACAGTAATGAAGACAGCATGATGTTGGCAAAAGGATTAAAAAGGAAATCAGTGGAACAGAAAGGAATGTCCAGAAATAGATTCAGCGATATTGTTGCCAATAAATTTTCAACCAAGCTGCCAAAGCAGTTTAATGGAGAAAGGATAGTCAACAAATGGTACTGGAACCATTGAACACACACATGTGAAACAAACAAAAATACACCATAAATTCAAAAAATAAATTTTAAAGTGCATATGACTTGATAGCTGCCAGTCACAAAATAATAATGCTATACAATCGTGAACAATGACTGCTATGTCATCTGTCACTCACTGTTGCTATTATGTAGAGAATATCTAACTAAAAAAAATTATTTTAAGCTGGTACTTTACAGCTTTGTTTTTTGGTTTTTGGTAGTGGGGACTGAACCCAGGAGCACTCTCCCAGGGAGCTACATACCCAACCCATTTTATTTTTTATTTTTAGATAAGATCTCATTAAGTTCCTTAGGGTGGCCTCAAACTTTCAGCCTCCTGAGTAGCTGGGATTGCAGGTGTGTACTCTGATACCCAGTTATTCAAAACTCATAAGGTTAAAAAAAGTAAATTGATTAGAGATGTATTTATTTTTCAAAGCTTCACTCTTTGGTATCAATTTGTGAGTAAGAAAATCTTCTAAGTATGTACTTCAGAAGGTTGATTAACTCAAGGTCACACAGCTAGTAAGTGGCAAAATTAGTGGTTATGTAATTTTAGTCTTTATCCACTGTGTCCTATAGTCTAGGCAGCTTTGACAGCTCTGACCATTTCCACAGACATCCAGGGTGTTGAGAACACCTACTCTGCCAAAATCTGAAAATGCCAGTGGAGTTAAAGTCTGGGTACTTGCTCTGTGTAACCCATCAGGTCACGTTGGTTTCCATGGAAGTCAGTATTTCTGAGGACTGAGTAATATTATCCAGCTCCGAGGCAAACAGTAGTAGGGATGCTGTTGGATGCCCTTTAATGTTAGCAGTGGAACACAGAATTCTCAGGGATTCTTATGACAGTTCTTAAATCCCAGGCACAGTCTCTGTGGTAAATAAGACATTGCAAAATATCCAGGTTGTTCTAGTGAGCATGGTACCAGGAGCTGACCTTGGTTTCCAGAAGTGAGAGGCTACCAACAGGAAAGAGGTGACGGGAAACACTACAACAAGGATAATTTATCCTAGAACCCAGAATCACTGCTAAAAAGCTCTAAGATTGCATAGCAGTCAGTTCCTTTCCCAGCACTAATGGTAACTCTTGGGAGTTCTTATCCATGTTAAAGAAATAGAGCATTATAAGCCAGATGTGGTGACACATACCTGTAATCCCAGCGCTTGAGGACTGAGGAAGAAAGATTGGCACAAGGTGAAGGCCAACTTGGGCCACCGAGTGAGTTCAAGACCTGCCTGAATTATAGAGTGAAACCCTAGAGAGAGAGAGATGGGGAGAGAGAGAGAAGGAGAAAGGGTAAGAGGAAGGAAAGAAGGCAGGAAGGCAAGCAGGAAGGAAGGAAGGCAGGCAGGAAAGAGAAGGAAGGAAGGAAGGAAGGAAGGAAGGAAGGAAGGAAGGAAGGAAGGAGAGAAGGAAGAAAGGAAAAGAAGAAGGAAGGAAGGAAGGAAGGAAGGAAGGAAGGAAGGAAGGAAGGAAGAGGGAGCTTTGAAAGATGGGGCCCACTCATGGGATAGCTTTACCAGATGATGTAGTTAAATCACTGTAGAACTGTTTTTTGTGTGTTTGTTTGTTTGTTTGTTTGTTTTGAGACAGGGTTTTACTATGGAGTTCAAGAAGACCTTGAACTCACTTTGTAGCCCAGGCTGGCTTCAAACTAACAGCAATCCTCCTGCCTCAGCCTCCCAAGTGCTGGATTATAAACTACCACATCTGGTCTCCCATAGTATTTTGAGGAAAGCTTATATTTCTTGGATTTAAGAAATATAATCATCAGTTCCAGAAAGCAATCTGTGGGAAGGCTGGGCCCTGAACTTTTTCATGTCTCGGTATCATTTTTAAGAGATACTTACGATAAACCATCAGAAAATGAAAAAAACAGAGGTGAAGGTGGCACAAGGTGATGGAACACTACTATTCCTTTTTAATTCATAGGTCATATTAAATCTATGAACATTTCATGTGCTTAACCAAGACTAGTCACCCAACTTTTAGAAGTGGATTGGTATGAAATATTGCCCTATATCTCTCTAAGACATTTGAAAGTTTCTGATGCATTATCTTAAGAAAGTGTTTCCAGAAGTTACCAACTTGAATATGTTTCTGAATTATAACAAAAGCTTTATTGTTATTGTTAAGGTGAACCTACTACTCCGATATTCATCACAATTATTGTTATTGTATGTGAGTAGATCTAGGGTATAGCTACTGGGAATAGGTAAAAAAGATGGCAGTAACTCTCTAAATAGTATTCTAATAACAGTTTTAAAAAAAGGAAGAATAATGTTGATAAGTATCAGTAGTAGCTAATACCTTCATGTGTATATTACATTTCAACACAGTTCCAAGAGTTTACATAGTTTAGCTCATTGTGCCATCATGACAACCTTGTAGATACTGTTATTACCACTTTCTACGGATGAGGAAACAGAGGCACCGACCCATAAAGACACCAGTGCCCCGAGAGGTTAAGAAACTTTTTGCAGTGAAGATAGTGAAGTTTCTTGTTCTATTTTATCTTGTAGTGCTGGGCATCAGACTCAGAGCCTTAAGTATACTAGGCAAGCAGTCTTCCTCTGAGCCACATCTGTATCTCTAGTGATCTTATTTACTCACCTGTAGCCACCTTCTCATGTGCTTCTACCAGAGACATGGGAGGAGCACACCTTTCTGTGCCTCACTGATAACGGTGTCGTTATAGGTTACGTTGTTACTGATTAACTTCCCAGAAATTTTTCCAAACCTTGCTCTTATCCAGCAATTTAAGGAATATGGATTTAAAAGAAAAACTGGTTTGTTCTCTTGTTCATACATAAGTAATGTTCATTGAAGTATCATACAAGTGGTTAAAGAGACATACTTCAGTCGATTTGTGCTTCTACAACAGAACATCACAGACTGGGTAATTTACCGAAAACAGAAATGCATTGATTCACTGCTGTGGAAGCTTGGAATTCCAACATCAAGGCCTGACAGGTTTGGCAATACTCACATGGCCAAAAACAGAATGGCAGAGACAGAAGAGGCTGATTTCACCCTTTTATAGCAATATTAATCCTACCCTGGAGGGCAGAGTTCTCAGGGTCCAGTCACTTCTCAAATGTCTCATCTCTTAATACTATCACAATGGCAGTTAAATTTCAATATAATTTTTTTTGTTTGTTTATTTGTTTTGCTTTTTGTGGGGGGTACCAGGGTTCAAACTCACGACCTCATGCTTGCCAGGCAGGCACTTATGCCACTGAGCTAAACCCCCGGCCCTCAATATGAATTTTAAAAGGAACAGATGTCTACCCCATAGCAAGACACAAGATCTGACTGGGGTTGAAGTTATCTTCTAGACTTGATTTCACTCAAACCTCTGCCAAATTTGCTGGTAGGAAGATAAGACATAAGGGAATGAGCCCTCCTCGTGAAATTACTGTTCACTTTTCAGGCAGAGCATGGCTCAGACATTTCTTCTGTGACCTGTAGCCCAAGACCTGAGCCACCAACATCCTCTGCTTCTATTGAGAAACTGTTAAAAGTGTTAGCTCCCAGAGAGAAGAGTGCACCGTTTCTAGAGCAGTAGCATGAGGCCCCTGAACTGCAGAGCAGATCAGAAGCTGGTGGAGTACAAAGCTAAAAACTAGTTTGGTTGGCCCATGTCCAAGGAAGCGGGCATCTTATTCATGTCAAAGTTGCTTCTCTTTTCCAAACTTCCTTTTCCCTTGATTGACTTTAACTAGTCAAGTATCATCCTTATTTAGACATGTTTGTATGCCTATGAAATAACTGTGACTTTTATATGTTTCTTTTTAAAAATGGATTCATTTAGCAGTGATCGTCTGCTTATAAATAGAGTGAACACCTTCTTTTCCCTTGTCCTGGGAATGAACACATTCTTGCTGGCTTGAGCCACTGGTGGTACATGTATGACTGTCCCATGCCACTCAATGAGACAGTCATGCATTTACCACTGGTGGTTTAGAGCCACTTGCAGCAAGACATACAAATTACAGTCCTACTGCGAATATGTTAAACTCAGGGCTTCCACACTGAGCTGCATGCCCTGCCCCTTTTATACTTCTTTTATTTTGAGACAGAATATCACTACCAAGTTACCCAACCTGGGCTCAAACTTGCAATCCTCCTACCTCAACCTCGGAGAGTGCTAGGATTATTGGTGTATACCACTGTGCCCCGCTTAAAGTGAAAACTTTTAAATGCAATTTCAGTGATTCTATTCTGTGCTAAATGAGTAGCCTCCCAGCACCTCCAATTAGCAATTGATGCCTTTAGATTGAAACATAGTTTTGTGGTCGGGGAGGTAGCTTAGCGGTTAGCATACTTGTCTAGATGCACATGACACTCTGTTTAATGCCCAGCACCAAAAAGGGAAAAATACCTAATTATATTTTTGTCATCATAAATACTTTTTTGGTGGATTAAAAATTTTCCTGTCGTGTCATCATATCTATAATTTAATTGCTTTGTCATTGGAACCTCAATTTCTTAAAAATTCTGTGTTTACTACCATCCCAAAATTTCTAGTTTATTTATAATCATGCAACAAGTGTTTATCTTGTAAGCCTAGTTTATTTATAATCATGCAACAAGTGTTTATCATGTAAGCCTGGTTTCAGGAAGGTCAGTGAACCACAATTTCCTAGGGAGATGATGGTAATACAAGCTGTGGCATTGGCAGGTTGTCATCTATTGAATTACAGAGCTTATACACAAACAATAGATATTTGGGTCCTTTAAAAATCATTTAGCTAGCTAATTCCAGCGAAGCATTTACTGTGAACCCACCCAGATAGGCCCTATGGGGAGAAACTAAAATATGAAACATAGTTTTTATTTTCAGGGATCTTTTTCTACATAACTGGGAGATGAGACTGATATTCATGCAGCATCAGCAAATAGTAGCAAACAGTGATTGATTTTAAATAGAGAAAGTTGGGCCCTGTGCTGGAATAGTTTATAGGATAGATGTCTATACAAAGGAAACTAATACGCAAAGGAGGCAGAGCTTAGTCAATGTGTTTTAAATGAATGTACTGGGATAACTGAAGGAGAGAGGTGTCCTGGGCATTCCAGAAAACATGACAGGCATAGACGTAAGAATGAGCACAGTACCTTTCCTTCACGAGAGGGAGAACTGTGCCACGAGTATGGATTACCACATATCCAGGGATGACCTAAGTAGAGACTCCACGGAAGCAGTGAGAAAATATTACAGCTAAGCACGGATCCCAGAAAGCAATACAGTTTCAAACACCAAATGACTCAGAGAGATGGGCGTGCACACTAGAGCCAAGGAAGAGTCTGGCTCTGGAGCCACCAGAAACACACAGGCTGGGGGTGTGGGAAGAGAGGGTATGGGGAGGCTTCTCCACAGACCTGCTGACCCAGGGCATTTTTAAAAGCACTTGAAAAAAGCACAGCTTCTAGGCAACCCCTGGTCCGTCTTCAGAGTTTCCTTTAGCCTCTGTTAAGAGAAACCTAACCAGAGCAAATAGTCTCACCAGGCAGCAGTTCAATAAGGAGCCAGATACAAGTGTGTAGGAAAAACCAGACAGTGTGAAAACTCAGTGAGAATTTTAGATTCCCTATAATCAGGAACTGCTGGAGCACAATGAATAGGAAAAGTCTGAATGTGAAGGCTGGCTGTGAAAGGTGGACTTGGGAGAGACATCCAGTCTGGAATAGAACCCCCAGTGAAACCCAGAAAGCTCAAGGCTGAGGAAACGGTCTGGTGCAAGTTGATGGAGACTGATGTGCTAAGTGTGGACACGGAGGCAGGGGCGCTTCTAATTAGGGTGTCTGGCTAAATGGCAGAATGTTGATGGAATCAGGAAAGCTGGAGAGGTGACAGTCAGGGTTCTGTACACTCTGAGTACAATGAGTTTAAGGTAATCATGAAATATGCAGTGACAGTGTTCAGCTAGTAACCTAAATAAGGGACCAGGGCTTAACCTAGTGAGACAGTTACAGTGATCCTTACCACAGAGGTCTGGTTGAAGCTGTATGAATTGTTAGATGCCCAAGAGAAGAAGAGATCAAGTAAAATACTTAAGACAAAAAAAGCTGTGTTCTTACAAATACATATGGTCAGGTGTTTCTGCAGGTGTGTTTCTCAGCACACATTTTTCATAAGAAATGCACGTTCAAGGTTTTTGGAACCTTGAACAAAACAAAATTAGAGTTACTAAATATGTAGCTTTAAAAATTCCCACTGTAAAAAAACCTTTTTAACTTTGTTTAACCCAGTAGCTACCAAATTTATTTTGATTGTAAAAAAAAAACTTTAGCAAGTTGCCTATTTCAGTATCTTTTGGTTTTTGCACCAGTTCACAATGGACTCTACTAATAGATCTCTTAGGACAAGATTTTGTGTTAATTCTAATTCTGGCTCACAATACAACCAGATTATGTGTCATTTATGACTTCAGATAGAAAATCTACAATATAAGACTTAGACTACTAGTTAAAAAGATAACTTTCTCCAATACCTTTGAAGAGGCAGCCTATTATTTGTGTGATTCCAGATGTATTATGGAAAAATATATATAAAATTGATATTTATCAGGAACACTGAAAGAGACAAAAATTCAGCTCACATTTACTTAAGTTACAAAAAGAGATTTATTGGGAGTTTATTGGCCCACAGAACTGAGAAATCCCAGAGCCTAAAGCACAGCTCAAATCCAGAGCCAACATGAGATCCATTTGCTCTCCTACTGTGGCTCTGCCTTTCTGTGGTGGCTTTCTTCTCACAGAGCTATTCTTTATCAAGTGACAAAGTGGCCCTGGTAGCTCTGGGCAATTTATGGTTCTCATAGCTGGCTCCTGACACAACAGGAGGGTCATGTCTCTCCCTGTGACTTCAGCAGAATCTCAAAAAGGCCTCACTAGGCTGATGAGGTCACATACCCATTCCTGAGCAGTCACTGTAGCCAAAGGAATAGGATGCTCTAATTGGTCACACCTAGGTCACATCTACACTGTGAGAGCTTAAGATGAGAGAGGCTTCATCAGTTCACTTGCAATAGGCAACTAGGAAATAAGAGATGACAGGGAGAACATCTCAGAAGAAATACTGAATAAGTTATTTTTAAAAACGGTGTGTGACTTTTTTCATGGAGGTTTTGACAAAGCCAGCCCTTTCCAAGTGATGTCTGATGACACTTCCTCTAGATTAAGACTTCTTGGAGCCCAGAGTTGCCGTCAGATTTGCTTTGTTTTGCAGTCAGTGTAGTACTTATGAAAAATAATCCTTAGCAAACACCATATGGTAATTAGGACAATGATGATTTAGTGTTTATGAGTTTTGACTTGCATTTAATTCCTGTAGTGGAATTAGAGAAATATATACTTGGTTTTCTAATTACACAGTGCAGGGGTCAAGGACAGGAATAAATAGTCTTATTTTAGTGTTCAAATGAAAGTTACCCAGATTCCGAATGAAAGTTGTCAGGTTTTCCTTGACAGTACCCTGGTGGCAGTGGAATTTAGTGGAGTTTCCCCCTAAAAATAGGACTTAGTAAATTAGATGATTTTCATTATTGTTTTCTTTTAGTTACTTAAGAGATGAATGTTAGGCTGTTCAAAGTCTTTGCATTTCCCACTGCTGATGAAGAGAACAACATCTATAGAGTTCTAGTAGAAAAATCTAAGGCTTAAATCGGTTAGTGCCAGTCAAAGGGGAAAGTGCTGCATCCCAGTAAATCATCACTCTGCCTTCATCTTGACACAGAAGTCACTGCCAGAAAGAGAAAACCCTGACATCACATCAGAAATAAATTCATGAAACTGCAGTGTGACTCAGTGGCTAAGTGCTTTCCTACCACACACTTGCTTCCATTGCCAGCACGGCAGTGAGAGGAGGAGGAAAAAGAAGCACGTTCACATGTTCTAATCTGATTTGGGTTGTCCAGTAGAACTCACAGCAGTATGAAAGGACTATTTCATGGCAATCATTAGTAGCAATTATTGTAACTATGACTCATAATCCCAAAATCTGTTTCCCTCCTTTATAGCCCATAATCATTATCTTAAATTTATTTTGAAGGTAGTAGAAATACACCAGAACAAGATAGAACAAAGCCAATTGAGATAATGCAGTGAATTTGGTAAAGAACTTCACAGCAGTTTACCGGGATAACAGTAATAGCTACCATAGTATATCTTATTATCTTCACAATAGTTGTCTAGTCAATTAGGTATAGCAAATTCAAAACAAAGACAGAACATTATAAAACCAATTGAAAGAGAATGTTGAATAAAGTAAAGCAATTAATCATAATGAAACAAATTGAAAACATTTGCTTTCAAACAGAACATAGAGGAGACCCTCCATATTTGCTATATTGCATAGTCATCCTGCCAAGAGATGCTCAGACCTCTGTCCCCAGTTGTTAATGGGGATGGGGGGTTGGGATGTTTGATTCCAAGCCTGCGCACCAGTAGGCTCACAGGAGACACTACTGGTTCTCCTCCTGTCTCATGCCGGAGGAAGGCACTTACCAAAAGGGCGGGCAGATTGCTTCTTTGTGCAGCTGCCTGGATTCCACCATGGCCGTGGCCAGATCTTGGGGGGCCCATAATTATTTAGATGCTTAAAAACCTGTTGCACATGTCTCTAATGTCTCAAGTTTGGTGGTGGAAAAAAGCCTTGGTCTGCTCTCAAGGTAAAACAGGAATCATTCCTTCACGATTCTGAAAATAGCCCCCTTCCTACCCAGGCCCAGTTTAAAGATGAGTGAATGTATGTATAGATAAAATATATAAATGTGACTTTATATTTATATAGGTATATGGTTTCTCTAAAGATGCAGTAGAATTTTCCTTGTGAAATAGGTCTTGATTCTTCAGCTTCTGAATTTCTCAGTGTGTCTTTTGAGCTTTGGTAAGTTTGAAGGGACTGTAACAGGTTCACCAGAGGGATCTGCTGTTAAAAAAAAAATAGGAAAAACAATTCTATCATCAAAACCTTAAATCCAAATTCTATTTGTAACATCTATCCACAGGAATAGATAATTAACTTTTTTTCATAAAATCTAATTACATCTTTAAAAATCCTTTTGTTTTCATATATGTGTATAAACTTTTTTCATAAATGTAATGAAAGTAAAATGTAGATGTGATACCTCATTACCTCTAACCCTTTTAGTATTCCCTTAAAATAAGAGCACGCTCCTATATAACTACAAAACGGACCTAGAAATCAGGAACTTGACATTGATATGGCATTAATGTATAATTCACAGACTTTATTCAAATTTCAGATGTCCTGATAGCAAAAGGAAGCAGTTGGGGATTATATAATATTTTCTTAGCGTTTCTTTTTTGTTGTCTTTCAACCTGAACAGTTCCTTGTCTTTGTTTGACTTTCATGACCTTGACATTTTGAAGAGTGTAATCTATTTATTTTGTAAAACATCCTTCAGTTTGGGTTTACCTGATATTTTATTTTAGAACCAGTTATGTGTCTTTGGCAGAAATATCACAGGAACTGCGTTCCTCTCAAAGTGTCGTATTTAAGACAACACATCATGGCAATTGTCCCATTACTGGTAATATAAACTTTGACTTTGGTTGAGGTATTCTGTTTCTCCACCGTGAAGTTACTGTTATTTCGCTTTATAAATAATGCATGTGTTTAGCAAGCACATCTTTCAAGACTGTGTAACTATCTTAATTTATCAATCATTCATCCTTTAGTTTTATTCATTGGTTCTTCTTCCTTGAAACAATTGCTACCACCCTAGTTGCCAGATGATTATTCCATTCCATCATTCCTTCTATGTAAATTAGCATTTTGGGGTAAGGAAGTGCCCTCCTTCCTCCCTCTGTTTGTTTTTGTTATTTATAACCTCTTGGATTTTCGTCTTATTTAATAGATTTTAATATATTGCTGCCCAGATTTAGCCAACAGGAGTCCCTTCAAGCCAGTCAAGTAACCTTCTGACAAGCCTCCATCATTTTGAGTACTTTCTTCCTTGAGGCATAAAGTAAGACCCATTACTTCTGCCACTGATTTTCTGTACTGGTGAATGTACTATTTGGGCAGTTTGGTACTGACCATTGACTTAAATTAACCTATTAATATGAAAGAAATTTTCTAACTTCTGTTTAACCAGCTAACCTAACTGCACACTCGAATGGTTGCGCAGAGCCACTGACCATGTGCAACTCATCAGCTTCTCCCTGGTGTGTTCTCCATACTGCAAACTGCTCCCCGCAGTTTTAACTTACCACGTGTGCATTTGATAGACTTTTTGGAACAGCTGCCAAATTAATGCTACCCTGACAGGTTCTTAGCCCTACAAACACTGGTGACAATCAGAGAGTGCTTTGTCATCAGTGACCATGTATATGGGGGAAAACCAACAAAGATCTTAGATAATACAGTCACTGCATATGCTGAATATTTTTCTTCATTATAACAAGTATTTGTGTTATGAACAAAGTCTAAGAAAGATGTCCACTATAACCTAGCAACCTCATTAAAGATTTGGTCAAAAATCAAGTAATTTTTCCTCTAGGCAGTGTCCAGGGCCTAAAAAATATAATTACAATGATTTATTATTATATTATTTGACACATCTATCTTACTGGAGTTAAGCACCTATTTTAAATTGTACAATTTTCTTCTTTGCTTGACTGAAGTTATTATTTTTACTGACCACAGGAGGGTAGCAATGAGCTTAACATGGGACCATCTCATATAAATGTTACAACTTCAACAACTATTGAGGAATTCTTGTCACTTTACTATACTTAGGAGTTATAATTGAACAGTAGATGGCTGGCCAGAAGTCTTGGGTCCATGTTCTTTCCATTAGAGAATCTTTTGGCTGAGAAAGGAAAGGCATTTTTGAAAAGATTTTGGAACTTTTAGTGACATAGCAGGGTACAGGGCAATTTTTCAGGTCAAGAGTTAAGGGGCTGGGGATAGAGCTCAGTGACACAGTGTCTTGCCTGGCGAGCGCAAGGTTGAGTTTGATTCCTGGTACCAAAAGAAAGAAAGAGAGAGAGAGAGAGAGAGAGAGAGAGAGAGAGAGAGAGAGAGAGAGAGAGAGAGAGAGAGAGAGAGAGACAGTCATGTCACATTTCTGGGCCTTTCTTTTTCTATAAAATGAAGTGGAATGGAACACAAGATCTGAAATCAAAAGATATACATCAAACAACTTCTCCATTCTAGTGGGACTTTGCTTTTGCTTTTGTTTTTGGCTTTTTTTTTTTTTTTAATCAGTACTGGGGATTGAACCCACGACCACATTTGTTTTTAGCTTTTAACATCTTAGTGTGCTCTAGCTGCTTCCAAAACATTCTCTCGCGCGATCATTGTACCTGTCAGTTCCGGCACGTGTAAGTATTGTTCCCGTTCTGAGGATGGAGTTAAGTAATTTACCCAGGGTCACTCTGCTAATGAAGAACACAGCCAGAATTTCAGCCTAAGTTTCTCTAATTCAGAAGACATTAGTTTTATTCCTCTTCTCTAGAGCCAAAAACCTAATGGTGATTGTACCCATAGAGAAGAAAACAGATTTATGCCCAGCACATCAGGGTTCAGCCCAATTCCTCATAGGTGTGGACAGGTTATGTGGGTGGCAACAAGCCCAGGATGGTCTCAGGTGAATGGGAAGTCGTGACCCATGTAGGAGTAACCTCTGCTTAGCTGTTGTCATGTGGAAATGCAGGTCCCTTTTGGCTTTGTCTTATCATTTTCAAAAGAAGGTCAAAATCCAAGTTTTTAAATCAAATCTCATTAATTTGACATTTTGAAGCCCCATTCTCTTCCAGACTTTCCCAAATTGCTAGATTGCCAACTTTGTTTCCTTGGTCTATAATTTATTTTGGCTCAGTTTGTAAAGGTTCCAGTTCATAGCCAGCCCCAAGGCGGAGGGGCATGGCAGTGGATAATTGCTCACAGGATGGCAGGCAGGAAGCAGAGTATAAAGGAAGGAACGGAGAAAGCAGAGAGATCCTTCCGGCCATGCCCTCAATGACCTACTTCCTCCAGTCAGGCTCCACCTCCTCAGATCACGCATGTCTAGAGACTTATCAATGGACTAATCCACTGATGAGTATCAACCCCCATGATCCAATCAATCTCCTCTCAAAATCCCTGTATAAGTGTGTGAGGCTTTGTTGGGGGGGCATCTAGATATGAACTGTATCAGAGGGAAGATAAAGAAGGAAATTAATATAAATATCTCAAAATATTACTGAAGCATAGAGACAAAAATTGTTTCTTATCTGCAAGTTATGTCCAATACATTTATTAAATACTGCTCAGGTCACAATAATAACAGAACTGTATTAATTATTGGAGGAAAAAATGTATTCTAGCCCAGAGTGTTTTTTTTTTTAAGTTTTGCAGTATATATGCTGCCAAAGTGAGCTTTTTGAAAATTTTTTAACGTTAGGTTTTCTTTTTTCCTTTTTTTAGCTTGATGCCTGTTTGCAGTACATAATGACTACATTCATCATGGGGAACTAGCACATGTACATGATAATTCTTAACTCTCTTTTCCCCTCCCATTTCTTTCCTGTATCCCTTGACCTCCCTGCATGTCCTGTAAATAATGCTTATTTTTATGCATGTTTATTGTGCATGGTGATCACATTACGCAGAGGGAATTGATGCATGTACACACCACTTCACAGATGCCTGCCTTTCTTCTTCTTTTTTTAATATCATTTCCTTCCCCTCTTTTTAGCCTCCCTCTGTCCATGATCCATCTTGCTGCTTCCTATTGTCTTTTGTTTTTCACTTTATACTGCATATCAGTTTCTCTTGAAAGAGAAACTGTGGTATTTAAGCTTATGTGTTTGGTTTGTTTCACTTGACGTTTTGGTTTCTCAGGGTGCATCCATTTTCCTAGAAATGACTCATTTATTCTTTATTTTTCCTGCATTTATGAAAGACAAAGCAGACTCCTCTGGTCAGAAGAAGAATGAGAAATATGAAGCTAAGAATAGTGTCTCCACAGTCCTTGCATATGCACTAACAGTCCACTCACTTTCACTCACATTGTCCTGTGCTGGGGCTGCCCATAACCCCTTCTGTGGCTTACCCTTCAGGGCAGAGTGCTGCTGTCTCTCTAAGCTTTCTACGCTCCAGCCCATCCCAACACAGCACTCTTCCCTCATTGGTGTCCATGCCCTGACCATACTCTCACTTCCATTCATCTGCCGAAGCCCAGAATTGATGTCTCACTTATTGCAGGTCCCTCAGCATTACCTGGAATCTTGACACCTGGCTAGTGCTCAATAACTTTTTCTTAGTGCATCCATGAATCAATAAATGGATGCATAATTTACTTGGTTACTTCAAGCTTCTGTGAAATCCCTCAGAGGGGTGATGAAGGCTGAAATACTCTTTAGAGTTTTCTAGAATGCTAAACTTTTTGTTTATGCTGGTGAGCTCACTGTTTACTGGCTGTTGTTTAGATTGGCAAAGAAACTAGTGATCAACCTGCCCCATCACTGGTTAGTTTACAGCTGCAGAATGAACACCTGTGCACCAAGGTGGCCAGAAAGAGTTTATGTCCCAGTTCCTTGCAGTGACCTAAAGTGAAGCCATTCAGCCCCAGAAGCTCTGTTCCCCATCTTAAAATGCAACTGACATTGCAGGTCCCTCCTAGGATTGGTATAAAAACCAGATGAGTTTAACATGTTCAAGGGCTTTGTGAAGTGTAAAGCAGTACACTTGTGTGATATTATTTGTGATAATAAACCTATATAGTAAATGGGAGAAAACTTATAGAATACAGGGAACTAATTTTAATTTTAAAATTCACAAAAAGCTATTTAAATTTATAGATTTTAGGAACCTGTTGAATATGTATAATAACCCTTCTGGAAAGGCTGGTATTTTGTTCATAATTTATATAGATTAGAATGAACAATTCAAAGAATTAGATTCTTTTCTTTCCCACAAGTTTGATAAAGGCACAACACTTGTTGCAATCATGACTTTTATTTATCTCTAACTTGTACAAACTACCACATCCTTCTCAGATGTGACACTGAATGTAGGCATAAAGCATTGGGTAGATTTGCTTCTAGCTCTAAAATTCTAGAGTTTGGCCTAAGTCTTGTGAAGTGAATTTGGTTTGGTGCTAAAGGACCTTGTTAAAGTTAGAGGTACATTTAATAGAAAAAAATAACATTGCCTTTCAATAGCAAAACTTTACAATGAAATTATTATATAATGAAAGGAAAAAATAATAAATGTGATTAAATACAAAAATTGGAAATATTCAAAATTTAATGGAAAAAATCTTCAGAAAGAAACACACACAAAATAAAACTATCCCATTAGAAATACAGATATGCCTGGTAAGCACTAGGTCGTGAGTTCAATCCCCAGTACAAAAAAATATATATATATAGATATGGTTGTCTAACTATAATCCATAAACTTTTAATCTAATATAAAAAGAATTGTATTTATTCTTTTTTCATTTTATTATATAGGTTTAATATCCTTATCTGAAGTACTTGAGAGTAGAAGTGTTTAAGATTTGGAATTAAAAAAAAATTTTTTTTTTGCATATACAAGTCTAAATAGAAAATTCACCTGTGTATCATGTGCACATTTTACATGTAACGTAAAGATAACTTCATACATTACTTTTAGTAGGTCTATGGTTGGACTGTGACTTATCACTTGAGCTCCATGTGGAATTTTCTACTTGGGGCATCATGTCAGTGCTCAAACAATTGCAGATTCTAGAATATTTCAGATTTTCAGATTCAAGATGTTCAATATAGTTGTTTTGAGAAGAAAGAAAAATAATTTAACCTGAACATTGGAATATCTTGGGGTCTGGAGTCTTCCCCTTCCAATCTACTTTATATAAACTGATGAATTTAGTTACCATACATAGTAGCTCTAAACATGTCATTCTTGATCAGAAAGCTTCTGAAATTGTGGAGTTGTCTTCCCAGCATTCAGGGTCACAGCATGCATCAGCCTCCAAGGGCTCATCCCTATCCTAACGCAGCCTGTGCTGGCCCATCCTAAATCAGAGACCTGTCCCGAAGTCTCTCTCCTCTGGTGTCACCCTCATAATATGTATGTATGGAACTTATTAAAACCTACCACAAATTGCTTATGCTCTTGGCTTATTCTCCCTTGCAAGGATATCTGAATATAAAGACAGTAGTTTCATCATATTTATCTTTTGAAGACGTTGGTATATATTACACTTAGCAAATTATCAATAACCTTTAAATTTTAAAGTGCTTATTAATGTCAGTAATGATTAGTAGAGAAATAATAAATGAAGTTATTGAGATACAGTTCATCCATTTAAAGTATAGGAATACATAGCTTTTAATATATTCACAGTTATCTTACCATCATGATTGATCTAATTCCAAAACATTTTTATCACTCCAAAAAGAAACTCTGAATGCGTTAAGCAGTTCTCCTCATTCTCCCTTTCTCCTCTGCCCCAGACAACTACCCATCTTTTTGTCTTTCTGAATTTGCTGATTCTAGGCATTTCACATAAATGAAACAAACAGTATGGTTTTTCATGTCTCACTTCATTCATTTAGTATAACATTTTCAAGGTTCATCCATGTTGTAGCATGTATTAACGTAACCATTTTCTTTCTGATTAGTATTCCATTGTAAAGGTGTCTTTTCATTGACATATGGATGTCTCTAACTTTTGGCTATTAATCTATAATGCTTCTATGAACATGTGCATGCATTTCAACATATGCTTTCAGTTATCTTGAGTATATACCTGGGAATGGAATGACTAAGTCACATGGCAACTGGATGTTTATCCTTTGTGGGAACTGCCAGACTACTTGGCAAAACAGCTGCATTATTTTATGTTCCTACTGATATATGAGGATTCCAATTTCTTTACATCTTTGCTAATATTTCTTACTGTCTGAATTTATATTGTAACAGGCATCCTGATGGCTGTGCTGTGATACATCATTGTGGTTTTGATTTACACTTGTCTCATAGCCAATGGTATAGAACATCTTTTCATGTTTTCATTGCCCATTGTTCATCTGTGGGGAAAATATTTCTTTAAATCATTGCCCATTTTTCAACTGGGTTGTCTTTTTACTGTTTTGCTATCAAAACAGAAGGGAAAACATTTGCAAACCATCTGATAAGGGTTATTCTATAAAGAACTCTGATACCATATCATATTGTCTTGATTACTATATTACTATTGCTTTGTGATAAGTTTGACATCAGAAAGCAAGAGTCCTCCAGTTTTGTTTTCCTTTTTTTTAAAAATGAATTTTATAATTAGCTTGTCAAGTTCCACATAGAAGGCAATTGGGAAAACGATAGGAATTACATTAAGTCTGTAAAGCAGTTTGGAGAATATTACTGCCTAAACCACATTAAGTCTCCTATTAGTGATCTAGGTTTTCTTAATTTCTTTAAGAATATTGTAAACAGAGGCCAAGCATGGTAACCTACTTGGGAGGCTGAGGTAGGAAAATTGCCACAAGTTTGAGGCCAGCCTGGGTTACATAGTGAGTTCAAGGCCAACTTGAACTACATAGCAAGACCCTGTCTCAGGAGAGAGACAGAGAAAAAAAACAAGCAAGAAAAAAGAAAGGAAGAAAAAAAAACAGGCATGTTATCCCAGCACTCAGAGGCTAAGGCAGAAAGATTTCCACAAGTTCAAGGCCAGCCTGGGCTACATAGCAAAACCTGGTCTTAAAAAAAAAAAAAGAATGTTTTAAATGGGGCCATAGTGATGCACACCTGTAATCCCAGCACTCAGGAGGCTGAAGCAGAAGGATCACTGGGAGTTTGGGGCCAGCCTCTGCTACAAAGTGCATTCAAGGCTAGCCTAAACTACACAGTGAAACCTTGTTCCCCCACAAAAAATATTTTATAATGTAGTTTTATAGTGTAGATGTTTTGTATCACTTTATTCCTTTTTGATACTATTATAAATGAAATTGTTTTCTTATTTTGAGGTTATTCCTTGGTATTGTACAGATACACAATTTTAAAATTGATACTGTATCCAGAAATATTGCTGAACTTGTTCTAATAACCTTTAGTGGATTCCTTAAGATTTTCTATTTATACAACACAATGCTATCTGAAAATAAGAAAATAGTTTACTTCTTTCTTTCCAAGCTAGATACTTTTTACTTTACTTTCTTGTCTTATTTCCTTGGATAGTTTCTTTAGTAAATGTTGAATGAATGTGGCATGAACATCCTTATCTTATTCATCAATAGGGAAATACATTCAGTCATTGTTAGGTATAATATTATCTGTGGGTTTTTCATAGATGTCTTTATTGTTTGATGAAGTTTCCATCAGCCTAATTTGTAGAATATTTTTATTGTGAAGGAATACTGAATTTTGTCATAGATGCTTTTTATGCATTTATTAAGATTATAATGTTTTCTCCCTTCATTCTATTAATGTTACTACATTAATTGATTTTTATGTGTTAAGCCAACCTATCATTCATAGAATAATGTCTACTTGGTCATAATATAGAATCTTGCTTTTTATACATCAGAGTGGATCCAATTTGCTGTTATTTTGTTGCCATTATTTATTTTTGTGGATCCAGTTTGCTATTAGTTTGCAATCCAAAAATTGGTCTTTTGCATAATGTCTTTTTCCACTTGAGATATTGGAGTAGAACCAGCCTCATAGAATCAGTTGAGAAATGTTCTCTCTTTTTCTATTTTTTAGAAGCATTTGTGAATAACTGTTAATGCTTTAAATTTTAAGTAGAATTCAGAAGTGAATCCAGAGAGTCCTAGAGTTTTCTTGTGGGTAGTTTTAAAGTTACTGAATTAATCTCTTGTGATAAGCAATGTGACATTTTGAAAATCTCAGGTGCTAGTAGGGAATGTCTTACCTGTTACTTAAGCTAGGAATGTCTTACTTCTTATAGGTTCTCTCCTTTTTTTTTTTTTAACTATGAATTGAACTCAGGACCTCATGCTTGTCAGTAGGCACTGCATCAGTGAGCTAAATCTCCCCATAGCCTTTCTTCTGGGCCTTCCAAATGAAGGGAACTTTAAATTCAAGATTAGACAAATGGAACACAAAGTTCTAATATATTTGTATTCATTTATTAGTAAATGAACCAGTCATCAGTTACCTTCAATGCAGGAATAATAGAATCAAAGAAATGCAGGCCTACAGGTCAGAGCAGTGCTTCTTCAGAATCTTTCTAGAGCAGTATCTGCCAAAGACCCAGTGTGACTACACCTTCCAGGGGAAAGCCCAGAAAAGGCAACGTGAAGGAGAAAGCCTCCAGGTCTTTCTAAGGAAGGTAAGACACATACCATTTGACTAGCTTCAGCAAAGTAGGAAGTGCCGAGGACACTAGTACATTTGATGCAAAGGATTCTGTCCACTTGTGAAGTGTAGCCCTTGGATTCCCTGGTCTGTGCTCAGTCAGATTCTTCCCTGCCAGACGGTAGGAAGGAAGCTATGGAAGACAAAAGCGGAGGGGCCAGACTTCCTCTCCTTCACTGAACAAAGCTGTTGTTTGTGTCTAGTTTATTTTTCCAGTCTCAAACCAGCAACTCATTCTTTTAAAAAAGATTCATATTTGTTTATTGTAAAAATTGTGGAATGAAAGCAGTATAGCATAGCTCATAAAAGAATTAACTCTAGAATTGGAAAGAGCAGCCTTTGAGTCCTGGCTCTACTCTATGCCAGTTATGAAGTATGTAACTGAGGGCAACTTACAGCACTATTATAAGTCCCACTTTCTTCAGATAACATGGAAGTGGTAAGACTTGAAAGAGAAACTATGAAGAGAGGTAAGATAATCCTTGCATAGAGCATATTTCACTGCATGGAAAATATCAATACTCAGTACATATTCAGTATTATCACCAACTTTAGAACCTCAGAGATCACAAAGCATCCCTGATGAGTAGACTGAGCCCCAGAAAAACTTAGTGACTTACTTGAAATTATGCACTGACTAGCAGAACTTGGACCAGTATTTGAAAAGGCAGCTCTGCATTTTTTAGAACTCTTCCTTTCTTTGAGAATGGGGAACTGGAAAGGAGAATCTGGGGGTTCATTCTTTCTTACTGTTCTTTGAGCCTGAGCCTCATGATGCCTCTGTCCAGCTCAGTCATTTTGAAGAGCCTAAGCCCCACGGCCCCTTTCCCAGGAGAAGTGCTGGACCCACCGAGGCAATGCCCTGTCATCTCCGAATGCTAGGCCTTTTCCTTTCCATGTGGAGTAAGTTGCTGCAGAGCTCCTCTGAGACTTCCTCTGTCCCAGGAGCTCTGAGAATCTAAGTGAAAGATCCCTTCAGCTGTCACTGTGATCTCAGAAGGACAGACATTGCTCACATCCATGGAAGTGGAGGCACAAGAGGGAGTGTCATGCAGAAGCTGGTCTCTAAGGCACAGAAACCCTGCCAGTCCCCTCTTGTCTTTCCCACTCTCACCCCACCCTCCAGGGACGTGGAGAATGTCTCATTTCAATTGGATGTTTATTATTTGAAAATAGAAAACCCAAAATAAAATCTCAACATCCTCTGACCCTGTCTTTGCACTCTTCATAGGTCATTTCCTAGAAATGAACAGTCCTTCTATGGTGACCCAAGACCCCTAGGGACCAGCTGCTTCGGGATTTGGGCAGATAGCAGTGCTAATAAAATGTCTGCAGAATCTGCAAATGAATGAGAAAAAACCTTTGACATTTCCATAATAATGATTAAATATTATAAATTTTTACTAGTATGAACTTTACCAGCATGAATTTTAAAGTCATCATAGCTAAGAAATTTATATAGAATAAAACTTTCATGTGGGAAGAATACTTAACTGATATCACTCCTTTCCATTTATAATGTTAATATTCTTTTTCTGTGTTCATAACAAAATTTGTTTTAAAAAAAATCTGCTACTCTATAAGTTTTAAGCTCTAACCAGAGCATCAGCCTGATATTTGAAACTATCCCTTGAAGCACTTTTCTTCTGAAAAGGCTAAACATAAATAATGCTATTTACAATTTACATTACTTGCCTTTAGCAATATTCTGACCTATATGCTGTTATTGCAGTTATGAAAGCAATATAATTGTGTATCTCCTAAAATGATAAAAACTATTTGTAGCTATGTAGGCAAAGTACAGTATTTGAACAAAAGATTTTTACTGACTGCTAAATGTAGCTTCCAGCAAGAACTATTGTTTGAGACCTTTTATAGACATAGATGAAATTCCTTTTGCCATTTGAACAGTGTTTACATTCAGGAAAGTTCACAGTTTAGTCTTTGACACAGTATGAAAGAATCTTTTGTTCCCTAGAAAAACATACTTCCTCATCCTTTGAGTCACCTTATTTTTATTCCCTTGTTTACTTTTCTGAGGAAATAATGCCCACCTCCAAAATACTGTAATGTCAAGAGAAGAACTGTTTCAAAAATAAAAACTGCTCTCCGTGAGGAAAGAGGGCTTGATTGCTGGTAGGGAAAAAAAAAAAAGAAAAAGAAAAAAGAAAAAAAGAAACATTTAAAAAATCTGAAGCAGACAAATAATGCAGTCTCAAGCTTCCAAAAATTAATTGAATGGAATTTTTTTTTTCCCGTGGCTAAAATAGGCAATCTTTTTTTTTTTTTAGCATCATAATTAGCAGTAATCAGACTCAGGAAATATGAAGACATCTATTTGGGGGACTACTGATATAGTGCAAAGGCATTATTTATTCTTTTGGTAAGCACTTCTCTGCTAACTGTGAAAGTTTATTTTCTCCTATTTGATGGGATCTAGGGCTAGTTTCACGATAAGCTTATGCTTTGGTCAGTCAGCCCTAAAATCATAGTGATACTGTACTTATTTTTCAGTAAATAATATGACTGACTACACAGTCATCTTTAAAACTGGTTGTAAAGGGAGAAAACTTTACTGTTTTATTCACTGAAATACACCCAATGCCAGCACATTGCCCTAAGCTCAGTGAACACCTAGTAAACAATTGTAAAATGAATGTATGACATAGGGATTTAGCGCAATGACACAGGCACCTGCCTTGCAAGTGGCAGGTCATAAACTTGATCTGTGATACCAAAAATAAATAAATAAATGTATGTATGTATGTATGTATGTATGTATGTATGTATGAAATAACTAGTTTTACATTCAGGGTAATCATTTAAATAACAACTTTTTAATTTTTTTATTTCTTTCAAATAGAAGTCTTTTAAAGTGTGTTTAGGAAAATTTTATTTGTACAGTAATTACCTGACTTATGAACATTCAAGTGGCAAACTTTCACAGATAGGAATGTGTCTTAATTTTTTTTCTAGGTTTTACATTGTATATTTTTGTCAAAGGTGTGTAAGACTCACTTTATCAGATTACCAATATTCCTCAGCACAGAACTCAGTAAGTGGAGGGCTTACTATAGATACATTCTCTGTGTTACTATTTATCCTTACCCAATTTGCTAAATGGGAAATTTCTTGTGGCTTGGGATTATCCAGACCCTTATTTAGTCATTCTAAAGCCAAGTCATCCAAAAATTTTATCATAAAATCTAAAAGATTAAAAAAATTCTTATTATGTCCCAGGTTTTACCACAAGTTAGACATCAAAGTCAGAGATCACTGTGCTCTAGAGCAGTCCACCAGAACTATTCTCTGTAAATGCTAAACAGAGAAGTGCTTCACTACCATTGCTAGGAAAACTGGACTTGTCATATGTGAGGGAAAGGTAAGAAACTTTTCCAAGCCCTCTGTGCCCTCCCTTTACTCTTTGTATCTCTTCACATGATAGATAGTTACGATCTCGTTTTACAGATGAACAAATAGAATCCCAGAAGTGATATTGTCAGATTTGAGCCACCAAGTCAGGTATTGAGTCTGCAATTCATGTACAATATTGTCTTATATAAAGCTGGTTCAGACCATATAAATATGGCATTTTGTTAATCTTCCAAAAGTTATGCTAGCCCTTTGATCCAGTGTCCTATTTACTGCTACACATTGCTTTCTATAAGTCTGATATGTATTAAAAAGGAAAGAAGTGTTTGCTTTTCAGACATATGCCTTGTGCTCGCTTTGGCAGCACATATACTAAAAATCAGACATATGCCTTGCTTTCTTAAACCATGATACACTTTCTAAAACATTGAATTCTATAAGTTTCAAGAACACATTCATAAACCAGGCATGGTGATGCATGCCTGTAATTCCAGGACTCTAGTAGCTGAGGCAGGAGGATTTCTGAAAGTTTGAGGCCAGCCTCAACTACATAGTGAGACCCTGTGTTTTAAAAAAAGAAAAACTTGCTGCTAAAAGCCAGTCTAACACAGTGTAAAGAAGCTGCTAGACCTGACCACTGGGGTGAGATGAACTGGAATATGGATCCTAGCTTAATCAATTAATGGTTGTGTGACAATGAAACAGTTGCTTTACTTCTCTAAACCTTAGTTTCTTTCCCTACTAGGTAGAAATAACAATACATCGCATGGAGAACTGTATAAGAAGTACTGTATGTAATGCAAACCAGACTGTAAACACGAGGGCAAGGATCATGAATAGAGGGTTCACATTATCTTCATGCATGGCACAAACACATGGTAGGTACTCATCCGCAGTGCTCAGGTGAATCAATGAAAGAATGAATGCCCCTTGACAGGCAGATCCAGTTCTGTTGTGCAAATCTGCACATACGAATCAGGAAATTTCTGTGTGAAACTTCAGTGAGCGGCAAAATTGTCACCGGGAGTACACACTCTCTTCTTTACATTGTTGGAAACATTTTTTTCTTTCATATACATGCAGAAAAAAAATAGAAGTAAAGAGAAAATTCATAACTGATGCTAGCTAACTTAAAAAATATTTTTGATAAGTAAACAAGCAAAATAGATTGAAGCACAAATCCTAAGTTGGAACACAGAGACCCAAAACAATGCCTTTTCCTCAGCACTTCAGCATATTTATTCTAATTTTTAAAGATATCTATTTCTCTTAAGTCTTGTTGAGAGCAATCATATGACTGGAAGTGTTTTGAGGCCCTCTCATGCCATATTTTTTATAGCTGAAAGCAAACATATTTTCAGGAGTTCTAAAGTGGTCAAGCTCTCATTCTAGTAGCCAGAGGTATGAAAGGGGCCAACCACAATCTGGAAAGAACAAAGTTAGTTAGGACACATCACTTTCATATTTATAATATTTACAGCAACACTGAACTTCCTGAGTGACGTCCTATATGAACAGCAGATCATGAATGTTGTTATAAGAGTTGGACGGAGTATAGAATTCCATGCAACTCAAATTTCAAAAAAATACTCTTGATTAACTTCCCAGTGCTAATATTAACATGATACCTGGCACATCACTGCTGAAAAATAGATGTTCTATATTAAGTAGAACATTTTTTACTCCTGGAAAGCAAAATAATAGTAGTAGTAATAATAGTTATATCTCAAGTACTTTGTATGGCTAAGCATTATTCTAAGTGATTATGTTATCCTTTTAACCCCTAATGTGACCCTGTGAGGTCGATGCGATTATTATTCTGCCCTTATTGATGAGTTATCTTACCCAACTTTAAGTACCAAGAGGCAAGATTTGAACCCAAGCAAACTGATTTTATTGTCTGTGTGCTTAACCATGTTAGAAAATATTTTTGAAAAGCAGTAATATATTTATCAGTTAGAGCTAGACAAAATATATTTTGATGCTCTGAGAGAAGCCCATATGAGCAAGGCGAACTACCTTCCTATACTCTTGTCTTTCCTTAGGTAAAATAAGCATTAGTTTCACATATAGATTAGAGGCTCATAGGAGTAAATCCTCTGCAAAAACTTTCCAAGGGGAAGAACATGCTTTAATATAATGCACAATTGAGCATATCTGAGTTAGTCAACTATTATGCTAAAATTCTAGCCTTTAAATTCTGATACAGTCTGTATGAACATATAGGAGAAAGGTCCTGGGTTTTATCTGTAGTAAGAAACAGGAAAGGTGAGAGTAGATTCATTTTTTCCTATGTGCTTGTTCCTTAAGTGCTGTGTTGCCAAAAACTCATTCATGTTATGTTTAATGGGAGTTTTATCTCCAGTAGAGCCTCCTCTACCAAAAATGAGCTTTATGTAACATTAGAAAAAGGCTCTCCCACCAGGAGGATGGGTTACCAAAAGGACAATGCAGTTGGGAATGGGAGGCTGGGGAACAGACTGATGTTCTTGGACCACCCTTCCCAATTCCCTTGGCAATTTAGGTGTTGTATGAATTTCTACCCCACTTACACTGCAGACCCACCTTGTAAGCCCTGGGCAGCAGGACTGCTGGGGACACACACCAACTTTCCTGTCTTTACACTCTGCACCTGTGTTAACTCATCCAAGGCTGGCATATTAGAACAACACCAGCTTCCTTAGCCCTATTTATCATGGAAAGAGCCAGAGTGGAAGTAGTGCTTGAAAGGAAACTCAGCTCCAGTCAACAAGAAGGAAGCCACAGCATTCATTTGTTATTCATTCATTTAACAATTATTTGTTGAACTTCTGCTGTGCAGTAGGCATCATACAGTACTAAGTGTCAGCTGTTCAAAGAGGAAAAGTTCTTGGTATCTGCCCTTACTGTTGAGAACACAAGAAAAATGGAGAGGTAGGAGTGCGATGCTTGACAGTGGCTTGGAGTCTAGGTCAGAGAGTTTCAGGATTGGGCAAGGAGCTCCCCAAATCAGGAGAAAGGGTGAGGCAGAGAACCAAAGCACAGGCTCGTACAATCAGGAACCACATTGAGATGCAGCTAGAATACAAAGTAACAGACTTTTCCCTAAGGTGAAAGGAGTGCATAGAGAGAATGGTACCAGCAGTGAATACTGGAGGCTGTGGAGCATTTGGGCCTGAGTGGCCACAGCTATCCAAACTACCTTAGCTTACCACCTAGAGAAGTACTTTAAAAAACTGAACATTTTCTATTTTGTTCTAACCAAAAGAAATAGATGCATAAAGTCTATCTGTGAATTTGGAACAAAATTCAAAATTTGTAATTTCAAAATTCAAAACATTCTGTGTTCAAAAAATTGGTCTTATAGAGGTTTGTAATAAAAATATTTTTATAAGCAAACATGTATGCTTCCCTCTATCAAATGGGAGATGTGTATCACCCAGTATTGCCTTTGATAACTGCTACCACAGAACAGTCTAATTCAATACCCAAATGGCATAATTAATTCCTCTAAGGGACTGGGTTTTGTCTACATATTCTGTTATTACAAGATAAGCATATAAATCTGCTAATAAAACTTAAAAACTGTGTTTTAATGATTACAGTGGGATGAAAGATATTAACTGGGACTGTCCCAGGCTCAGCAAGACACATGATCAACTGGTTATTCGTCATCTGACTTTTATTTATTATTTTATTTAGAAGGTAGTTTTATGGATCCATTTGGTGTTTTAGAAATATAAACCCAGAATATAGGAACATACTAAACATGTATACCAAGAAAATGTTTCCCCGCCTCTCTTATGTACTTTTTTTTTTTTTAAATAAAAGTCATTGCATTATAAGCCAGAGCACCACTTTGGATTCTAGAACAACACCATATGGTATGAATGTAGATTAGCATGGCTGTTTTGCCACCTTCAATATTGTGGTTGCCAGGGGAGACATCATTCCCATAGTCCTGTGATTGATGAAAATTGCTGCCTTTAATAAATAAAGAGCAGAGCAGTCATCTGAAGGCTAATACTCAGCAACCAGCCTCTGACCAGTAAGCAGACACCATAACCCTTTGTCAAAAGGCTGAGCCGGTACACAAGGGTCAGCATTCCAGACTCCTGACATGCTATACAGAACCTTAAGCAGATCCCAAGCATCACATTTCTAGAGAAATTTCAAAATGACATACTCTTGAGATGAACGTTGTCATTTTTTTCAAAAAGCCAGTGTGTCTCTAAATGCTTTGGAATTATGCTTTATAGAATTAATAGTAGTTTTGTTTTCTTTCATAAGTTTGTAAGATTAACTTTTTCTATTAAAACTTTACACCTTTAGCAGATACTCACTCTTGTACATTTTTTCTCCCAGAAAATATCCCACTCCTGTTGCACATATCTTGCCCACAACAACATAACTCTTTACCAGTCCTCTTTACTCTCTGTCACTGACACACAATCCACAGCCTTTTTTGTCTCATCTGGGTCTGGCGTGTGTCTCAGTTGAAGAGCACTTAGCCTGTGTAAGGTTCAATACCCAACACCAAATATATATAAAATGCATACAAATGTCAAAGGAACAAAACAAGAAGAAAAAGTGTGCTGTTCTATTTTAGCAAGTTGTAAACCAGTGGTTATCAGAGGTCAGGACTTGGTAGGAAAACGTTCAGGTTTCCCAATCTACTTCCTTTCTATCTGTTTCTGTTTATCTTTTCTTCTTTGGTTGCTTTTCTGTTTAAGTAGAATCAAACAATTGTATTAGTACTTTGCTTCAACAAATTGGAATTGTCACCTTTCCAAAAAAGACCATAAAATGCTACAGATTTTTAAATTTATTGTATTTTCTATTTTGAATACAAATAACTCTGGGATTGCATAAAAGCCCCAGTTTTAGCATAAAGTAGTCAAATAATCAGGTAAAGCTCTTCTAGTATATTTTCTAAAGGGGGGGAAAGCTAGAAAATGAGCCTTTTAACTAGTGAACATATGATTTTTAAATTACTGAATTTGATATTGTATATGTTTCAGTTAATCTACCAACTCTCTGAATGATTTTTTTTTCTTGCCAGGTTAATCTCTTTTCCTTCTTAGTCTAGCCATCTTTAAGGTTTAAGACATTTAGGTTTATTGAGCAAAAGAAGTATCTCTAAAAACATTCACTGCATCTTGGTTTGTATAACTCTATCAGCAGGAGAGTTTTATCCCTCCCTAGGGTCGACTATGATCCATTCTGCTCTGGCTGCCTGTGAAGCTGTTTCTCCATATTTAAGGCATGTGCAACCTAAGGGAAAGCAAAAGTTGGCCTCTGTGAGCATTCTCTAAGCCTGGACACTGCTCTGCTTCTGCTAAAAACACTGACGTGAATAGACTATCATAGACTCAAAGGTTGCTTTTCCATTTTGTGCATACTGAGAAATACTTTAGATAATTATCTGTCTTTTGTATCTAAGAATAGGAGCAAGGGGAGGGAGTTTTCATTTCCTTGAATTTTCTTTGTTGAGCTAAGGACCTAAGTGCTCTCTTGAAATTGTAAAATAATGCAGCTAGGAAACCCATGTAAAGAACATGTTCCTCCCAAGCACAGCCCACCTTTTGTTATTATGTTGCCATTTCTAGAGACCCTTTGTTTTTGCAAAGATACTTCACTCTATGCCATGACTGTCTTCCTCAGCATGAGAAAAATCAATTTATACAAACCAAATAACTTCCTCTTTAATTTAAACAGTTATTTCAATGGTTGCATTAGAACTGGAGATGTAGTTCAGTGATATACCACTTTCCTAGTATACAAGAGGCCCTTGGGTTCAATCCCTAGTACAAAAACAAAAAAAAAAAAAAAGAAAGAAACATTGCATTTAGTGCTACATAGGTATGAACTATGGGCGGTTGCTTTATTGTGTCTACATGTGAATATGTGGACAAAGTATGCATAGATTAATGTGACTGTTGTATTCCAAAAGACATTTGCAAACAGACAGAATGCTGGGAGAGCCTGGAGGGATGAAAGCATCTTTAGGGTGGTGGTTCAGATTCAGTCTTTTTAAAGTATCATTTGCACAATGGCACAACCCACAGCCTTTTCGTTTCATCAGGGTCTGGTGTGTGACTCAGTTGTAGAGCACTTACTTAGCCTGTGCAAGGTTCAATCTCCAATACCAAATATATATACTGCATACTTGGTTCAATCCCTAGTACAAAAAGAAAAAAAAAAAGAAACATTACAATTTATCCCAAATATAGCGTTAGATTTCACTGACCTAATCTTACCTTTTTCACACCCAGCACATCTAGTATTTAATAATCTCCAAACAAATGGTTATGATTCACACAATTTTTATTTAAAAGAATGTATTTGGAAATTCAGAGTTCTGAGATGAAAATGTCACTTAAGCATAATTTCTATAATGAGTTTCACATAGTCCTCACATTGCTCGGACCTCAAACTGCTCACTCCCAAGCTCTCAGACAGTACTGTAGTATTTTGTTTTGTTTTGTTTTGTTTTGTTTTGTTTTGTTGTTTAAGTTAGCAGAAGGGCACTCCTTCAGGTTCACCCAGTCTCTTCCTCTCACAGCTCTGTGCCGCCTCCTCTTTCTCAGGTGCTTTGCTCTATCCATTGACTCCTTTTCCTGACTTCATTCTCTACCTCTGGATTCTTTCCATCAGCATGTAAAAATGTAATACACATATATAATATGTTCCTGAACTGCACAAATCAAGTCTCCTTGTACTTGAGATAATTCACAGAAAACCCTCTTAAAAATCATTATCTGTGTACATTGACTCTACTTCCAGACCTCTGTCCACTCACCTCTCATTCCATCCACTTAGGATGGGTTGTAAGTTCACTGACTTCTACCACAGAAAAGGAATTTTCAGGATATGGTGGTGGGAAGCATATAAAGGTTTTTATTATACATAATTAAAGAAGTACACAGACACAGAAAATAGAGCGCGGGCATTCACAAGAGGTATATTATGGTCTGGGATTGGGGTTTTTATGTGGTCTGGGGGTGTCCTCAAGATGGGTGATCTAGGATGTATTCCTACTGTGTGTCAGGCAACTCATTTGGTGGCCAAGGTCAGAAGGCAAACCATTGTGTGCATTTGAAGTTTAGAGACATGCTGCCCGCTTAATTGTGCTGCTTCCCCAGGGTGAAAGTCTGCAGGAGGATAAGGCTCAATTAGTGGGTGAAGAGCACCAGCCCAATTTACCAGGCTTAGGGCTTGACTTGTGTGCTTTTTCTCCCCTCCCCTCCTCCTTCCTCCTCCCCTCCTCTCTCTTCCC